>CM042256.1:1911083-2078583 GCA_023566225.1 Romanogobio albipinnatus | reverse complement strand
AGAATTAAACAATAAAAATATAATATTGTAATCTTTCACTGAGTATTTTAAAATGTTATAATTAAGAAAAATATAATAATTATAATGTTATGTACAGTGCAACTGTAAAACTACAGCAGTAATATTTATGGCTGTCAATAGTTGCTGCATGTTGTATTTCCAAAGGCACATTATAAGTGCCCAAACTCTCAGCGAGTGCATGTGACCGAGACACAGAAACAGTGCAGCGCTTCGCTCTGAAACACACGGAGCATTCAGTATCTCTATTCATTCATTCACAGCCTTTACGAGTTCATAAGCACACTAAGCCATACCACAAATGTGGTTTTATTTTGATGAATCACGTGCCCTGATCACATTTCCTGTGCCGTTTCTTCAACTGTAAAAATTGAAGCCGTGATCCATCACTTCTCTGTCAATGCTTTAATGCCTGGGATGTTTGTAAAAGCTTCATCTGAGCTCTTTTGTCTCTCTCTGCTGCTGTCGCTCTGCTGCTCACAGGCCACGCCCCCTGTCAAGGCCACACCCATCCCAGACACGCCCACCAGCGTCAAAGAGCCCGCGGTATTAACCTACTCACTCAAACACACACACACACACACACACACACAGGGATTCTTCCATTCAGAGGCACGTCGGAAACTTTGCTTTCGGCATTTGACTGCTTTTAGCTGCATGTGCTGTTTCTGAAGCTTAGTATTGTTCAACAAGCTCTTTTATCTCACAAGACCATTGAACTGCTCCTGAAGCATCTGTGTGACTTCAGTGAGGAAACAGGACCTCCATTAGCAGTTCTCTGGCTCCATCTGCTGCCTCTAAACTGTAAAAGAGCTTTCAAACTATGGCAAGCCATTTTAACATTTAATACTTAAAACTTACTAGGATCTATGTTCATGCTACTAGTACTTATTCTTTTGGTACTAGTACCTTTTATAAAGATGCTAGTAGTTATTCATTATATACTAGTATATATTTAACAGACACTAGTATATTTTTTTATTGTAACTAGTAAAAGTCAGAACTGCTTTTTTTACTCGTCTTATGTTATGGCTAGTCAGAATGGCCACCTTAGAGTTCAATTAAAAATCTTACTAGTAACATTTGAAATAAGTACTAGTATCTATTGAATGAGTACTAGTATCTATTGAATGAGTACTAGTATCTATTAAACAAGTACTAGTATCTATTGAATAAGTACTGGTATCTAATGAATAAGTACTAGCATCTATTGAATGAGTACTAGTATCTATTAAACAAGTACTAGTAACTAATGAACAAGTACTGGTATCTAATGAATAAGTACTAGCATCTATTGATTAAGTTCTAGTAACTAATGAATAAGTACTAGTATCTATTGAATGAGTACTAGTATCTATTGAATGAGTACTAGTATCTAATGAATGAGTACTAGTATCTATTGAATGAGTACTAGTACCTATTGAATAAGTACTAGTATCTATTGAATGAGTACTAGTATCTATTGAATGAGTACTAGTAACTATTGAATAAGTACTAGTATCTATTGAATAAGTACTAGTATCTATTGAATAAGTACTAGTATCTATTGAATAAGTACTAGTATCTATTGAATAAGTACTAGTAACTATTGAATGAGTACTAGTATCTATTGAATGAGTACTAGTATCTATTAAACAAGTACTAGTATCTATTGAATAAGTACTAGTAACATTTGAAATAAGTACTAGTATCTATTGAATGAGTACTAGTATCTATTGAATGAGTACTAGTATCTATTAAACAAGTACTAGTATCTATTGAATAAGTACTAGTATCTATTGAATGAGTACTAGTATCTATTGAATGAGTACTAGTATCTATTAAACAAGTACTAGTAACTAATGAACAAGTACTGGTATCTAATGAATAAGTACTAGCATCTATTGATTAAGTTCTAGTAACTAATGAATGAGTACTAGTATCTATTGAATGAGTACTAGTATCTATTGAATGAGTACTAGTATCTAATGAATGAGTACTAGTATCTATTGAATGAGTACTAGTACCTATTGAATAAGTACTAGTATCTATTGAATGAGTACTAGTATCTATTGAATGAGTACTAGTAACTATTGAATAAGTACTAGTATCTATTGAATAAGTACTAGTATCTATTGAATAAGTACTAGTATCTATTGAATAAGTACTAGTATCTATTGAATAAGTACTAGTAACTATTGAATAAGTACTAGTATCTATTGAATGAGTACTAGTACCTATTGAATGAGTACTAGTATCTATTGAATGAGTACTAGTAACTATTGAATAAGTACTAGTATCTATTGAATAAGTACTAGTATCTATTGAATAAGTACTAGTATCTATTGAATAAGTACTAGTAACTATTGAATAAGTACTAGTATCTATTGAATGAGTACTAGTACCTATTGAATAAGTACTAGTATCTATTGAATAAGTACTAGTATCTATTGAATGAGTACTAGTAACTATTGAATAAGTCCTAGTATCTATTGAATGAGTACTAGTATCTAATGAATGAGTACTAGTATCTAATGAATGAGTACTAGTATCTATTGAATAAGTACTAGTAACTATTGAATAAGTACTAGTATCTATTGAATGAGTACTAGTATCTATTGAATAAGTACTAGTATCTATTGAATAAGTACTAGTAACTATTGAATAAGTACTAGTATCTATTGAACGAGTACTAGTATCTATTGAATAAGTACTAGTATCTATTGAATAAGTACTAGTATCTATTGAATGAGTACTAGTATCTAATGAATGAGTACTAGTATCTATTGAATGAGTACTAGTATCTGATGAATGAGTACTAGTATCTATTGAATGAGTACTAGTATCTAATGAATGAGTACTAGTATCCTATTGAATGAGTACTAGTATCTATTGAATGAGTACTAGTATCTAATGAATAAGTACTAGTATCTATTGAATGAGTACTAGTATCTATTGAATGAGTACTAGTATCTATTGAATAAGTACTAGTATCTACTAGTATCTATTGAATGAGTACTAGTATCTATTGAATGAGTACTAGTATCTATTGAATGAGTACTAGTATCTATTGAATAAGTGCTAGTATCTATTGAATAAGTACTAGTATCTATTGAATGAGTACTAGTATCTATTGAATAAGTACTAGTATCTATTGAATAAGTACTAGTATCTATTGAATGAGTACTAGTATCTATTAAACAAGTACTAGTAACAAATGAACAAGTACTGGTATCTAATGAATAAGTACTAGCATCTATTGATTAAGTTCTAGTAACTAATGAATAAGTACTAGTATCTATTGATTAAGTTCTAGTAACTAATGAATGAGTACTAGTATCTATTGAATGAGTACTAGTACCTATTGAATAAGTACTAGTATCTATTGAATAAGTACTAGTATCTACTAGTATCTATTGAATGAGTACTAGTATCTATTGAATAAGTACTAGTATCTATTGAATAAGTACTAGTATCTATTGAATGAGTACTAGTATCTATTGAATAAGTACTAGTATCTATTGAATAAGTACTAGTATCTATTGAATGAGTACTAGTATCTATTAAACAAGTACTAGTAACTAATGAACAAGTACTGGTATCTAATGAATAAGTACTAGCATCTATTGATTAAGTTCTAGTAACTAATGAATACGTACTAGTATCTATTGATTAAGTTCTAGTAACTAATGAATGAGTACTAGTATCTATTGAATGAGTACTAGTACCTATTGAATAAGTACTAGTATCTATTGAATGAGTACTAGTATCTAATGAATGAGTACTAGTATCTATTGAATGAGTACTAGTATCTGATGAATGAGTACTAGTATCTATTGAATGAGTACTAGTATCTAATGAATGAGTACTAGTATCTATTGAATGAGTACTAGTATCTAATGAATGAGTACTAGTATCTATTGAATGAGTACTAGTATCTGATGAATGAGTACTAGTATCTATTGAATGAGTACTAGTATCTAATGAATGAGTACTAGTATCCTATTGAATGAGTACTAGTATCTATTGAATGAGTACTAGTATCTAATGAATGAGTACTAGTATCCTATTGAATGAGTACTAGTATCTATTGAATGAGTACTAGTATCTAATGAATAAGTACTAGTATCTATTGAATGAGTACTAGTATCTATTGAATAAGTACTAGTATCTACTAGTATCTATTGAATGAGTACTAGTATCTATTGAATGAGTACTAGTATCTATTGAATGAGTACTAGTATCTATTGAATAAGTACTAGTATCTATTGAATGAGTACTAGTATCTATTGAATAAGTACTAGTATCTATTGAATGAGTACTAGTATCTACTAGTATCTATTGAATAAGTACTAGTATCTATTGAATAAGTACTAGTATCTATTGAATGAGTACTAGTATCTATTGAATAAGTACTAGTATCTATTGAATGAGTACTAGTATCTATTGAATAAGTACTAGTATCTATTGAATAAGTACTAGTATCTATTGAATGAGTACTAGTATCTATTGAATAAGTACTAGTATCTATTGAATAAGTACTAGTATCTATTGAATAAGTACTAGTATCTATTGAATAAGTACTAGTATATATTGAATAAGTACTAGTATCTATTGAATGAGTACTAGTATCTATTGAATAAGTACTAGTATCTATTGAATGAGTACTAGTATCTATTGAATGAGTACTAGTATCTATTGAATGAGTACTAGTATCTATTGAATGAGTACTAGTATCTATTGAATGAGTACTAGTATCTATTGAATAAGTACTAGTATCTATTGAATGAGTACTAGTATCTAATGAATAAGTACTAGTATCTATTGAATGAGTACTAGTATCTGATGAATGAGTACTAGTATCTATTGAATGAGTACTAGTATCTATTGAATGAGTACTAGTATCTATTGAATAAGCACTAGTAGTAGCATGAAAATAGATAGTAGTTTGTTTTAAGGATTAAATGTTAATATGGCTTGCCATAGTCAAATATTATTGAAACACTGTTTGGAATGAGCGTTTGAATGACAGATGCTCTGTCCAATCACACAGGTGCTGTGTGCAGCAGAGGCGGAGCCTGTTGTCCTTGACCTGGCCAAACAGTTTGGTCTGTCCAGAAACAGTCACATGGCCTTTGAGTTTGACGACAGAAAGGTGAAGAACAGGTGAGTGTACGCTATCATCATCATCATCATCATCATCATCATCATCATCATCATCATCATCATCATCTTCGGGCTCGTCGTCTTCCTCATGTGTGTGTGTGTGTGTGTGTGTCAGGCTGATAATAGAGTTCGAGATGCGCACAGAGGCGGACTCCGGTCTGGTGTTCTACATGGCCAGAATAAACCACGCCGACTTCGCCACCATCCAGCTGAAGGAGGGCATGGCTCACCTGAGCTACGATCTGGGCAGCGGAAACACCTCCATCAGCGTCCCGCGCATCATCAACGACGGGCAGTGGCACAAGGTCAGAGCGTTTGGCCTTTGACCCCGGATGTATGACCCTGACCCGCTTCATAGCTCATGGAAGACTGATATGAAAGCTTTGGCCTGATCCGGATACAAGATCTTGAGCTTCTTACTGATATTTTATGTTCTGTGATGATAGAGAAGATTCATTCAAGATTCAAGCACTTTATTGTCATGTGTAGCACAACATGTGACAACACCAAATGTGTATTTCAAATCAGTCAAGAGAACAATTCTCATTTAAAATAAAGCAAAGTACAAGTAGTAACAATACATATAATACAATAGTTTAATAAATAAAAGATAAAATAGTTAATAAATATGTTTGTGTGACTGAGCGCGTGTATGTGCGTATGTGTGTGTGAGTGTGGTTGTGCGTATGTGTGTGTGCGTGTGCGTGTGTGCGGGCATGCATGTGAGTGTGTGTGAGTGCGCGTGTATGTGTGTGTGTTTGTGTGTGCTTGTGAGTGTGTGCTTGTGAGTGTGTGTGAGTATGTGTGCATGTGCGTGTGTATTTGTGTGTGTGAGAGTTTGTTTGTGTGAGTGCATGTGTGTGTGTGTGTTTGTGTGTGTGTGTGTGTGTGTGTGTGTGTGTGTGTGTGTGAGAATGTGTGAGTGTATGTATGTATGCATGTGTGTGAGTGCAAGCATGTGTTTTTGTGTGCATGTGAGTGAATGTGTGAATGTATGTGCGTGTGTGTGAGTATATGTGCATGTGTATTTGTGTGTGTGTGTGAGTGAGTGTGTGTATGTATGAGTGTATGTGCGTGTGTGTGAGTGAGTGTGTGTATGTATGAGTGTATGTGCGTGTGTGTGAGTGAGTGTGTGTATGTATGAGTGTATGTGCGTGTGTGTGAGTATATGTGTATGTGCGTGTGTATTTGTGTGTATGAGAGTTTGTTTGTGTGTGTGTGTGTGTGTGTGTGTGTGTGTGTGTGTGTGTGTGCGTGTGCAAGCATGTGTATTTGTGTGCATGTGAGTGTGAATGTGTAAGTGTGTGTGCGTGTGTGTAAGTATATGTGCATGTGTATTTGTGTGTGTGTGTGAGTGAGTGTGTGTATGTATGAGTGTATGTGCGTGTGTATTTATGTGTGTCAGTGTGTATGAATGTGTGAGTGTATGTACGCACGTGCGTGTGTGTGAATGCAAGCGTGTGTATTTGTGTGTGTGTGTGAGTATGTGTGATTGTATGAATGTGAGTGTATGTACGCGTGCATGTGCGTATGTGTGTGTGTATGTGTGCGTAATATATGTGAGTGCACGTGTGTGTGTGTGTGTGTGTAAGTTAGTGTGTGTGATGGGTAGGTTTCGGGGTAGGGGCAGTGTGTGTGTGTGTGTGTGTGTGTGTGTGTGTGATGGGTAGGTTTAGGGGCAGGGGCAGTGTGTGTGTGTGTGTGTGTGTGATGGGTAGGTTTAGGGGCAGGGGATGTGTGTGTGTGTTTGTGTATGTGTGTGTGTGTGTGTGTGTGTGATGGGTAGGGTTAGGGGCAGTGTAGGGGGATAGAAAATACAGTTTGTACGGTATAAAAACCATTACGCCTATGGAATGTCCCCATAAAACATGAAAACACAATGTGTGTGTGTGTGAATGTGTTAGTGTATGTATGTGTGTGAGTGTGAGTGTGAGTGTGAGTGTGAGTGTGAGTGTGAGTGTGAGTGTGTGTGTGTGTGTGTGTGTGTGTGTGTGTGTGTGTGTGTGTGTGTGTGTGTGTGTGTGTGTGTGTGTGTGTGTGTGTGTGTGAGTGTGTGTGTGTGTGAATGTGTGAGAGTATGTGCGCGTATGTGTGTAAGTGAGTGTGTGTGTGTGTGTGTTAGTGTATGTATGCGTGCATGTGCATATGTGTGTGTGTGCAGGTCAGAGTATTATCAGTAGTATAATCTCAGAAGTGTGTGTTGATGTGTGTGTAGATCCGTGTGACGAGAGAGAAGCAGAGAGGGATCCTCACGATCGACGGCCTGTACTCCAAACACACCACCAGCCCGAAGAAAGCAGACATTCTGGATGTGGTGGGGATGTTGTATGTGGGGGGTTTACCGCTCAACTACACCACCAAACGCATCGGCCCTGTGAGTGTGACCCTCATACACACATCCATCAGAGTCAAGTGTGTGGGCTATATTGAACACACATGTGAGTGTTGTGTGTGTGTGTGTGCAGGTGCTGTACAGCATCCACGCCTGCATCAGGAACTTCAGGATGTTGAATCTGCCGCTGGACATGGAGAAGCCCTCCTCCGTCTACCGCGTGGGCTCCTGCTTCGCCAACCCACAGAGAGGAACTTACTTTGATGGCACGGGTTACGCCAAAGCCGGTGAGGCTCTGTTTCATTCCCCTACAGCTGCCATTAGTGGAGCAGAAGTGTGATGTGTGTGTGTGTGTGCAGTGAACGCGTATCGAGTGGGTAACGATGTGTCCGTGGATCTGGAGTTCAGGACGGCTCAGGGCAGTGGCGTTCTGCTGGCCGTCAGCAGCCAAAAGATGGACGGACTGGGCATCGAACTTGTCAATGGAAAGGTCATCTGGATTTTCCTGTTGTTTTCAGGTGCTTTTTTTTGAAGAGTGTGTTAATGAGAGTGTCTGTGTGTGTGTGTAGCTTTTATTCCACGCTGATAACGGAGCGGGGCGCTTCACAGCCGTGCACGAGCCCGGGCAGGGGGCGGGGCTTTGTGATGGACAGTGGCACACAGTCTCCGCCCACAAGCTGAAGCACCGCCTGGAGCTCACGGTGGACGGCAGGACGTCCGAGGCAGCGAGTCCAGACGTGCGCTCTCCCTCCGCCGATACCAACGACCCTGTGTATGTGGGCGGATACCCCGGTATGTCAATCAAAATCTGTCGCCGTGGTGACGTCACTCATCTCACTCTCTGATTTAAGACCCGCTGAAACATGAGCTGTCCGTCAGACGGCTTGGAGGAGATGTGTCATCACACAGAACGAGAGAGCGATAGATAGATAGATAGATAGATAGATAGATAGATAGATAGATAGATAGATAGATAGATAGATAGATAGATAGATAGATAGATAGATAGATAGATAGATAGATAGATAGATAGATAGATAGATAGATAGATAGATAGATAGATAGATAGATAGATAGATAGATAGATAGATAGATAGATAGAACGAGAGATGAAACGATAGATGATAGAACGAAGGAACGAGAGATGAAACGATAGATGATAGAACGAAGGAACGAGAGATGAAACGATAGATGATAGAACGAAGGAACGAGAGATGAAACGATAGATGATAGAACGAAGGAACGAGAGATAAAATGATAGATAGATAGATAGATAGATAGATAGATAGATAGATAGATAGATAGATAGATAGATAGATAGATAGATAGATAGATAGATAGATAGATAGATAGATAGATAGATAGATAGATAGATAGATAGATAGATAGATAGATAGATAGATAGATAGATAGATAGATAGATAGATAGATAGATAGATAGATAGAACGAGAGATGAAACGATAGATGATAGAACGAAGGAACGAGAGATAAAATGATAGATAGATAGATAGATAGATAGATAGATAGATAGATAGATAGATAGATAGATAGATAGATAGATAGATAGATAGATAGATAGATAGATAGATAGATAGATAGATAGATAGATAGATAGATAGATAGATAGATAGATAGATAGATAGATAGATAGATAGATAGATAGATAGATAGATAGATAGATAGATAGATAGATAGATAGATAGATAGATAGATAGATAGACTGACTTCTGGGAAAAGACGTTTGATATTTAAACATTATAAACATTTTACAAATACCAAATGTATTGAAAATATGATTTTTCAGCCTCCTAATGAAGAATGATGTATTGTTATTATTGTCAGTTATAAAGGAGAAGCTTTGAGCGGAAGCTTCTCTTTAAAGGTCCCGTTCTTCCTGTTCTTTTGAAGCTGCTTTTTTTTAAGCAGTATTTTTCACAGAATGTACTCATCTGTACACCGCTGTTTTCACGGTCCTAAAAACGGCTGATGAGTTCCTTGTTCTATGAAGTCCCTCCTTCAGAAATACGTAACGAGTTCTGATTGTGCCAGCGGTTCCCGTGTTGTGATTCGACAGCAGCTTAGCGCACATTACACGGAAAGGTCACGCCTCTTACCAGAGATGCATGTGCTCAGTGTTCGAGTGACGTCATTAATGAAGGAAGTACCAGGATGTAGTCCAAGCCGGCCGTTCGCTGTAGGCTTTGAAAGGGAACTTCTGTTAAATAAAATATCTCGCTTGGCATTGAACTTTGAGCTTTATAATTTTACAGGTATTATTTATGTTCTAACAGCAACATTACACACTAACTAAAGTTTGAACAATGGGATCATGAAGAACGGGACCTTTAAAATGAGGAACAGACGATCACAAGTTTCAGTTTTAATCAGTGTGTGTTTGGATCATCTTAGCAGACAGACACATTGACATGATGGATGAGTTTAAATCAGTGACGGAGATGGTGTGTGTGTGTGTGTGTGTGTGTGTTGCAGAGGGACTGAAGCAGTTCGGACTCACGACAAACACTCCGTTTAAAGGCTGCATGAGGAGCGTGAAGATCACTAAAGCTGGGAAGAGTCTGGAGGTGCAGATGAACAAAGCCCTGGAGCTCAGAGGAGTTCAGCCGCTCACCTGCCCTGCTAGTTAAACACACACACACACACACACACCTCAAACCAAATATAGTCAATCAATTCAAGCAACAAAATGTTCACAGAACTGACTGAAAAGCCAAATAACACGAGGAATATTAAAACACAAACAGCTGGACAAACCAAAGACTATAAAACCAGATCCCAGCGTCTGAGGTCAGTGGAGAACGCCTGATCAACTCTCAGTGAGGTCCCATTAGTCGACTTTAGTTAAAGCTCTGACATTTACTAACAGGCTCGCTCGAAAGTTTACACCCCCCACAGAATCTGTGAATAATTTAAACAAAAGAAGAGGGATCCTCAGAAACATGATACGTTTGTAAAATATCATATTCAGGACAGCACTAAATCAAAATAAGCTGCATTCTGTGCGATCGCTCTTCTTTTGTTCACATTATTGAAGGGGTTCACAAACGTTCAAGCTCAACTGTACGTTTGTTGCTCTATCATGTTGGTTAATAAAAATAAAATTAGAAGAGTCATTGTTAGTTCATGTTAGGCCCATTAAATATTAACACATGCAGCTTTTTAATGATGCATTAGTAAATGATGATATCAATAATGAATGCAGTTGACTAATGTTAACAAATGGAACCTTATTGATAAGTGTTACCAACGCCGGTCTATCTATCTATCCAGCTATCATTTTATTTCTCATTCTTTCATTCTATCCATCTCTCGTTTCATCTCTCGTTCTTTCGATCGTTTCATCTCTCGTTCTATCGATCTATCCATCTATCATTTTATTTCTCATTCTTTCATTCTATCCATCTATCGTTTCATCTTTCGTTCTATCCATCGATCGTTTCATCTCTCGTTCTATCTATCTATCCATCTATCATTTTATTTCTCATTCTTTTGTTCAATCATTTATCTCTCGTTCCTTCTATCTATCAATCTATCTATCTCTCGTTATGTGTACTGTTCTATTTATTTATCTCTCGTTCGTTCGTTCATTCTATCTATCTATCTATCTATCTATCTATCTATCTATCTATCTATCTATCTATCTATCTATCTATCTATCTATCTATCTATAATTTTATTTCACATTCTTTCATTCTATCCATCTATCGTTTCATCCCTCGTTCTATCCATCGATCGTTTCATCTCTCGTTCTATCTATCCATCTATCATTTTATTTCTCATTCTTTTGTTCAATCATTTATCTCTCATTCCTTCTATCTATCAATCAATCTATCTTTCGTTCTGTCTACTGTTCTATTTATTTATCTCTCGTTCCTTCTATCTATCTATCTATCTATCTATCTATCTATCTATCTATCTATCTATCTATCTATCTATCTATCTATCTATCTATCTATCTATCTATCTATCTATCTATCTATCTATCTATCTATCTATCTATCTATCTATCTCGTTCTATCTATCTATCCATCTATCATTTTATTTCTCATTCTTTTGTTCAATCATTTATCTCTCATTCCTTCTATCTTTCGATCAATCTATCTTTCGTTCTGTCTACTGTTCTATTTATTTATCTCTCGTTCCTTCTATCTATCTATCTATCTATCTATCTATCTATCTATCTATCTATCTATCTATCTATCTATCTATCTATCTATCTATCTATCTATCTATCTATCTATCTATCTATCTATCTATCTATCTATCTATCTATCTATCTATCTATCTATCTATCTATCTATCTATCTATCTATCTATCTATCTATCTATCTATCTATCTATCTATCTATCTATCTATCTATCTATCTATCTATCTATGTGGTACTTCATTATAAAACTAAACCTGTGTGCGTTGAAGACCTGAAACCTGAAGAAGTTGATCCCCAGACAGCATCATAGTGTCGGCTCAGATCCGGTGGAATCCATACATACCGGATGTGGGCTGGACACTATTACTGCGTCCTAATTCGCCTATTTATACTACGTCCTAAAAGTATGTGCTCTTTATGTGACTACCTCATCATCTTTAACAGAAGCTCTGTCGCTTAGTTTTGTGAATCCTGTCAATCATCGCCACTAGTTTCCATTACACGTAAAATTGCGCAAATTGAAATTGCGAATTGAAAATACGCCCAATGGAAACACGTCAATTTCGCAGAAACTCCCATGTATCAAAAAAACTAAGTGTTTATGCTCGCATGTGGTGGTTTTTCAGGCAATTCAAAAAAGGAAATTTTCGCAAAAACTTCAATGGAAACATTTACAGGTCACCTGGTACGGTCACGCATTGCTCCAACATAGGGCCGACATATTATTTTTTTCCCACTCAAATATGTCGTAATAACGAGATCTTATGTTGTTAAAACGACATATTTTCTCCTAATAAGGACAGTGGCGTAACTTTAACCTAGTATTGACGAACCCCGGTGTATCTATAGGCTGTAATTAAGACATATATTCAAGAAATCTATTAAAACAGAAAGACGCTATAGTTTCAGCCGTACTCAAAGACTGCGGAAACAGCCCAGTTACGCACGTCAATCCATTCCCGACGATCTTGGTTTGCTTCTTATTTATTAAATATACAGGCAAATAATTGATTAAACATTGATCAAAATTAAAATACAATTTATACAAAACAAAATTCATTTTAAAGAAAGACTTTCTAGAAAACAAAATTCAATGAAGTGCTCAAAATCCATGTCCCCAGACATATGCGCATCTGATTATGTGCCTTACTCATGCTGCTCACTTTTCATAATCAACATATGAAATTAAAATAATAATAATATTTAAACTATGAAACAAAATAGGCTACGTTTTCTTTAACCCATGGCCGATGAAGTCGTCTGCGCCTTCTGATGGATTTTTTCCTTTATGACAGCGGAAACAACTCACAATACTCTGTAATTTTTAGTCATAAAGAGATAAGTTCAAGATATAATTATAAACAGCAAACTGTCTACTTTTATTTGTGTACACTCACAATAACAACAAAGGCCGTGGACTCAGGGAACAGATTATTTTGCACTCCACTCCAAACGCTGTCTTCATTTAAAAAATATATTTTGTTTATTAAACGCAAAGTTTTTCATTTCAAAAGCATTTCTAAATTCAGTTTATATTTACAACAAACAAAATTCAAAGCCAAAATAACGAAGTGGTAAAAAAAACACCATCAAATTCAAACATTTCACTCGTCTCTGTATGTGGCAGCAATGCGTCACCATAACCTGGCGTACGTAAAAGTGGATCATTCTTTACAGATGATGGTGTGTTTGGACAGTTCTTTATTAAACTCATAAAAAAAACAATAGAATATAAAATGCCACAATTTATCAAGAGCTTGAAGCAGATAAGAGAGAAAAACAAGTATAAGGTGCTTTCCTTGCCATCAGTGCTTGGATAACACACACTTCTCCTTCCATTAATAATAATGGTGTGCGGTGGCTGGGATATAAACCTAACAACACACGTGGCATAATTTTTGAAATGACTCATCACGAGCAGAAAAAAATTTTTTTAGGCACATAACATCAGTTAATGGAAACGCCGTCATTTCGCAATAGTTTTTATCGACTATTAGGAAATATCGCAAAAGTTTTGCGCAAATCTGTAATGGAAACGCATCTAATGTTAAAATCCTCCAAGTTTAATTTGATTTCCTACCGTATCGGAGAGAAATGTAGTCGTACGTTGATCCGCCCGTCGTGGGTCTTTCATGCGGAGACTCTCCTCATGCGTTTGCATTTGTGAATATAATGATGTGTTTAAAAGTTAATGGCCAAACGTATCATTACACAAGTTCTCAATGCTGTCGCAGATCAAATACTGATAATTGATCACTCAAACCCCTTTATCTAAACCTCTCTACTTAACCGCCGGACTCGCACATCCGCCATGTTTGTAGTTTTAACACTTTTTAGTTTGTAGTTCTAATCAAATCCTCGTCCAACATGCAATGAGTTGTGGGTAATATCAGCCTAGAGTGTGCACTAGACTATCTTTCAACATACTACACTCTAAAAAATGCTGGGTTAAAAATTGGGTTAAATGTTTGCTTAAAACAACCCAATTGCTGGGTTAAAACAACCCAATTGCTGGGTTAGTCCATTTTCAACCAAACTTGGGTTATTTTTAACTCAGCATTTTTTAGAGTGAACGATTTGGGACGTATAGTATGCGAATTGGGACGCACCGTATGTTGTTGTCTGGGTCTCCAAAGTGCAACCACCAAAGTCTATGCAAAGCTATTGAAGAGTAGCTTAGGAACCAGGATAAAATAGTTCAGGAACTTCCCAGAAAGCAACAGTGTCGGCTCTGGTACGTGTGGATTCCACGTGTATCCGACTGGATCTGGGCCGACACCATGTTTCTGTCTGGGTCAATAACACTGAAGTGTGTGTAAAAAACACTCAGGTATATTCATCATCACATCATCAACAATCTTTGTTAATTAATTGCAACCTGTTGCCCAAAATTCGCTCAGAAATATGAAAACGAGCCGTAAGAAAGAAGGCCAGATCATAGTGAAACTACTCTTGAGGAATCAGGTCAGCTTCATCTGAGAGAGCTGGGTATAGCCGAAGAAAACCATCGGCGTGAACCACACAATCGTGAGCGGAGACTCTTCTCTGTGAGGGCGAGTGTGTGTGTTTTTGCATGTACTGTGTAATGATCAGTATTTAAAAATAAAGAGATATCCCCTCTGATGGCACTTAACATGGGCTGCTGTGTGTTTCCTTTCATTGTGTCGAAATAAGCATCACATTGAGAAATCTGAGATACTTTTAAATGTTAGACTTCCAACCCAGACGACAACATTCGGCCCAGATGTGGATTTCACACATGTACCAGATGCAGGCCGACACTATGTTGCTGTCTGGGAATGTATCATAAGCCCCGTTTCCACCGAAATTACCCGGAACAATTTGTACCAGGAACTTTTTTTACAGGAACTTTCCCCCCCCAGACCTGCTACTGTCTGCGTTTCCACTGCGGTCTAAAGTAATGTGAAGATTAGGCAAATTAGTCTGGTGATGTAGGACTGTGCGCGACTGCTCCTCCAGTCAGAGGCGGACAGGAATCACTTTTGTGCGATACTGTCTGCAACAATAACAAGTGGAGGAGATTCAAGCAGCGCTGCTTTTGCTGGTTATGTATTGGTTTACTAAAGAGGTCATTAACAAAACGGTGGAAAAGAGACGAGCACTGATACCTCGCAAAAGACTTTTAAAAATCCTGATTGAAATAAAATGCTGCGTGAACTCAACCAATCAGCATGTTCAGCGCCCAAGTCCCACCCCCAAAAGTTCCTAAACTTTGAAAAAGTACCACCTCGTGAGCAGGGCCGTTTGGAGGGGGAAATATTTACCCGGAACTTCATTTAGACCCTGCGGTCGCAACACACAGAGTACCAGCCCAAAGTTCCTCGTTCATGGGGAAAGTTCCTGCGGTGGAAACGTGGCTAAAGATGAGTAAAATATTAGTAAATGTATTTTTCAAGCTAAATAATCTGAACTGGTTTGCAGGGAGCCTCAATTTAGAATAAAGTCTTAAGGTCTGTTCACACCGGGACGATTTTCGCGCGTGTTTATCGCAGACGTTTAACGGCTTGTGACTAAACAAAGGGCACACCGATGCGCAAAACGCCAGGCATAAAAGTGTAACTTAAAAAAAAAGCCTTGGGTTAGTTTTTTTGTTTTGACGCGGCGCATTAAAAACTGTCCGACCAATGAGATCAGTGCTTTTGTTCACGTTCCTGGAGCTGCTGAAGTCTTGCCGAGCACACATTGATACGACGAAGAGGAAGTAAATAGACAAAGAAGAAGCTAATGCTGCTTGCCAGTTAGCAAAAGTGTGTGAATGGTTTTGGCAAGCACGTAAATACTGTCTCTCTTCTTCTGCATGGCCAGCGAGTGTCAGAAGTGTAAAGTGCCGCAGCACCACCTTGTGTACTGGGAGCGCCATCTACTGAATGTGCACGTTCACTCGGCGCATCGCCAGTGAAAATCGCTTGGGTGAGTAACATAGACTGTAAAGAAATATGGCCGTAGTGTCCGTGACGTCACCCATAGGATCTGAAGAGCAGTTCTGAAGCGTAAAGTCGGGTCGAGCTGGCCGTCGCCATCTTGTGCTCGTCTCTCCTGGATAACAGAAAATGGGCAAAGAGGCGGGACGTGGGCGGAGCTGAGGTGACGTGATGACTAACAGACAGCAGACAAACGGCAATCCACCTGTCACTCAAAGTGGCCACGCCCTTAATTATGCAGAACTTTAAGGCTTTATATAATGTAAACGAATGAGTTATAAAAACATTCACCCCCCTCCCCCACAGTCGTCATGAAGGGCAAAATTAGCCGTACAGACCAAAAGCACAGTTTGTCCCAGACTGTAAACATGTGTTCTTCTGCTGTAAAGTTGGGCATTTTAACATGAGCTCAATGAGATTCTGCTCCTTCTGGAGTCTGTCTCTAGTGGCCAGTCCATGAACTGCAGTTTAAGTCACTTCAGTATCGGCTTCAAGAGAAACTGCTGGAGGAGCCGCTTGGTGTGAACACAAAGACACGCCAAAAAACGCTGGCGATAAACGCGTGCAATATTTGTCCCGGTGTGCACAGGCCTTTAGGCTAAGTGCAGCATTTGATACAGTTTGTCTGCATCTACAGGCAAAAAAGAACATATTGAAGCTCTGACATCAAAGAACACTTTGTTCAAACCTGTTGGACATAAAGGCACAGGGAGCGCTGGTTCGCTCACATTTCCAGAAAATCACACAAATGGACGCACCTTCCCAGGGCCGCCGCGTAGGGCACCAAGTGCTGAGGGGGGCACCACAAGAAATTTCTCTCTTCTTTCAGTCACAAATCATTAACATTCACCATGATTTACTGTAGTAACACCACATGATTTACTGTTGTTGTCATTATTCATCTCAGGGTTTGTACAACCTTTTCAGATTGAAATTCAAGCACTTAAGGGTTTTCAAGAGCTTCACATTTTTTCCAGCACTTCAAAGCTCTAAATATTATCCCATTTTAATGTTATTTTTACAGTAATGTGATGATTTGTAAAACTAAAAGTTTAAAGGGATATTGTGGAAGAAATTGTCAAATGTTTTTTGTTTGTTTTTGTTAATATGTAGACCACGTGGCAAACAAGCACTTTTATTTTAAAAAGACATGGAATTACCACTATAACCAGTAGATGGCGGCATAGGAGACTTATTAGCCATTTACAATATACTATTATCACTATAGTCTCAAATATATGGACAAAAGTAGGAAGTCACAACATCTCATGAAAAACAAAACTTTTCTTCAAATTGTCATTTATACTGTGGAATAGCCAGGGTTTATTCACATGCTGCACGTTTTGGACCTCAGGTATGTGCTACCAAGCCGCAAATATTTTTAAACAAAAATAAAGTTAAAACTTGTTTTGAACAATTTCTTTGTCATCTGCAGATTGATTTTAAGTAGGAGGGGGTAAAATCGATTTAAATCGTAAATCAGATTTTTTTTGTGAAAAAATCTGGGATTTTTTTTTTTAGGCCATATCGCCCAGCCCTAGTTTATCCATTGAATTCTATAAAATATTCTGGCCCATCATAGGTGAAGATCTCTTAATAGTGTTTGATGAAAGCCTGATTAAAAGTTTTCTTCCACTAAGTTGCAGAAGGGCAGTTATCACTCTATTGCCCAAAAAAAGGTGATCTCCAAAATATAAAAAATTGGAGGCCTGTTCAAAGCTTTGGCTACAAGATTAAGTAAAATAATAGGGAATGTGATACACAATGATCAAACATATTGTATACCAAACAGATCCGTTTTTGATAACATAACTCTAATCAGAGATGTGGTTTGGTATTAATATTGGCCTTATTTCTTTGGATCAAGAGAGAAGGCTTTTGATTGCATTGAAGACCTTTATTTGTGGCATACATTCAAAGCCTTTGGGTTTCATTCTAGTTTTATTGATATGATCAGAACAATGTATTGTGAAATTGAGAGTGTGATCAAAATGGCGGTTTGTGTACCTCTTTTAAAGTACAGAGAGGGGTCAGGCAAGGTTATGCCATGTCTGGGTTATTATATGTGCTGGCTATAGAACCCCTGCTTTTTATGTTACGAAGCAAGTTAAAGGGTTTGACATTGCCACTGTGTAATACTGCTTTTTACTTATCTGCATATGCTGATGATGTTATTGTTTTTATAAATGACAGTGATAATGTTCAAACGTTACAACAAACTGTTAATAATTTTAAAGATGTTTCATCAGCAATTGTAAATTGGGGAAAAAGTGATGCTTTATTGCTTGGGAACTGGGAGGGAGGAAATCCCATTCTACCTGGAGGTTTATTATGAAGAAGAGATAGGTTAAAATATCTTGGTGTTTTCTTAGGCAATGACTCTTTCATGCAGAAGAACTTGGAAGGAATGGCAGATAACAGGACGTTTGAAAAGTAACAGGATGTATGAGAAAATGGAAATGGCTGCTTCCTCAATTGTCTTTTAAAGGACGCACACTTGTTATTAACAATCTTGCGGCTTCCTCCCTGTGACTTGCATGCGTTGACCCTCCTGTTGTCCCTTATCAAAAATTCAAGCAGAAATGGTGGACTTCTTTTGGGAAAGTTTACATTGGATCCCTCAAAGTGTCTTGTTTCTTGCTAAAGAAGATGGAGGCCAAGGTCTAGCGCATTTGGCAAGTAGATGTGCTGCTTTTTGTCTTCAGTTTTTGCATAAGTTTCTGCTGGGATCTGAAATACTGGTATGGAGACCAGTGGCTCAATGCATTTTACGCAGAATAAGTGGACATGGCCTGGATACTGCTTTGTTTTTAATGGATTAAAAAAAAACTTGATTTTAGAGGAGTTTCTGTTTTTTATCGAAGTCTCTTTAAAGTATCGAGTCTGTTTAAGCATCAATGGATGGAACCCTTAATGTCCCTGCACTGGCTACTTGAAGAGCCTATTGTGTGTGGAGCTGGTCTCGATGTATCTGGTGAAGAAATTCCAGGTCTTAAAGATTTGCTGTACAGAAATGGATCTCTCTTAAAACACATAAATACTATAGGTCCTGATTTTAAAGATGTAGGTGCAGTTTCAGCCTTAAAGTCTGCACGATTCAACGTTTTTTAGATAAACTGCAGGGGGCTTTGAATGTACAAAAAAGATCTTTACTTGATGAGTACAATAATAAATGTATATTTCCAGACTGTGAAGCCTTCCCAGATATAAGTATTGTACCTGATTTCATTTCATTTCATCAAAATACATTAATCCCTTGTTAAAGGAATTTGATGAGCAAATATATATATATATATATATATATATATATATATATATATATATATATATATATAATATATATATATATATATATATTTATATATTTATTTATTTTTTGCAGCTAAAGGGAAAGTATTGTACAGAAATATTGTGAAGGTGACAAATATGGTGTGGTTAAAGAACAGAAAAAAGCGGTTAAAGAACAGAAGTGTTGATGTAATTAATAAAAAAAAAAAAAATTTTGTGGAATGTATGTTTTTTTGATTTTGTGAAGGAAGTTTGAAAATTTTGTAATAAAAGGATTGTCAAATTCAATTTGTCTCTCTCTCTCCACACACCCTCATACTGTGCTACTTTATCTGATTTATAACGAGCAGAAATCAAGTCAAGATCGATGTTAGTTAACAAACTTTTATCATCTAGGTAACCACTTACACACACACACACTCACCTGCTGATGAATGTCTCGGCCGTTTCCGCTCCAGTGTCACAGGTCCATCGACCGGAGCGCGTGCATGCGTGATCGGAGCCGCTTTACGTTTGAGTGTTCTTGGCTTTGCTTGTTCTTAATAATTATAACACTAGATAAGAAAACACACTTACTGTTCAGATAGACAGCCATCTTCTCTTGAAGCACGCTTGCGTTTCAAATAACAAAACTTATAAAAGTAGTTTAAGAAGGAAGATTGACTTACACCACACAGACACAAACGGTTTGATACTGACCGAGCGACTGACCCGTTTATAAACATATTCACATTGGGGGTCAAACTGTGAAAAGTGGGCATGACATTAACATACACACACAAACCCTAAACATCCGACGAATGGGCAATACATCCCAGGAAGGCCATGTCCAAACGTATTCCTTTAACATGTCCAGACTATAGTCTACCCATCAGCCTGGAGGACATAATGTCACCGCATAACCCGCATGTCACCGCATGACCCCACATGTCAGCGCATGACCCCACATGTCACCGCATGACCCCACATGTCAGCGCATGACCCCACTTACCTGTCACATGATAACCTTCAGACTGACAGAAAGTCTGGACTCCGAACTGATCTAGGGCTCAACGGGGCTAAAGGCGAATTGACTTTATTCTCTTTTAAACCACTAGATGGCACAAACATCAGCTCAGCACTTTTCTAACAACCGCTTTTGAAGATGAACATGGAAATTTGGCTGATCCTTGACACGATCGCCGACAGTTGATCCTTCACTAATTTGATCTAATATTTAATGTTTGAAGCAAAACTCTTCTCATGAGTTGTCGTCGAGTCTTGTCTCTGCTTCCAAAGAAAGGAGATCTGGGATTTCTAAAAAACTGGAGACCAGTGTCTTTGCTTTGTTCTGATCATAAAATCTTTTCCAGATGTTTATCAAATAGACTTGCACACTGATTAGACTTATTGGTTCATATACTGTATACCTGAAGATCTATTGGACAATCTTTTATTATTACACAATAAAATGGAGTTCTGTCTCTTGATCAAGAAAAAGCATTTGATCGAGTTGTTCATGAATATCTTTTTAATGTGTTGAAGTATTTGTGTGTATCGTACATTCAGTCGTTATATTGTAATATTTCTGTTATGGTCAGAGCAGGTGGAGGATTAAATGAACTGTGTCGAGAGGCATTAGACAAGGGCGTCCACTTTCCGCAATTATTGTTTGGTTATTGAACCTTTGATGTGCAGACTGAGGAGGAATCTTCAAATGATCTTTTTAAAGTATTTCAGCGTCTGATGATATTACAGTCTTAAAGGGGTGGTAAAACACATTCTTTCGAAGGCTTGATTGTGTTTGTGGGGTGCACAGTAACATGTGTTCATGCTTCGTTTTTAAAAAATAGCATTATTTTTCATATATTTCACCTTTATTCTACACTGCTCTGTCCCTCCTTGTAAAAACGGTCTGATGGTTTCCGGGTTGTATGAAGCCGGTCCCTCAAAAATACGCAATGGGCTCAGATTGGTTAGCTGGCCCAGTGTGTTGTGATTGGCTAACCGCCTAGTGCATGTTTCTCTGAAACGTCATGCCCCTTACCTTTACCGGTAGCCTGTGCTTTGGGTAGTATTAGAAACAATGGCGTCAATAAAACCATACCAATTTGAGCCCGAATTGGACCCAGAACATTTTAGTGAAGATGATCGAGCAGAACCTGTTCAAGAACGGCTGTTAAACGATGTTTCAGAATGTTTTGTTTTTTGTTGTTGTTGTATAGCCTACTAAGTTACAGTCCTCAAAGGGATTTTTTGAGTAAAGACTGCAGATCTATAGGCATCGCTACTGAATGTCGCCGTTACTTTTGTATTTTTAGAACGATTATAGCCAAATATCTGTCGCAAGAACTATTAACCCAAAACGAACACTAAACATTGGCTTTACTATAGTAGCCAAATAAAACACAGAACCATGTTTAGCATGCCTGTAGATAAACAAGCACGTAGATAAACAATGCATAAAAGCTCTAATCAAAGAATAATTTACACTAATTCCAAGTTCGCTGTTGAGATTTAAAAAAAGTTTGTAACGTTAAGTGTTTGTCGGATAACGTTAATATGAATGAGCATTTAACAAACTGGTTTGCAGAGCCAAACAGCGTTGTCATCTGTTTACTTCCTTGCTACAATGTACAATTAACAATACAAACTATTACAGGAAAACACATCGACGAAAAATAAATCACACTTACAGGTTGTGGCTTGTAAACAGCTTCTGTTTTTAAAGTTGGAACTGCTCCATCTTTCAGGACAAGCCGTTGTGCGAATCCTGCATTGAACTTGCGAAGATTGTGAAAGCTTTGCTCCGTAAAATGTGCAGCAAAGAGAGCGAGATAAACATTGATCCCTAACTCCTCCGTCCCTAGGAAGGCTTAACAAAAGTTGACGTGCAATCCGGATGAAAATAACAGCGTTTTCGTCGGCATTGCGGCAACAACACTCAGCTTACTAACCAGATTTGCTGTTCACAGCCCACAGCACAACAGATAGACGGCATGTTGCAATTCAGTCCTACAAATGTAGAGTGTGCCACTGTGTGTCGTCACATGACATCTAAGAATACCACAACAACTCTTCTCCACAGCAATACAAAATGGCCTCGCCCCCCTTATTTAATATTCTCGGAGGAGGGGTTTATGTAAATATTGGGGCTGGTGATGTCAGAGAGCCTGGAGGAATGTGTAGTCCCTACCGGCCGTTTGCTGTAGTCCTTAGAAATTGATTTCTTTAAAGCAAATATCTCCCTTTGCTTTAAACTTTGAACGTTGTAACTTTGCTGATGTTGTTTATGCTCAAACAGCAACATTACACACTAGCTGAAGTTAGAAAAGTGAAATCGTGTTTTACCACCCCTTTAAATCAAACTATTGGAATATGAAGAAGCCTCTTCTGCTGGAGTTATTGCTCTAAAGTGAAGGGTTTATTATTGGGAAGGTACTGGGTTTCCTCAATAGTGAAGACAGGATGGATTGAAAACATTAGGAGTTATTTTGGGGAATGACCAGTTTCAAAAGAGAAACTGTGAGGCTCTGCTGGAGAATGTGTCTCTAAACGGTTGAAATGGAAATGGCTTTTGCTACAGTTGTCCAATAGGAGGAGAGCTCTGGTGGTCAATAATCTCACTGCATCGATGTTGAGGCACAGGACTATAGCTATGGAGCCACCCGAGGAACTTATTTCTAATATACAAAGGACATTTGATGATGTTTTCAGAGTGGACAGCTCTGGATCCGTGCGGCTGCACTTTATTTACCTGTTCAAGAGGGCGGTCAAGGCTTGGGCATTTTTGAAGCGGGACATGGACTTGATAGAAAGCAGTTTTTAATGAAATTAGAGGAAGTAGGCCTGTCTTAAGTCTTTTATAATCTGTGCTGCAGACATGGAGAAGTGTGTTTAGAGTAAAGCGAGACATGGAGGATCACAGACTTTGGGCTCCGCTGGTTTTCAGCCCAATGATCCAGACTAGACTCCTGTCCTCTGTGAGTGTGAGGAGATGTTTAATGAGGAATGCCGTTCACAAACTTGGTTCATGATTTAAGTTTCATAGAGTAATAAAGTGCTTGTTATCCCCCTGTCTCTCTCTCTCGCTCTCTCTCTCTCTCGCTCTCTCTCTCTCTCGCTCTATCTCTGAGAGGAAGTACGCGTCGTCTCCGTCACAGGAAAGAAACACTCAAAACTCCTCTGAACACACATCGAGAGCTTCAGAAGAACTGAATCTACAGACAACAGAGAAGATCATTTAATAAGAGAGAAGAATGAAGATCATCTGGACTTTCACTCTGCTGATGATTCCTGGTAAGAATCTGAACTCAGAAGAACCAGAACAGAGATTAAATAATGAACACAAGTCTTTATCCATAACTAATGACCTTTGACATGAATCTCCCTTCAGTGTGTATTAGTGTTGTGTTAAGATGCTGGTTTGTTGTAGGTGTCGTGAGCTCCATAGAAGTGACCGGATATTCAGGAGGCGGAGTCAGGATCTCATGCAAATATGATGAAGGATATACAGAGAATCAAAAGTATTTTTGTAAAGGACAGTGGTCAGAGTGCACAGATCAAATCAAGACTAATGAGAAAAATAAATGGGTTCAGAAGGATAGATTCTCTCTGTATGACGACACAAGATCAGCCGTCTTCACTGTAACCATCAGAAATCTGAGTGAATGGGATTCTGGGATGTACTATTGTGGAGCTGGAAAGATTATAAGTGATTCCTCCACTGAAGTGAATCTGAAGGTTATCACCGGTGAGTAACTGAGACTCCACAACATCAGGATACTCAACACTGACTGGAATTACTGCCGTTCACTCGTCTAACTCATAACTCACGCCATCAATAACCTTTTTATCTCCTGATGGAAGATTTACACTCATCATCTGGACTTGTTGTAGCAAAGTGAAGATAAATGTGTTTATATTGAGAACAAAATGACAAATGATCTGTGTTTGTGTTGAACAGATCAACCAATCAGGACCGTGAGAGGATATTCAGGAGGAAACGTCATCATAAACTTCAGATATGAGAAGAAACACATGAACCATGAGAAATACATCTGTAAATCTGGAGAATGTTTTCCTGTAATAAACACTAACAGAGCCTCAGAATGGACACATGACAGACGATTCTCCGTTCATGAGGGCAGATCTGCAGGACTCTTACATGTGTTTATCAGAGAGCTGAATGAGAACGACTCTGGAGAATATAAGATTATAGTCAAAGTTTCTGAAGACTACAGTTTCTTCTCTGAGTTTAGCCTGAACATTGAGAAGGGTGAGCCGCTTTCAGTCATTATGAGGTGAATCCATGAATATATCTGGTCATTCTAACATTACTGCGCTTTATTTGGATCTGAAACAGATGATTGTGTGAAGAGCATCAGTCTATCAGCGGCTGCAGGAGGATCTGTGAACATCAGCTGCAAATACCCACAATCCCACAGCAGTGATGTGAAGTTTCTCTGCTGGAGATCTGGAGCTGATCTCTGTGCTGAAGAGACGTCTGTGAATGAGAGCAGAAGATGGAGGCGTGAGGGAAAGATCCAGCTGTATGATGACAGAGAAGAGCGGCTCCTGACGGGAAGCATCAGTCATGTGACTGAACAACATTCAGAATACTGGTGTGGAGTTCAGTCTGATGGAGGACACAAGAGCTTCATCACACGAGTCCTGATCAACCTCACAGGTGCGGATGCTTTTCTCACTGATATTAATCATAAGGTAGTAGAACATCTCTTCAGCAGATCTAGTGTGTTATTTATCAGGACGCTTGAAGCTGATTCTATAAGCAGGTTTAACCACAGGGCTATTTTTCATTTAGATGTTCTGTCTGTTTAACAGCAAAACCACAAACTGCAGTTCGTATGATTGCAGTCTATGCAGGTGAAAGTGCAGCTTTGTGTAGAAAACTGTTGCTGTTCTGCACAATGAGAAACTGCACACATAGTCAAACAATGGACAGCGTTTGTGTGTGTGACTGATTTATTCTTCATTTCATTCTATAAATGTGACCACTCTATTATACAGTTAAAGTTATTTGTTCATTTCACATTTATATTACTTACAGTGTCTCTGACAGTATCCACAAATGGCTCAAATAGTTCTCTCTGTGTTAATCTTGTATCCCTGCAGTGTTTAGTGTGGTCATCTGGATGCAGTTTTACCTGTAGCACAGGTGTGGTCATCTGGATGCAGTTTTACCTGTAGTACAGGTGTGGTCATCTGGATGCAGTTTTACCTGTAGTACAGGTGTGGTCATCTGGATGCAGTTTTACCTGTAGTACAGGTGTGGTCATCTGGATGCAGTTTTACCTGTAGTACAGGTGTGGTCATCTGGATGCAGTTTTACCTGTAGTACAGGTGTGGTCATCTGGATGCAGTTTTACCTGTAGTACAGGTGTGGTCATCTAGATGCAGTTTTACCTGTAGTACAGGTGTGGTCATCTGGATGCAGTTTTACCTGTAGTACAGGTGTGGTCATCTGGATGCAGTTTTACCTGTAGTACAGGTGTGGTCGTTTTACCTGTAGTACAGGTGTGGTCATCTAGATGCAGTTTTACCTGTAGTACAGGTGTGGTCATCTAGATGCAGTTTTACCTGTAGTACAGGTGTGGTCATCTGGATGCAGTTTTACCTGTAGTACAGGTGTGGTCATCTAGATGCAGTTTTACCTGTAGTACAGGTGTGGTCATCTAGATGCAGTTTTACCTGTAGTACAGGTGTGGTCTTCTAGATGCAGTTTTATCTGTAGTACAGGTGTGGTCATCTGGATGCAGTTTTACCTGTAGTACAGGTGTGGTCATCTAGATGCAGTTTTACCTGTAGTACAGGTGTGGTCATCTAGATGCAGTTTTACCTGTAGTACAGGTGTGGTCATCTGGATGCAGTTTTACCTGTAGTACAGGTGTGGTCATCTAGATGCAGTTTTACCTGTAGTACAGGTGTGGTTATCTGGATGCAGTTTTACCTGTAGTACAGGTGTGGTCTTCTAGATGCAGTTTTATCTGTAGTACAGGTGTGGTCATCTGGATGCAGTTTTACCTGTAGTACAGGTGTGGTCATCTGGATGCAGTTTTATCTGTAGTACAGGTGTGGTCATCTGGATGCAGTTTTACCTGTAGTACAGGTGTGGTCATCTGGATGCAGTTTTACCTGTAGTACAGGTGTGGTCATCTAGATGCAGTTTTACCTGTAGTACAGGTGTGGTCATCTGGATGCAGTTTTACCTGTAGTACAGGTGTGGTCATCTGGATGCAGTTTTACCTGTAGTACAGGTGTGGTCGTTTTACCTGTAGTACAGGTGTGGTCATCTAGATGCAGTTTTACCTGTAGTACAGGTGTGGTCATCTAGATGCAGTTTTACCTGTAGTACAGGTGTGGTCATCTGGATGCAGTTTTACCTGTAGTACAGGTGTGGTCATCTAGATGCAGTTTTACCTGTAGTACAGGTGTGGTCATCTGGATGCAGTTTTACCTGTAGTACAGGTGTGGTTATCTGGATGCAGTTTTACCTGTAGTACAGGTGTGGTCATCTGGATGCAGTTTTACCTGTAGTACAGGTGTGGTCATCTAGATGCAGTTTTACCTGTAGTACAGGTGTGGTCTTCTAGATGCAGTTTTATCTGTAGTACAGGTGTGGTCATCTGGATGCAGTTTTACCTGTAGTACAGGTGTGGTCATCTGGATGCAGTTTTACCTGTAGTACAGGTGTGGTCATCTGGATGCAGTTTTATCTGTAGTACAGGTGTGGTCATCTGGATGCAGTTTTACCTGTAGTACAGGTGTGGTCATCTAGATGCAGTTTTTATCACTGCGAGTTCTTTTACCACACTTGTACTATAGTTAACTGCACTTTAAGGGTGCTCGTCCAGTGTTGTACTGTACTGTATTATTCAGTGTGAAGAGAATGTGTCAAGTTCTGGTGTGAAGAAAAAAAACATAATTTAGAAATAACTTTTTTCATTTTTATATACAATATTCTCAGAGACATCATCACCATCACCACCATCATCATCATCATCATCAGCAGCTTCTTCTACATCACCGGCGTCTCTGAACACATCAGCAGGTGATCTTGAGTTGAAATACAAACATGTGATCAGTGGGTGGAGCTTGTGAGGAGGCCTGACGCCCCTAGCAGCTGAAATATATTGCTAAACATAAAAATAAATAATATTTTCAACTGTAAAATAAACATTACATTTAATGCATCTTAAATAGTTAATATGTAAAAAAAATCGAACAAACAAACAACAACAATAATAACCCAATCATTCTCGATTGCATACTGAGTTGCATTTTGATGGTTTGTTATGGAATGCCAAAACTCCCAGAATAATAATTAAATACATAGATAAATAGAAAAAAGTAAAATACATAAGTGGTAACGATTCCACTGAGGCGAGTGTATGTGAACCCAAGTGCAGTTTAATATTTAAACATAACGTGAACAAATACAAAATAAAGACTAGATTGATCTTAAATAGAAACATGAAATAAACATAAACCTGGACTAAGTGTGGACTCACCAACAGAGGTACAGGGAACAATAAACTGAACTGAACAAGGGAACATGAACTGACAAGGCAAACATGAGGACTAAAGCTGCGCTCACGCCATGTTGTAATTACCTGAGTTTTGAAATGACAACACGTGACTTTCTATTCGGAGCTGTTCACATCTTCGGACTGGGAATTATGCATTTCTATGGCAACACTATTAACATGAATCTACAGCGGTCATGGGGCACAAGGAGGAGCTCTCCGATAATTCCCATTTTATAAGCTGTTATTATAAGCTCAACGAGGATGTGAATGCTTTTTACAAGTTAAAATCTTGTAAGTACAGTAATTACTTACAACATGGCATGAACACAGCATATTTATACAGAGACTAGGGAAACACATGACTATGACAACCAATGAACAACCAGAACTCATAACCACATGACAAGACAATGAACCAATCAGAACATGACGGACCTGGGCCTTGTTGCACTGGCGGACCTGGGCAGTGGTGGACCTGGGCCGTGAAACACTGGATGGGATCTGCCTTAATGGCCGGGAGTGTTGCTCAGTTAATGTGAGAATCAAAGGCGAACGGCGCGTGACATACGTCACGACCAAACATTAGCGATTGGTTATGGCAGATCCAGAGAGACTCTGGGCAGATCCAATAGTTTTAAACTTCAACAGAGTTCCCGCCTTCAAGGAAGTAAACGCTTGTCAATGGAGAGTGGCCAGACTCTATGTACAAATGAAATGTACGAGAGTCTGGTAAGACCAGGCTAATGGTCATTGGGCTAACCCTGAAGATCCAGTATCATGTCTGGTCCTCCTCCAAACGTCCAGCTCCGCCCATGATCTGATCTGATGTTTATCTCACAGTGATCAGACTCTCTGATTATTTCTCCTGTGTTTTCAGGCTCTTCTCTGATCGTCTCTCTGGTTCTGCTTCTGGTTCTGCTTCTGGTTCTGATCATCGCTGGACTCTCGTTACTGTTTCTCTGTAAGAAGCGTCAGTCTCCAGGTAAAACTCATTCTGAACTCCTTCAGATGCACAAACTCTCCATTTATACTGAGTTTAAAACAGAGAGATCTCTTGATCTGGGATCCGTTCTTCGTACCTCGCTTAATACATCTGAGATGATCTGACAGATCCCAGATCTTTTAATCGTGAGAACTGATCTCTGGCTAATTTGGTTCTTCAAACGAATTTGCAGATTAGATTATAATATCTGAATTAAATGATCTAAAGTTACTGCACGTTCTTGTGTTCCCTGAAGAGGGCAGATGCATCGATACTCGAAACCACGATCAGCAATGCAGCGATTGGCTGATGGCAAGACAGCAACGTAATGACATCATATAATTAAAAAAGCCACCTGGCAAAAAACTTGACAAATTACACAAAAAAAAAAACCCACGAATTTCTGGACCTTTATAAAGAAACAGCCAAACGACCAAACCAACATAAAAGTTATAATAGATCAATGATAAATGCAAACACATTAAAAAAATGGTAGGATTGTGCCTCTTGGTGGCGCTATAATAGAACAAAAAATGACATTGGCTCTATACAACTCAATGTTTTAATGTGGGGTTTTAACATTTTTGCTTAAAATTGTCTTTTCAAGTTGTCAATTCAAGTTGATACGTGTAATCGTTTTCGATAAACGCGCGAACAAATTTCACGTAGCGGTTGCAAAACTACACTTAAGGCTATATCTCCGCAACACTTTATCGTATTCAAACCAACCTTGGTACAAATCAAATCACTTTATTGTCACTCTACCATATACACTAAACATACATTAAACAATAACAGTATACATTAAGCTATAGTAATAATATACAATGTACAGTATACAATATGTTCACAAATTGAAATCCAAAGTGCAATAGATGCTGTATGATAAATAAATGTGTATATAATGTGTGTGTATCTACAGTGGGTTGTGCTGAGTGATATTCTGTCCAGTGTGTGTTATGATACTGATGGATCAAGAGTTGAGTAGTCTGATTGCTTGTGGGAAGAAGCTGTTCTGGAGTCGGCTGGTGCGTGTTCTGATGCTGCGGTACCGTCTGCCTGATGGCAGCAGTGAGAGCAGCCCATGGTTCGGGTGGCTAGAGTCTCTGATGATCCTCTGAGCTCTCTTCACACACCGCCTGGCATAAATGTCCTGGAGGGAGGGAAGCTCACCTCCGATGATGCAGCTGGCCGTGCGCACTACCCTTTGCAGGGCCTTGCGGCTGCGGGCGGTACTGTTGCCGTACCAGGTGGTGATGCAGCCAGTCAGCAGGCTCTCTATGGTGCTGCTGTAGAAGCGTGTGAGGATGTGGCGGTTCATTCCAAACCTCCTCAGCCGTCGCAGGAAGAAAAGGCGCTGATGAGCCTTCTTCACAACGGCCTCAGTGTGGACGGACCATGAGAGTTCCTCTGTGATGTGGACACAGAGGAACTTGAAGCTGCTGACTCTCTCCACCGGTGCTCCATCGATGGTGATGGGGCGGTGTTCTCTCTCATTCCTCCTGAAGTCGACCACCAGCTCCTTGGTCTTGCTGACGTTGAGGGAGAGGTTGTGCTCCTGACACCACCGTGTCAGAGTGTGCACCTCCTCTCTGTAGGCAGTTTCATCATTGTCGGTGATAAGACCTACCACCGTCGTATCGTCAGCAAACTTGATGATGGTGTTGGAGCTGTGGATTGCCACACAGTCATGTGTGTACAAGGAGTACAGGAGGGGCTCCAGTGTTGAGAGTCAGTGATGATGAGATGTTACTGCCCATTCTGACCACCTGGCGTCTGTTTGACAGGAAGTCCAGGATCCAGCTGCATAACAGGCTGTTTAAGCCTAGAGCCCGGAGTTTAATGTCAAGTATGGAGGGCACAATGGTGTTGAATGCTGAGCTGTAGTCCACAAACAGCATTCTCACATATGTGTTCCTCTTTTCCAGGTGGGGGAGAGCAGTGTGTATAGTGGATGAAATGGCATCATCAGTGGAGCGGTTTGTGCGGTATGCAAACTGCAGTGGGTCCAGTGAGGGGGGGAGAACAGAGCAGATGTGGTTTCTGACTAGTCTCTCAAAGCATTTGCTGATGATGGGGGTCAGAGCAACAGGACGCCAGTCGTTTAAGCAGGTGGTTTTTGACTGCTTAGGTACAGGAACAATGGTGGACGTTTTAAAGCATGTGGGGACCACAGACAGGGAGAGGGACAGGTTAAAGATGTCCGTGAAAACTCCAGCCAGTTGGTGCGCGCACGCTCTGATCACGCGGCCGGGAATCCCGTCTGGACCCGCAGCTTTACGGACGTTCACCCGCCGGAAGGATCGGGTTACATCCGCTAAAGATACGGAGAGTGCACTAACCTCTGTATCTTCAGCCACGAGCTCTCTCTCCGCGAGGGCGGTGTTAGTTCCCTCAAAGCGAGCATAGAAGGTGTTTAGCTCGTCCGGGAGAGAGGCAGCGGTGTTCACGGTGGAGTTTGTGTTCCCTTTGTAGTCCGTGATGGTGTTAATTCCCCGCCACATGCTTCTGGAGTCGGTGGTGTTGAACTGTCCTTCAATCTTGTCCCTGTACTGGCGTTTTGCTGCTCTGATGGTTTTCCGGAGGGCATAACTTGCTTGTTTAGGCTCCTCCGCATTACCGGAGTTAAAAGTGGAGGTCCGCGCATTGAGTGCCGCGCGAACATCCCCATTTAGCCACGGCTTCTGGTTAGGGTACAGCCGTATTTTTCTGGTCGGAACAACGTCTTCTACGCACTTCCTGATGAAACACGTTACGCTATCAGCGTAGACCTCGATGTCGTCATCAGAGGCCGACCGGAACATCTCCCAGTCCGCGTGATCAAAACAGTCCTGTAGCATAGAGTCTGATTGGTCTGACCAGCACTGGATGGTTCTGAGGGCGGGTGCTTGCTGTTTGAGTCTTTGCCTGTATGCGGGCAAAAGTAGAATGGAAACGTGATCCGATTTGCCAAATGGTGGGCGCGGGAGGGACTTGTAACAATCCTTGAAGGGGGAGTAACAGTGATCCAAAACACGGTTCCCTCGCTTGTTGAAGCTAACATGTTGGTGGTATTTAGGTGCGATGCGCTTGAAGTTGGCTTTGTTAAAGTCCCCAGTCACAATAAACGCAGCCTCAGGATGCGCGGTTTCCTGCTCACTCACTGTCCTATACAGTTCCTTTAGTGCCCGGTCTGTGTCGGCTTGTGGGGGAATATACACAGCTGTGATGATGACCGCTGTGAATTCCCTCGGTAGCCAGAATGGTCGGCACAGAACAGTGAGAAATTCCAGATCAGGAGAACAGAAAGACTTGATAGAATGTACATTCCTCTGATCACACCAGGATCGGTTGATCATAAAACATACACCCCCGCCTTTGCTTTTCCCGGAGAGATCTTTTTCTCTGTCCATTCGGTGCACGGAGAACCCCGTGGTTTGGATGGCCGAATCTGGAATCTCAACAGACATCCAAGTTTCTGTGAGGCAGATAATGCAGCAGTCCCTCGTGTCTCGCTGGAAAGAGATCCGCGCTCTCAGCTCGCAGAGTTTATTGTCCAGAGACTGAACATTAGCCAGTAAAATACTGGGAAGCGGGGGTCGGTTTGCGCGGCGTCTTACTCTGATGAGTACGCCGGCTCTCTTCCCTCTTCTCCGGCCGCGTTTCCGCGGTCGGGCCGCCCAGACAAAGGGTTCCGCTGCCGTGGAACCAGAACAAACAAAAAACTACAATGTTTCAGCAGAGCTTGCGACGTTGCGACCATCCTCGGCGCCATCTTGACTCGAAAAACCACGCTGTATCCACGCAACACGCTGGTACATGTCATCATCAACGTGACCTGAGGCAACATGCAGCGTTTCAACGCAGCGCCACCTACTGGTCCGGAGATACGAAATATGGCTATTTTTGCTTATAACTTTTAAACCGTTTGTCCAAAAATCATAAACTCGTTAGATTCAGGATGTCATGCCGAGTCGTCTGATATCCAATTTAACCATATCGGCAGTTTTGGCTGTCGGCCATTTTGAATTATGTGCTAAAATGCTTTATTTTAACACATGAACGAATTGTTATGACACTCGGTATGGGTCATCACCACAATGCCCTGAAGGAGCCTGAGAAGTTTCGAAACAGTGCCACCTAGTGGAGAATTCTTTTTTCAAACGCTTATAACTTTGGGTGTGATTTACTTTTTTTCATTGGAGTAACTTTTTTTGTATCCTGAATCCTTACCGAGTCCAACGATACCAGACTTGCCATGTTTCGGTGTATGGTTTGTGCAGCGTGGTAATTTGGTGCTTAAAAATCATTAGCTCGAGCTCGATTAGTCCGATCGAGCCCAAACCAGCGTCAGAAGTTCGGAAACATAGATTGATAGCGAAACGCCAATACCCAAAGGTCAAAATATTGATAGTAAGGGGGAGTAAAATCCAATCAAAGTCAGGTGTCAGTCATTTTTTCTTGTTTTTTCACGTAAATGTCTATAACTCCAAAACAAAATGAGATATTTTCACTAAAATTGACACACACATGTATGGGTTCACTCCGAGGACACATAAAAAAAATGGTAGGATTGTGCCTCTTGGTGGCGCTATAATTAAACAAAATATGACATTGGCTCTATACAACTCAATGTTTTAATGTGGGGTTTTAACATTTTTGCTTAAAATTGTCTTCAAATGTCTTCACTCATTTCAGTTGGTCTGCTGCTAGCTTCCTTGTTTGCTTCTGTTGCGCTTGGCCCCGTTATTGCTGCTTGCAGCTATATTTTAAAATTATTATTATTGCCCCTGGTTCAGTAATGAACTCTTGTAATAAAGTAGCAGTGGCTGGGACAGATTTTAAGTATCACCTCAAGATGCAATCTAATCCTGTTTACATGAAATAAGCCGCTCCCGAGCAGGTTTAAGCTTACGGACCTGTTGCTATGACAGCAAGTCCAGGATGAGCGTCGAAGAACCAAACAATCCGAGATCATGCCAAATCGTCAACAATCAAATCCGGCTAAATGAGTTAGCGACATACGAAGAACGGACCTCCTGTTCTGTGAACCAAACACCTGTTCTCCCAATTTCTCTTTCAAAGTTTTTTTTATTGATTTTTACAATATAAATCTTCTCCCACTTTCTGACGCCACCTATAGGCTGCATGAGACATGATCAAAATACAGACACTTGATGATGTGTGAGAACATTACACAAGACATCAGTGTTGAATTGAGATGTACAGTAATGTCATTCATTTAGGATGCTTGTGTTTGACAGGCGCTGATTCGTCATCTCACACTGGACCAGGCAAACATGAAGTGGTGAGTCCAGTTACTGTATCAAATATTGATTTTTATTCATAATGATATTAATGTCTAATGACGATCTTCAGATCTGTAAATAATTCCTCTGTCTCCTCAGGTTTCTCAGACTGGTTGTGATTACGAGGAGATTAAAGACCCTCACAAACAATTACCCACAAACCCCTCTGATTCCTCTGACTGCGTTTACGCTATGGTTCAGAAAGCCGCTGGAGACTCTCAGTGCTGCATCTCTTCTGCTGAGGATCTGAATTACGCAGTGGTGAATTTCCACAAGCAATCGGACTGTCCTGCCAGTGTCAGTGTCAGGAATAATCAGGATTACAGTGAATACGCTGCTGTCAATCATCTCTCTGCTTGAGAATATCAATGAGTTTGTGTTCGTCTTCTTCAGTGATGCTCCTTTGCCTTATATTTTAGGACCTGTGGACATGAGAGAGGAACTGGCTTTTGTGCCAAGAAAAAAATAAAATGTTAATGTGACAACGTTTCTTCATGAAGATTGATTTCTCAGTGTCTGGTAATTGTGTAGGAAGATGCACTATATCGCCAAAAGTGTTGTGACGCCTGCCTTCACATGCACATGAGCTTTAATGCCATCCCATTCTCAATCCGTAGGGTTTAATATGGAGTTGCAGCTCTAACAGCTTCAGCTCTTCTGGGAAGGCTTTCCTCAAGGTTTAGGAGTGTGTTTATGGGGATTCTTCTAGAAGCGCATTTGTGATGTTGGACGAGAAGGCCTGGCTCTCAGTCTCCGCTCTAATTCATCCCAAAGGTGTTCTGTCGGGTTGAGGTCAGGACTCTGTGCAGGCCAGTCCAGTTCCTCCACACCAAACTCGCTCATCCATGTCTTTATGGAGTGGAGCTTTGTGCACTGGTCAGTCATGCTGGGACAGGAAGGGGCCGTCCCCAAACTTTTCCCACAAAGTTGGGAGCATGAAATTGTCCAAAATGTCTCGGTGAAGCATTAAGAGTTCCTTTCACTGGAATTAAGGGGTTAAGCCCAACCCCTGAAAAACAACCCCACCCCATAATCCCCCCTCCACCAAACTCATCTGAAGACCACCAAAGTTTGGAGGTCTGGAGCTCTTGACTCTGCAGAAAGTTGGCGACTACTGCGCACTGTGACCCTCAGCATGCGCTGACCCCGCTCTGTGATTTTGGCATGCCATGGATTGATTATTGAAAGATCTTGGAGGAACATATCCTTGTTTTTAATTGAGAAGCCTTACATTGGAAATGTTCATCGTTCTCTTTTCAAATTCTATGTATCAAACTTTCAATCATAGAGTTTGTTAAAATTCTCAAGAGTGGGTGATGGAAATTATGGAAATTATTGTTTTTTAATCCTCTTTTTAAAGAGTTACTTCAGCGATTAGCATTAAGCTTTGTATCAGTAGAATCCCGGTAGTATATTCGAATGATCGTGCTCCGCCCCTCATATCCCCGTGAGACGAGAGATTTGTGTATTTATGTCCGGGAAAAAGCCTCCAATGACTCAAATATCGTCATTTAGTGTCATCAGAGGCTTTTTTGGCCAGAGGCTAGAGACTACAGCCAGAAGTAGAGCTAGTTCCTCATGTTTTCAGCCGCCCATAGGGCTGGGATCTCACTCACAGTGAGGTGAGGAGCAAAGCGAGTGTTCTCAATGAAAGTTAAGCTTCCATAGGCATGAACTGAAAATGCACCAGACTGGACACACACCGTGAATAACTGTGAGGCCGTGAATGAATGCCGATCGGCCGTGCTCATTTGAGTCTCGGTTTAGAATTAGCGCCAGTTTGGGGGAGGGTTGCTTGAAGTCAAGTGCATTCTGGGAGTTGTTGTCTTTGATCCACATGAGCCAAAAATACATTTCCTGGCTTTTCTCAGTCTAGAAGGCACCAACTTCTAAAATAATTTCTCATTTCTACTACATAAATGACCCAATTTAAATACACTGTTTTTTCTTGCATTCATTGTTAAAGACATTCATGTTTTCTTTCACAGTTTGACTGTTTGCTGATTTCTAGCCATGACATCTTTGAAAAGGGGAAGTTCAAACTGACCCTCCGCTATAATAAGAGTTGTGTGGTTTTGACGGGGGCATTAAGCCTTCAGGTGTCCGCTGCAAAGAAAGATGATGTATGTGTGCTTGTTGCAAAGGTTGTGGTAGCCGTGGACGAATATTAAGATGGCTCGAGTCCAAGGCGAGTAGCTTACCTTATAAGGAATTACTATATGATGATGATGATGATGATGTCATAGGTTCTTAAGGCCACGCCCCAGGATATGTCCAAGTATAAAAAGCTTTGTACATTGTTCTTTGGGGCTGCGCTTCGGGTGAAGACTTACACGTCGTTTTGTTATTTTTGCCTTTTTGAATGATTGTCTTTGTATTATTCTGAAACTTTTAAACGGAAACCATTCTGTGGTTATTCGCACAAACTTTTCAATTGATTCTCAGAGTGATTTTTTTCCTGAAAATATCTTTATTGGTTGTGGTTTAGATATTTATATTAGTAACCTGCCCAGTGCACTGGGACTCAGATTGAGCTGGTTCAAGCACCGCCGAGGACCCTGAAGCAACGCCTGACATCTTTAACCTGCAGGTGAGAACAAATTATGATTGTTAGGTTATGGGGATGTTTTAGGATGTTATACCGGTGTATAAAATACAACATTATACTATGAAATGAAAAGACATTTCTTTTAAATGTACAGTTTTTAATGAGGCAGCAACATATGATAGATAGATAATGTACCTTTTTTTAAACGAGGCGGTGTGTGAGAGATGCTTAAGAGACAATGAGCGAGTTTGGAAATATGCTTTTTAATTGGTAATTGTTGTACAAAATATATCACTTTTTGTGTGTTTTGTATACTAGCTTTGTAATGTTTTGAAAAATTCTGTAAATTAAAAGACCTTTAAAAGTCAAAGTCTCCATCTCTCTCTCTCTCTCTCTCCATCTCTCTCCATCTCTCTCTCTCTCTCTCTCTCTCTCTCTCTCTCTCTCAGAGGAACTGGGCGTCTCTGTCACATTCAGCACTTCATGTTAAACATCTAACAGGAAACACTCAAGACTCCTCTGAACACACATCGAGAGCTTCAGAAGAACTGAATCTACAGACAACAGAGAAGATCATTTAATAAGAGAGAAGAATGAAGATCATCTGGACTTTCACTCTGCTGATGATTCCTGGTAAGAATCTGAACTCAGAAGAACCAGAACAGAGATTAAATAATGAACACAAGTCTTTATCCATAACTAATGACCTTTGACATGAATCTCCCTTCAGTGTGTATTAGTGTTGTGTTAAGATGCTGGTTTGTTGTAGGTGTCGTGAGCTCCATAGAAGTGACCGGATATTCAGGAGGCGGAGTCAAAATCTCATGCAAATATGATGAAGGATATAAAAGAAATGAAAAGTATTTTTGTAAAGTAAATGGGAAACAATGCACAGACCAAATCACTACTAATGAGACAAATAACTGGGTTGATTCTGGAAGATTCTCTCTGTATGACGACACAAGATCAGCCGTCTTCAGAGTGACCATCAGAAATCTGAGTGAATGGGATTCTGGGATGTACTATTGTGGAGCTGGAAAGATTATAAGTGATTCCTCCACTGAAGTGAATCTGAAGGTTATCACCGGTGAGTAACTGAGACTCCACAACATCAGGATACTCAACACTGACTGGAATTACTGCCGTTCACTCGTCTAACTCATAACTCACGCCATCAATAACCTTTTTATCTCCTGATGGAAGATTTACACTCATCATCTGGACTTGTTGTAGCAAAGTGAAGATAAATGTGTTTATATTGAGAACAAAATGACAAATGATCTGTGTTTGTGTTGAACAGATCAACCAATCAGGACCGTGAGAGGATATTCAGGAGGAAACGTCATCATAAACTTCAAATATGAGAAGAAACACATGAACCATGAGAAATACATCTGTAAATCTGGAGAATGTTTTCCTGTAATAAACACTAACAGAGCCTCAGAATGGACACATGACAGACGATTCTCCGTTCATGAGGGCAGATCTGCAGGACTCTTACATGTGTTTATCAGAGAGCTGAATGAGAACGACTCTGGAGAATATAAGATTACAGTCAAAGTTTCTGAAGACTACAGTTTCTTCTCTGAGTTTAGCCTGAACATTGAGAAGGGTGAGCCGCTTTCAGTCATTATGAGGTGAATCCATGAATATATCTGGTCATTCTAACATTACTGCGCTTTATTTGGATCTGAAACAGATGATTGTGTGAAGAGCATCAGTCTATCAGCGGCTGCAGGAGGATCTGTGAACATCAGCTGCAAATACCCACAATCCCACAGCAGTGATGTGAAGTTTCTCTGCTGGAGATCTGGAGCTGATCTCTGTGCTGAAGAGACGTCTGTGAATGAGAGCAGAAGATGGAGGCGTGAGGGAAAGATCCAGCTGTATGATGACAGAGAAGAGCGGCTCCTGACGGGAAGCATCAGTCATGTGACTGAACAACATTCAGAATACTGGTGTGGAGTTCAGTCTGATGGAGGACACAAGAGCTTCATCACACGAGTCCTGATCAACCTCACAGGTGCGGATGCTTTTCTCACTGATATTAATCATAAGGTAGTAGAACATCTCTTCAGCAGATCTAGTGTGTTATTTATCAGGATGCTTGAAGCTGATTCTAGAAGCAGGTTTAACCACAGGGCTATTTTTCATTTAGATGTTCTGTCTGTTTAACAGCAAAACCACAAACTGCAGTTCGTATGATTGTCATTCTACAGCAGTGTGTGAACGCAGGACTGAGATCTGGATGCAGTTTTTAGTTCATCTCGTATCCCTGCAGTGTCTAGTGTGCTCATCTGGACACAGGATAGTTAACTGCAGTTTAAGGGAGCTCGTCCAGTGACACTGCTGTAGTGTATTATTCAGTGTGAAACCACAGGCGTTATTCACAGAAACTCAAACAAACAGTTTCTGTGTATCAGCAACTTGAATTCTGGGTAATGAATGTGTGAAAGCCATCAGTAACGTGTCTCTTCAACATTAGAGAATGATGTCAAGTTCTGGTGTGAAAAAAGTATAATTTAGAAATGTATTTTTTCATTTTTATATACACAATTCTCAGAGACATCATCACCACCATCATCACCACCACCATCATCATCATCATCATCATCAGCTTCTTCTACTTCACCGGCGTCTCTGAACACATCAGCAGGTGATCTTGAGTTGAAATACAAACATGTGATCAGTGGGTGGAGCTTGTGAGGAGGCCTGACGCCCCTAGCAGCTGAAATATATTACTAAACATAAAAATAAATGATATTTTCAATTGTAAAATAAATATTACATTTAATAAATTTTAAATAGCTAGTATGTATGAAGGAATTGAAAATAATCAAAGATATTTGATTTTTGAAATCCAACAAAGAAATTTGCTTTACTGTGGTCAACCCCCATATCCTTATCAGAAGGGCCATCTGGAAGACAATAGAGAGGCCTGTAGGCCACATGGGGTCACACCTTTACAGTGGGGGAAGTTTGGTCTGATTGGTCAGTTTAAATGAATACATTTGGTTTCAGTCACGTGGTCAAGGAATATATAAAAGAAGATTGGAACTGTTGCTCTTTCTCGTTTTCTCTGGCTCTTGAGGTCATTGGGGCTTCTCTTCTTTGCTCTCTTCTCTCTCTCTCTCTCTCTCTCTCTCTCTCTCTCTCTCTCTCTCTCTCTCTCTTTTTTTTCTATCTCTCAGGTAACATTTTATTAATGCTGTGTACGATTAATGGTATAAGTTTATCATCTCATACATCCTTTTTGAAGCTATTTTAAGTGTAACCATAACCAGATTTTGTCATTAAATCTATGTTCTAACTAGTTTTGATTAGGTATTGACTTTGAAGTGCGCCCTATTGCAATACAATATAGTCACATTATAGCAACGCTCTCCGACATATTTTGCTATTGTAACTGCACTTATTTCCGTTGTTGGTATAAGTTGCAGTGGGTGGAAATAGACGAGAAATGTACAGTTTTCTTCCATCTTTCTGATAACGTTTCTTTAGTCTTCTGGCAACCCAGCAGATTGAACCATCTACAGGAGTCCACTCTTACATGTAAAAAATAAATGGCAATAATAACCCAATCATTCTCAATTGCATACTGAGTTAAATCTGCATTTTGGTGGTTCGTTATGATCGTTTCGAAATGCCAAAACTCCTGAAATAATAAATAAATACAAAATAAAGACTAGATTGATATTAAATAGAAACATGAAATAAACATAAACCTGGACTAAACCTGGACTAAACCTGGACTCACCAACAGAGGTACAAACAAGGCAAGTTTATTTGTATAGTACATTTACATTACACAGTGGCAATTTAAAGTGCTTTACACAGAAATAGAATTCAAATATTTATAAGTGAATAAAATAAAATAAAAAATATAGCATAACATCTATCTGAAGTGGAAGAAAATGGAGAGTCAGGTTTACTTTAAAAATATTTGTCAGGTAACTGTGCGTTTAAACAGTACCCAGGGAACAATACGTGACAAACTGACAAGGCAAACAAGTGGACTTAAGCTGCGCTCACGCCATAGTTACCAGTGTTTTGAGATGACAACACGTGACTTTCTATTTGATATATAATGCATAGAGGCTATGGTGTGGTGGCTGTGATGGCTGAGGGCTCAAACATGGCAGCTGAGGGCTCTGGTTCAGCGGCCATCTTGGCCGAGGGCTCAGGTGTGGTGGCCATCTTGGCTGAGGGCTCTGGCTCAGCGGCCATCTTGGCCGAGGGCTCAGGCGTAGCGGCCATGTTGTGAAGAGGCTCTTGAGTGGCGGCCATGACGTAAACAGGTCCTGGCATGGCAGGTGTGGCTTGAATAACTCCAGATATGGCATGGAGACACTCTGGTGTGGCAGCCATGAGGTGATAAGACTTTGGCGTGGCAGACATGATGGCTGAGGGCTCTAGCTTGGTAGATACTGGACAATTGCGGGGTTCCTCTTCCACTGTCCCCACAGAACAAGAGAATCCACTCAGTAATAATGCAAGGTCAATATATTCCCCTTGGGAAAAATGGGTTTTCCCTCCAGGCATCTGGGAACGAATGGGTTCATTCAAACCCATCGAAAAATGTCTTTGAGCGCCACATCGTTAAAGTCCACCAAGTAACAGAGTCCACAAGAATCTTCTACATAAGCCACGTTTCCACCGCAGGAACTTTCCCCAGGATCTAGGAACTTAGGGCTGGTACTCTGTGTGTTTCGACCGCAGGGTCTAAATTAAGTTCTGGGTAACTATTTCCCCGTCCAAACGGCCCTGCCCGCTAGGTAGTACTTTTTCAAAGTTTAGGAACTTTCGGGGGTGGGACTTGGGCGCTGAACATGCTGATTGGTTGAGTTCACGCAGCATTTTATTTCAACATGCATTTTTAAAAGTCTTGCGAGGTTCGTTCTGCGTTCAATAAATATCATTCTTGCTCTTTCTGTCCGATGGCGCGCGTTGTCTCAGCATTCGCATGGTCAATGTCCGTGATAGCTGATAATAACACACGTTGTCTTATTTTAAATCTAGCTTTACGAGCTATTTCAGAATACGCTTTAGTATCAGTGCTCGTCTCTTTTCCGCCGTTTGTTAATTACCTCTTTAGTAAACCAATACATAACCAGCAAAAGTAGCGCTGCTTGAATCTCCTCCACTTGTTATTGTTGCAGACAGTATTGCACAAAAATGATTCCTGTCCGTCTCTGACTGGAGGAGCAGTCGCGCGCAGTCCCACATCTCTGGACTGATTTGCCTAATCTTCACGGTACGTTAGACCGCAGTGGGAAGTAGCAGACAGTAGCAGGTCTGGGGGAGAAAAAGTTCCTGTAAAAAATTGCCTGGTACAAATTGTTCTGGGTAATTTCGGTGGAAACGGGGCTTTAATCTTCTGCGGCGCGATTGCCTTGACAGAGACGCAAGAGGCGAACTGCTGGGGTAATTTTATCAGTTGTGTATTCTGTTCCTCTGAGGCGTGTTTGTATGAACCCAAGTGCAGTTTATTATTTAAACAAAACGTGAACAAATACACAATAAAGACTATACTTGATCTTAAATAGAAACATTAAATAAACATAAACCTGGACTAAGCGTGGACTCACCAACAGAGGTACAGGGAACAATACATGATGAACTGACAAGGCAAAAATGTGGACTATTTATACAGAGACCAGGAGAACACATGACTATGACAACCAATGAACAACCATAACCAGGCCCGGTTCCAGAATCACTGAGGGTGCTCTAGTAAAGTGCAGGCTAAGCAACGGCTCCACCACAGCAGTGTACAGTGAGAAATATATGATTATTTATTTACAAGTCCATCTATCCATCCATCATCTTACGCTTATCCGGGGCCAGGTCGTGGGGGCGACAGTCTAAGCCGAGACACCCAGACTTCCCTCTCTCTAGCCACTTCCTCCAGCTCTTCCGGGGGAACCCCGAGGCATTCCCCGGCCAGCCGGGAAACATAATCCCTCCAGCGTGTCATAGGTCTTCACCGGGACCTCCTCCCTGTGGGACGTGCCTGGAACACCTCACTGGGAAGGACGTCCAGGAGGCATCCGAAATAGATGCCCGAGCCACCTCAGCTGGCTCCTCTTGATGTGGAGGAGCAATGGCTTTACTCTGAGCTCCTCCCCAGTGACCGAGCTTCTCACCCTATCTCTAAGGGAGCGCCCAGCCACCCTACGGAGAAAGCTCATTTCGGCCGCCTGTATCCGGGATCTTGTCCTTTTGGTCATGACCCACAGCTCATGACCATAGGTGAGAGTAGGAACGTAGATCAACCGATAAATCGAGAGCTTTGCCTTACAGCTCAGCTCCGTCTTTACCACGACTGACCGGTACAGCAACCGCATTACTGCAGAAGCTGCACCGATCCATCTGTCAATCTCCCGTTCCATCCTTCCCTCACTCGTGAACAAGACCCCAAATACCTGAACTCCTCCACCTGAGGCAGGAACTCTCCACCAACCTGAAGTGGGCAATCCACCCTTTTCCGACTGAGAACCATGGCCTCGGACTTGGAGGTGCTGATTCTCATCCCAGCCGCTTCACACTCGGCTGCAAACCGCCCCAGTGCACGCTGAAGGTCCTGGTCTGAGGAGGCCAACACGACAACATCATCCGCAAAAAGCAGCAACAATATCGTATGGTCCCCAAACCGGACACTCTCCGGCCCTTGGCTGCGCTTAGAAATTCTGTCCATAAAATTATGAACAGAATGGGTGACAAAGGACAGCCCTGCCGGAGTCCAACATGCACCGGGAACAGGCCTGACTTACTGCCGTCAATGCGAACCAAGCTCTTGCTCTGGTCGTACAGGAACCTAACAGCCCTAAGCAGGGGGCCGCCAACCCTATACTCCCAGAGCACCCTCCACAGGATGCCACGAGGAACACAGTCGAATGCCTTCTCCAAATCCACAAAACACATGTGGACTGGTTGGGCAAACTCCCATGAACCCACCAGCACCCTGGAAAGGGTATTGAGCTGGTCCAGTGTTTCACGACTGGGACGAAAACCACACTGTTCCTCCTGAATCCGAGGTTCCACTATCGGCCGACGATATCCCCAGTTGAGGTCAACAGGTGCAACAGGTGTTGATAGGGCACTGCTTCACCCTCCTGAGGCATCGAACGGTTTGCCAGAATCTCTTCGAGGTCAACCGATAGTCTTTCTCCATGGCCTCACCGAAATCCTCCCAGGCCCGGGCTGCAGTCCGCTTGGCCTTCCGGTACCTGTCAGTTGCCTCCAGAGTCCCACAAGCCAGCCAGGCCCGATAGGACTCATTCTTCAGCTTGACGGCATCCCTTACTTCCCGGTGTCCACCACCGGGTTCGGGGATTGCCGTCTCGACAGGCACCGGAGACCTTACGGCCACAGCTCCAAGCGGCCGCATCGACAATGGAGGTGGAGAACATGGTCCACTCGGACTCAATATCTCCAGATTCCGTTGGGATCCGGTCGAAGCTCCGCCGGAGGTGGGAGTTGAAGATCTCTCTGACAGGGGGCTTGGCCAAACGTTCCCAACTGACCCTCACAGTACGTTTGGGTCTGCAGAGTCTGTCCAGCTTCCTCCCCCGCCATCGGATCCAACTCACCACCAGGTGGTGATCAGTTGACAGCTCCGCCCCTCTCTTCACCCAAGTGTCCAAGACATATGTCCGAAGGTCTGATGACACGACCACAAAGTTTATCATCGACCTCCGGTCTAGGGTGTGCTGGTGCCACATGCACTGATGGACACCCTTATGCTTGAACATGGTGTTCGTTATGGACAAACCTTGCCTAAATCATGCCCCTCCAGGTGTCACTGTCACTGCCCACGTGGGCGTTGAAGTCACCCAGTAGAGCGACAGTCTCCAGTCGGAGCACTTTCCAGCACCCCTACCAGAGACTCCAAGAGGGCCGGGTACTCTGCACTGCCGTTCGGCCCGTAGGCACACATGACAGTGAGAGACTTATCCCCGACTCAAAGGCGCAGGGAAGCGTGATGACTCGAAGGCACAGGGAAGCGTGATGGGCCCTCTCGTTCACCGGGGTGAACTCCAATACGTGGCGGCTGAGCTGGGGGGCTATAAGCAAACCCACTCCAGCTCTCTGCCTCTCACCATGGGCAACTCCAGAGTGCTAGTCCAGCCTCTCTCAAGAAGTGTGGTTCCAGTGCCCAAGCTGTGCGTGGAGGTGAGTCCGACTATCTCTAGTCGGTACCTCCCGACATCCCGAACAAGCTCAGGCTCCTTCCCCGCCAACAAGGTGACATTCCACATCCCTAAAGCCAGATTCCGTGTCCAGAGATCGGGTCGTCGGGGGCCTCGCCTTCGACTGTCCCCCGATCCACTATGCACCGCCCCTTACGCTCCCTCCTGCAGGTGCTGAGCCCACAGGAGGGTGGCCCCACGTCACTCCTTCGGGCTGAGCCCGGCCAGGCCCCATGGGGGGAGGCCCGGCCACCAGGCGCTCGCATACAAGCCCCAACCCCGGGCCTGGCTCCAGGGTGGGGCCCCGGCTGCGCCAAGCCGGGTGACGTCTCGGTCCTTGATGTATAAAGTTTACAAGTCATTTACCAATAATTGGAATTTCAAAAATATTTTGCTGCAAATTGTCTATTAATCTATTAGTTTACATTGCTTTAAAGGGTTACTTCAGTGATTTAGTATTAAAATCTTAAGCTTTGTATCAGTAGAAACCCGGAAGTATATTCAAATTATGGTACTTTCCCCCCTCATATCCCCCTGAGATTTTATTTCTGGAAAAAATCCTCCAATGACGCAAATATCGTAATTTAGTGTCATCAGAGGCTTTTTTGGTCAGAGGCTAGAGACTGCAGCCAGAAGTAGAGCTAGTTCCTCATGTTATCAACCCGCCCAAAGGGGAGGGATCTCACTCACAGAACGGAGCGGTGCAGAGCAAAGTGAGTGTTTCAACTTTTCAGTGAATTCCTATGAAAGTTAAGCTTCCATATGCTTGATCTGATAATGCACCAGACTGGACACACGTCGTGAATGATGCCGCGCTTACCTCAGCTCTGCTCAGCTCTTCTCTCGTGATGAATGAAATATGACTCCTGCTGCGTCTGTGACGTGACTTTCGTTCGGCTCACTCACACTTTATTGAAAAGAAACATTCAGTTTTTAATTTTAGTGTCTATTCTCTAACTGAACAAAATGATTTTATGAATCTGAATATCAAAACGACGCTGGGGGCGGTGCCGCGGTGGGCAAGTGATGACCAGTAGGCGTGGCTTTGGGAGTGGCCTCGTAGGGCAGCGAAGCAAGTGCATTCTGGGAGTTGTCTTTCATCCACATGAGACAAAAATACATTTTCTGTCTTTTCTCAGTCTAGAAGGCACCAAATTCAAAAATAATTTCACATTTCTACTACATAAATGACACAGTTTAAATACACATTCATCTTCCCAGCGCTGAAGTGCCCCTTTAATGCGTTACTAGCCTTTTAACATGTCATCTTCCTGAGAACCAGAAAAAAAGATTTTTTGAATTTAGATTTTTTTTTTTTACAAACTTTGTATAAAGATGATTCTCAATGTTATGAAAGATACAGAATAATTTGATATACCATTCCCATTCTAGGCAATGCATCTATACACTATATCTAATTAGCATATGATTATGCTTAGCACCCTCTAGGGCAGGGGTGGCGAACTCCGGTCCTGGAGGGCCACTGTCCTGCATAGTTTTAATTCAACCCTAATCAAACACACCTGAACAAGCTAATCATGGTCTGAAGGGTTACTAGAAAGCTAAAGGCAGGTGAGTTTTATCAGGGTTGGAGCTGAACTCTGCAGGACAGTGGCACTCCAGGAACGAAGTTCGCCACCCCTGCTCTAGGGGCCTGACCAGAACTCATAACCACATGACAAGACAATGAGCCAATCAGACCAGGACACACCCACAAAGGGAATCACATGGCAAACAGGAAGCATGACAGTGAGAATAAAAATAAAAGACATGAAAACATAAACAAAACCAACCGTGACATAAATATACAAAGAACTAAAATAAAATAAGTGTGTTTGTACTTTTATTTCCTTATTTATGTATAATTGCATTTTCCCACATTTATTTATTTATTTTCACTTTTATTTATATACACATTTATGTATTTATGTCTACATTTGTTTATTTCCACATTTATTCATTTATACACTTATTTATTTTCACTTTTTTGCCTGTATGGTGTATAAATAATATGCAAAATAAATAAATGTATAAATAAATGAGTGAAAAAAGAAATGTGGAAAAATACAATTATACATAAATAAGGAAATAAACGAATACACACTTTTTATTTTTTACATTTCTTTGTATATTTCATTTATTTATTTATTTATTTATTTATTATGTTGTCAGCTTTGGCATTCCATATGTGGAAAGCATGTTGGTTCAAATGAAGAATATGCTTTATTTACACACTTGCTGTTATGGTTCATAAAGTCTATTTAACACAAACTAGCTGTGCATTCAGTCACACACAAACACAACTGATGCGCACACACGACACAAGATGATTATTTAAATGATTTGCATGAATGAACGGTGTGAAAACTAGAAACCGGTTTGATCCCCCCACGGGTTTAAAGGGTCATATTGCATTAATTGTGTTTGACGGAAAAGCTTGTATTGAAATATTTTACATTCTACCAATGATAAACCTGTGCTAGATGTGAAGCATTGACATAAAACTGACTGTCAAATATATATTTTAGGTATGGGAATGGCATGTTTTGATATTTGGGATATGGTCATTGGGCTAACCCTGAAGATCCAGTATCATGTCTGGTCAGTCCTCCTCCAAACGTCCAGCTCCGCCCATGATCTGATCTGATGTTTATCTGACAGTGATCAGACTCTCTGATTATTTCTCCTGTGTTTTCAGGCTCTTCTCTGATCGTCTCTCTGGTTCTGCTTCTGGTTCTGATCATCGCTGGACTCTCGTTACTGTTTCTCTGTAAGAAGCGTCAGTCTCCAGGTAAAACTCATTCTGAACTCCTTCAGATGCACAAACTCTCCATTTATACTGAGTTTAAAACAGAGAGATCTCTTGATCTGGGGTCCGTTCTTCGTACCTCGCTTAATACATCTGAGATGATTTGACAGATCCCAGATCTTTTAATCGTGAGAACTGATCTCTGGCTAATTTGGTTCTTCAAACAAATTTGCGGATTAGATTATAATATCTGGATTAAATGATCTAAAGTTACTGCACGTTCTTGTGTTCCCTGAAGAGGGCAGATGCATCGATACTCGAAACCACGATCAGCAATGCAGCGATTGGCTGATGGCAAGACAGCAACGGAATGACATCATATAATTAAAAAAGCCACCTGGCAAAAAACTTGACAAATTACACAAAAAACCCCACGAATTTCTGGACCTTTATAAAGAAACAGCCAAACGACCGAACCAACATAAAAGTTATAATACATCAATGATAAATGCAAGGACACATTAACAAAATGGTAGGATTGTGCCTCTTGGTGGCGCTATAATAGAACAAAATATGACATTGGCTCTATACAACTCAATGTTTTAATTTGGGGTTTTAACATTTTTGCTTAAAATTGTCTTTTCAAGTTGTCAATTCAAGTTGATACGTGTAATTGTTTTCGATAAACGGGCAAACAAATTTCACGTTGCGGTTGCAAAACTACACTTAAGGCTACATCTCCGCAACACTTTATCATATTCAAACCAACCTTGGTACATGTCATCATCAGCGTGACCTGAGGCAACATGCAGTGTTTCACCGCAGCGCCACCTACTGGTCCGGAGATACGAAATATGGCTATTTTTGCTTATAACTTTTAAACCGTTTGTCCAAAAATCATAAACTCAGCATGTTAGATTCAGGATGTCATGCCGAGTCGTCTGATATCCAATTTAACCATATCGGCCGTTTTGGCTGTTGGCCATTTTGAATTATGTGCTAAAATGCTTTATTTTAACACATGAACGAATTGTTATGACACTCGGTATGGGTCATCACCACAATGCCCTGAAGGAGCCTGAGAAGTTTCGAAACAGTGCCACCTAGTGAAGAATTATTTTTTCAAACGCTTATAACTTTGGGTGTGATTTACTTTTTTTCATGGGAGTAACTTTTTTTGTATCCTGAATCCTTACCGAGTCCAACGATAGCAGACTTGCCATGTTTCGGCGTATGGTTTGTGCAGAGTGGTAATTTGGTGCTTAAAAATCATTAGCTGATATCTTCGAAACCGGTACTCCGATCGAGACCAAACCAGCGTCAGAAGTTCGGAAACATGGGTCGATAGCGAAACGCCAATACCCAAATGTCAAAATATGGATAGTAAGGGGGTGTAAAATCCAATTACAGTCAGGTGTCAGTCATTTTTTCTTGTTTTTTCACAAAATTGTCTATAACTCCAAAACAAAATGAGATATTTTCACTAAAATTGACACACACACGTATGGGCTCACTCCGAGGACACATAAAAAAAATGGTAGTATTGTGCCTCTTGGTGGCGCTATAATTAAACAAAATATGACATTGGCTCTATACAACTTAATGTTTTAATGTGGGGTTTTAACATTTTTGCTTAAAATTGTCTTCAAATGACTTCACTCATTTTTTCAGTTGGTCTGCTGCTAGCTTCCTTGTTTGCTTCTGTTGCGCTTGGCCCCGTTATTGCTGCTTGCAGCTATATTTTAAAATTATTATTATTGCCCCTGGTTCAGTAATGAACTCTTGTAATAAAGTAGCAGTGGCTGGGACAGATTTTAAGTATTCCTCAAGATGCAATCTAATCCTGTTTACATGAAATAAGCCGCTCCCGAGCAGGTTTAAGCTTACGGACCTGTTGCTATGACAGCAAGTCCAGGATGAGCGTCGAAGAACCAAACAATCCGAGATCATGCCAAATCGTCAACAATCAAATCCGGCTAACTGAGTTAGCGACATACTAAGAACGGACCTCCTGTTCTGTGAACCAAACACCTGTTCTCCCAATTTCTCTTTCAAAGTTTTTTTTATTGATTTTTACAATATAAATCTTCTCCCACTTTCTGACGCCACCTATAGGCTGCATGAGACATGATCAAAATACAGACACTTGATGATGTGTGAGAACATTACACAAGACATCAGTGTTGAATTGAGATGTACAGTAATGTCATTCATTTAGGATGCTTGTGTTTGACAGGCGCTGATTCGTCATCTCACACTGGACCAGGCAAACATGAAGTGGTGAGTCCAGTTACTGTATCAAATATTGATTTTTATTCATAATGATATTAATGTCTAATGACGATCTTCAGATCTGTAAATAATTCCTCTGTCTCCTCAGGTTTCTCAGACTGGTTGTGATTACGAGGAGATTAAAGACCCTCACAAACAATTACCCACAAACCCCTCTGATTCCTCTGACTGCGTTTACGCTATGGTTCAGAAAGCCGCTGGAGACTCTCAGTGCTGCATCTCTTCTGCTGAGGATCTGAATTACGCAGTGGTGAATTTCCACAAGCAATCGGACTGTCCTGCCAGTGTCAGTGTCAGGAATAATCAGGATTACAGTGAATACGCTGCTGTCAATCATCTCTCTGCTTGAGAATATCAATGAGTTTGTGTTCGTCTCCTTCAGTGATGCTCCTTTGCCTTATATTTTAGGACCTGTGGACATGAGAGAGGAACTGGCTTTTGTGCCAAGAAAAAAATAAAATGTTAATGTGACAACGTTTCTTCATGAAGATTGATTTCTCAGTGTCTGGTAATTGTGTAGGAAGATACACTATATCGCCAAAAGTGTTGTGACGCCTGCCTTCACATGCACATGAGCTTTAATGCCATCCCATTCTCAATCCGTAGGGTTTAATATGGAGTTGCAGCTCTAACAGCTTCAGCTCTTCTGGGAAGGCTTTCCTCAAGGTTTAGGAGTGTGTTTATGGGGATTCTTCTAGAAGCGCATTTGTGATGTTGGACGAGAAGGCCTGGCTCTCAGTCTCCGCTCTAATTCATCCCAAAGGTGTTCTATCGGGTTGAGGTCAGGACTCTGTGCAGGCCAGTCCAGTTCCTCCACACCAAACTCGCTCATCCATGTCTTTATGGAGTGGAGCTTTGTGCACTGGTCAGTCATGCTGGGACAGGAAGGGGCCGTCCCCAAACTGTTCCCACAAAGTTGGGAGCATGAAATTGTCCAAAATGTCTCGGTGAAGCATTAAGAGTTCCTTTCACTGGAATTAAGGGGTTAAGCCCAACCCCTGAAAAACAACCCCACCCCATAATCCCCCCTCCACCAAACTCATCTGAAGCCCACCAAAGTTTGGAGGTCTGGAGCTCTTGACTCTGCAGAAAGTTGGCGACTACTGCGCACTGTGACCCTCAGCATGCGCTGACCCCGCTCTGTGATTTTGGCATGCCATGGATTGATTATTGAAAGATCTTGGAGGAACAGACCTTGTTTTTAATTGAGATGTCTTACATGGGAAATGTTTATTGTTCTCTTTTCAAATTCTATGTATCAAACCTTCAATCATAGAGTTTGTTAAAATTCTCAAGAGTGGGTGATGAAAATTATGGAAAATTATTGTTTTTTAATCCTCTTTTTAAAGAGTTACTTCAGCGATTAGCATTAAGCTTTGTATCAGTAGAATCCCAGTAGTATATTCGAATGATCGTGCTCCGCCCCTCATATCCCCGTGAGACGAGAGATTTGTGTATTTATGTCCGGGAAAAAGCCTCCAATGACTCAAATATCGTCATTTAGTGTCATCAGAGGCTTTTTTGGCCAGAGGCTAGAGATTACAGCCAGAAGTAGAGCTAGTTCCTCATGTTTTCAGCCGCCCATAGGGCTGGGATCTCACTCACAGTGAGGTGAGGAGCAAAGCGAGTGTTCTCAATGAAAGTTAAGCTTCCATAGGCATGAACTGAAAATGCACCAGACTGGACACACACCGTGAATAACTGTGAGGCCGTGAATGAATGCCGATCGGCCGTGCTCATTTGAGTCTCGGTTTAGAATTAGCGCCAATTTGGGGGAGGGTTGCTTGAAGTCAAGTGCATTCTGGGAGTTGTTGTCTTTGATCCACATGAGCCAAAAATACATTTCCTGGCTTTTCTCAGTCTAGAAGGCACCAACTTCTAAAATAATTTCTCATTTCTACTACATAAATGACCCAATTTAAATACACCGTTTTTTCTTGCATTCATTGTTAAAGACATTCATGTTTTCTTTCACAGTTTGACTGTTTGCTGATTTCTAGCCATGACATCTTTGAAAAGGGGAAGTTCAAACTGACTCTCCGCTATAATAAGAGTTGTGTGGTTTTGACGGGGACATTAAGCCTTCAAGTGTCCGCTGCAAAGAAAGATGATGTATGTGTGCTTGTTGCAAAGGTTGTGGTAGCCTTGGACGAATATTAAGATGGCTCGAGTCCAAGGCGAGTAGCTTACCTTATAAGGAATTACTATATGATGATGATGATGATGATGATGTCATAGCTTCTTAAGGCCACGCCCCAGGATATGTCCAAGTATAAAAAGCTTTGTACATTGTTCTTTGGGGCTGCGCTTCGGGTGAAGACTTACACGTTGTTTTGTTATTTTTGCCTTTTTGAATGATTGTCTTTGTATTATTCTGAAACTTTTTAAGTAAAAACGGAAACCATTCTGTGGTTATTCACACAAACTTTTCAATTAATTCTCAGAGTGATTTTTTGCTGAAAATATCTTTATTGGTTGTGGTTTAGATATTTATATTAGTAACCTGCCCAGTGCACTGGGACTCAGATTGAGCTGGTTCAAGCACCGCCGAGGACCCTGAAGCAACGCCTGACATCTTTAACCTGCAGGTGAGAACAAATTATGATTGTTAGGTTATGGGGATGTTTTAGGATGTTATACCGGTGTATAAAATACAACATTATACTATAAAATGAAAAGACATTTCTTTTAAATGTACACTTTTTAATGAGGCAGCAACATATGATAGATAGATAATGTACCTTTTTTCAAACGAGGCGGTGTGTGAGAGATGCTTAAGAGACAATGAGCGAGTTTGGAAATATGCTTTTTAATTGGTAATTTTTGTATTGGTAATTTTTGTCTGTGTGTTTTGTATACTAGCTTTGTAATGTTTTGAAAAATTCTGTAAATTAAAAGACCTTTAAAAGTCAAAGTCTCCCTCTCTCTCTCTCTCTCTCTCTCTCTCTCTCTCTCTTTCTCTCTCTCTCTCTCTCTCTCTCTCTCTCTCTCTCTCTCTCTCTCTTTCTCTCTCTCTCTCTCTCTCTCTCTCTCTCTCTCTCTCTCTCAGAGGAACTGGGCGTCTCTGTCACATTCAGCACTTCATGTTAAACATCTAACAGGAAAGAAACACTCAAAACTCCTCTGAACACACATCGAGAGCTTCAGAAGAACTGAATCTACAGACAACAGAGAAGATCATTTAATAAGAGAGAAGAATGAAGATCATCTGGACTTTCACTCTGCTGATGATTCCTGGTAAGAATCTGAACTCAGAAGAACCAGAACAGAGATTAAATAATGAACACAAGTCTTTATCCATAACTAATGACCTTTGACATGAATCTCCCTTCAGTGTGTATTAGTGTTGTGTTAAGATGCTGGTTTGTTGTAGGTGTCGTGAGCTCCATAGAAGTGACCGGATATTCAGGAGGCGGAGTCAGGATCTCATGCAAATATGATGAAGGATATAAAAGAAATGAAAAGTATTTTTGTAAATGGCAGTGGTCATACTGCACATACCAAATCAAGACTAATGAGAAAAATAACTGGGTTGATTCTGGAAGATTCTCTCTGTATGACGACACAAGATCAGCCGTCTTCAGAGTGACCATCAGAAATCTGAGAGAACGGGATTCTGGGATGTACTATTGTGGAGCTGGAAAGATTCTAAATGATTCCTCCACTGAAGTGAATCTGAAGGTTATCACCGGTGAGTAACTGAGACTCCACAACATCAGGATACTCAACACTGACTGGAATTACTGCCGTTCACTCGTCTAACTCATAACTCACGCCATTAATAACCTTTTTATCTCCTGATGGAAGATTTACACTCATCATCTGGACTTGAGTTCATCAATGTTGTAGCAAAGTGAAGATAAATGTGTTTATATTGAGAACAAAATGACAAATGATCTGTGTTTGTGTTGAACAGATCAACCAATCAGGACCGTGAGAGGATATTCAGGAGGAAACGTCATCATAAACTTCAGATATGAGACACAAGAAGAGACACTTTTGATACGCATCTGTAAATCTGGAGAATGTTTTCCTGTAATAAACACTAACAGAGCCTCAGAATGGACACATGACAGACGATTCTCCGTTCACGAGGGCAGATCTGCAGGACTCTTACATGTGTTTATCAGAGAGCTGAATGAGAACGACTCTGGAGAATATAAGATTACAGTCAAAGTTTCTGAAGACTACAGTTTCTTCTCTGAGTTTAGCCTGAACATTGAGAAGGGTGAGCCGCTTTCAGTCATTATGAGGTGAACCCATGAATATATCTGGTCATTCTAACATTACTGCGCTTTATTTGGATCTGAAACAGATGATTGTGTGAAGAGCATCAGTCTATCAGCGGCTGCAGGAGGATCTGTGAACATCAGCTGCAAATACCCACAATCCCACAGCAGTGATGTGAAGTTTCTCTGCTGGAGATCTGGAGCTGATCTCTGTGCTGAAGAGACGTCTGTGAATGAGAGCAGAAGATGGAGGCGTGAGGGAAAGATCCAGCTGTATGATGACAGAGAAGAGCGGCTCCTGACGGGAAGCATCAGTCATGTGACTGAACAACATTCAGAATACTGGTGTGGAGTTCAGTCTGATGGAGGACACAAGAGCTTCATCACACGAGTCCTGATCAACCTCACAGGTGCGGATGCTTTTCTCACTGATATTAATCATAAGGTAGTAGAACATCTCTTCAGCAGATCTAGTGTGTTATTTATCAGGATGCTTGAAGCTGATTCTAGAAGCAGGTTTAACCACAGGGCTATTTTTCATTTAGATGTTCTGTCTGTTTAACAGCAAAACCACAAACTGCAGTTCGTATGATTGTCATTCTACAGCAGTGTGTGAACGCAGGACTGAGATCTGGATGCAGTTTTGAGTTAATCTCGTATCCCTGCAGTGTCTAGTGTGCTCATCTGGACACAGGATAGTGAACTGCAGTTTAAGGGAGCTCGTCCAGTGACACTGCTGTAGTGTATTATTCAGTGTGAAACCACAGGCGTTATTCACAGAAACTCAAACAGTTTCTGTGTATCAGCAACTTGAATTCTGGGTAATGAATGTGTGAAAGCCACCAGTAACGTGTCTCTTCAACATTAGAGAATGATGTCAAGTTCTGGTGTGAAAAAAAAGCATTATTTAGAAACTAATTTATGTCATTTTCATATACAACATTTTCAGAGACATCATCACCACCATCCCATAAACCCACAACAGATGTTGGAACCACGGAGAACCAAGTGTTTTGTTTGGTCATCACATAAATGTTTTTTTTTACAGTGCAGGGATGTCACAAGTACCGGTACTTCGGGACCAAGTCGGTCCTGAAATTATTCCAGCATTTCTGCAGTCCAGACTCCCGAGTATATCCGGTCCCCGCAGCTGCGTTCAGCCGCTTCTGTGTTTATCTAAGCGCAGGACTCCAGACTGAAGCCCAATATATACCAGTGATATTAAACTGCAACTTACTATTTAAATATTACTCCTGCATGTTCTGCGTCTCTGTGTGAATGAAGTCACACACACACACACACACACACACACACACACACACACACACACACACACTCTGCCATGTGTCACTAAATGAGGACATGGTCACTTCATGAGAATTTACTGCTTCATTTGAGGAAACTGTCATATCATGAACACAGACACTCAAAGCTCTTCATGGCAACCCGTCAAAATAAAAGTTTGGTTTAAAAAAATGAAATTGACAGAATATTTTGGGCTGCTGTTGTCCAGTAGATTTAGCGCCGTCTCTATGTAATAATAATACGTCTCCTAATAATAATAATTATGCCTAGATGGTTGATTATTTTTCACTTGATCTTTTATAAACAATGTTTACTTTTAAACAGCATTCAGCCTTTAGTCACAAACGCTGGTGAAGATCCCACCGTCGGCCATCAGAGGTCACATCACCCGAATACTGACTCTCAGTCGGACTCATTTCCCATAAACCCTCACTCTGGGACTGATTACTGCACACCTGATCCTTGTCACCCTGCCTATATAAACTCTGAACTTTCACAAACTCATCGTGAAGTCTTGTTTTGCCCCCATACTGTAATGTATTCATGACCCTGCCTGTTCTCCCGACACTGATTGTGTTCTGCCCTTTGTTCTGTGTTTGCCTGGACTCTGCTTATTCGGCCGCTTGCTGCCTGCCCTGACTCTTGCCTGTTATGGCCATGTTTTATGCTCTGCCTCTGACTCTGCTGTTCTCCCTGGTTTACCCAACTACGCCTGTTTACACCGTGAGTTTGTCTAATCTTAATAAACTGCAAATGGATCCCAATCCTCCTGAGTCATTGTTACACCTTTAAATGTTTGTATTCTTTACTTGTAATGATTATCATCATAAATAATAAACTTAATACATTTAATACATTTGTTTGGTAACACTTTATAATAACTACACGCTATGAAGCATTAGTTAAGCATTAGTAAATAGTTAATTCATCATTTATAAAGCATTAATAGACATTACTAAGCAGTTTATAAATACAAAGGAGATTTAAAGGCTCAGTTCTCTTAATGAAATAAAGCCTCTGCAATCTGATATAAAAATACATTTCTGTAAAGTGTAAACATTGCTGAATAAAAATGTACCAGTGGATCACACTGGATTACAGGAGTGCCAAAATACAACAAATACATTTTTTTATAAAACAATAATAATATAATAAAATATTTTGCCGTGTCAAAACAGTCCTAACTTTAAAACATTAGAGAACAGCCGTTCAGAAGAGAACTGAGCCTTTAAATCTCCTCTGTAAAAGCTTCATGAGGCATAAATAGTCCTCACTTTAGATGAGCTCACAAAAAGAGTTCACTGACAACTACTAAATGTTTTATAACTACCTGAATTAATCATGAATTACAGTAGGAATACATGTTAATAAAGCATTTATTAACACACTGAGTAACTATTACTATATGTCTCAATAATATGTATAAATGTATATTTAGATAGTTTATTAATAATTTACTTACACTTTCTAAATGATCTGATGAACCACGGACAACTCCTAAATAACTGGTTTGTAAATAATGTAATACTTCATTTAGAAATGATAAATTGATCATTTATAAAGTATGAAAATACAATTATTAAACACATTATATATGTTTATAAATCAAGAATAAAGCATTTATAGCTGTATTTATAAACTGCTTAATGTCTATTAATGCTTTATAAATGATGAATTAACTATTTACTAATGCTTAACTAATGCTTCATAGCGTGTAGTTATTATGAAGTGTTACCATTTTTTTAAGTAGTTAAATATATATATATTTTAAACATTTAGCTGTGGTTCTGAAATTGGTACTGAGTACCGTACATTTTTATGGTTTTGGTACCGACTACTGGAATTTTGGTAGTGACATCCACGACCCACTTTTATGATCAATGATATTGGACCCACTCACTTTCATCGTCTCTAATTCAGCACATGTCTGTTCACCTTCCCCTAACCGATAAACACTTATTATTAAACACATTAGACGCTTTATTTCCACTTTTCTAATATTTTCTTCATTTTTATTGAAAATAAATGCCTTTCCGATCTGATAAGTGATGGGAAAAGGGAGTAGAGTGAGTTCGGCAAAAGGCGGATTTCGAACCGCAGGTCGATTTGCATCAAAACTTGATGCCATGCGTCTGACCCCTACACTACTGCTGCTCTCAATGATACGGGGATTGCCGTAATTTTGTCTTTCCCAACCAGACGTTTAGCAAACAAGGCGGTATATGTGTACTTAATGTAAATGGCATCTACTCCAGTAAAATGTTTCTGAGAGAGGACACACCCACATTTCTTTTGCTTCTGACGCCCATGGTGACATCCCTAATTTAAAAGTTGAATTTCCTGCCCAGAGCCAACAACACTTTTGGAGCTTCCAGAAATAAGAAAAAAGACACGGAAGTGACCGGTGGGATTAAACGGGTTAAAACAAGAACAAATATCATTGGGAATGAAAATTACTTGCATTTGAATTAAGCTGATTTTTATGAACACATTAGCAGATATTTGTTCTTGTTTTAATCATAAAATCACCGGCACAAGATTTCTCATCTCAAACTTTTTAGCTATTGTTTGTAAAATAAAAACATTACGGAGATCTGTTGGAAATTGTTTTTTGTCAAACTTTGAAGTGTCACTAATACAACTCATTGTGTGCTCATTTCCATTTAGAGAACATATTAATGTGTTATGTTCCCTTTAGTTTATTCTAGGCCTTAAAAAGGTCTAAACGTTACCTTCATAAAGCCTGCAGAAACCCTGTGTCAAATGGACATGAATAGACGCGAAAGTAGTGACATAGCGATTGAATTAAAGGGTTAATTCACACAAAAATGTAAATCCTGTCATTAATTCCTCATGTGGTCTCGAACCCGTCAGACCTTCGTTCATCTTCAGACACAGATGAAGATATTTCTGATGAAACCCCAGAGCTCTCTGACTAGATTGGGTAAACCCAGCCTGATCTGCCAGCGATTTGATTTCGCCCGGCAACTCAGTCTGGAAACCCGTACACTCATTTCTACTGCTTCTGTTACACTTTTGTGGGAACCAATCACAGACTGGCTTATCCACCTGGCGCGCTATTGGAGGGATTATCACGATGACGGATAGAGAAGCGATGGGTCGTTGCCCGTTGATCACGCCTCTTGTGGTCTGATTGGTTGAAGGACTATCCAATTGCGTACAGAGTCATTTAATTTATGCGCGTTTATGCTCGCGCGTGCAGTAGAACATACAGAGCAGACTCCCCAGACCAATGTTCAATCTTACATTGAGCTTGATCTGGTGATGACCAGACAACTCTCTGACCCCTCCATAGACAGCAGTGTGATGAACACTTTCAAGGGCCAGAAAGGCAGTAAAGACATTGTTTAAATAGTCATGTGACTCCAGTGATTCAGCCTTAATGTGATGAAGAGATGAGAATACTTTAGTGCGCAAAAACAAACACAAATAACGACTTTATTCAACAATCTCTTCTCGTCTGTACTGTGATGGTGCTGTACCTGTGATGGCCACGTCAGGACGGGTGGACGAGGATCAAGAACTGTCAAAGAATAACAACATGATTTGGAGAGACAGCAGCACCGAACAAAGGTTTTCATTTAATGTGTTTTATTTAACCAGGTTTATTGTGTTCACATGAATCAAATTACACAGGTTAGTAAGGGATAATGTACATCCAGCCGGTTGTTATCACAGAATAAACCCCGACAGAGTGATCAGGACGTGAAGCCAGGGCTTAAAAACGGAAAAAAATATCAATCGGTTCACTCCGAGCAGAATCGATATTATAGCGTTTCGGTTTTTGCGTTCCTCAATAAACATTACTGTTCCGAAAACGGTTTGATATGAAAAAATACCGGTTAATAACGTTATTTAATTAAGCCTATACTTTAAACAAATATGTATAAATTGTAAACAAATATGTATAAATAGACTTATTTTCACTCAATAATAATATAACACATGGTAATTAAACTTGAATATTTATTTAATAACATTTTTAAAACCAGAAATACATGCATTAATTACAAGGCATAAACAGCGGACCTGTTTTAATGGAGCGTTAGACAATCGAAAGTGGCCTCTAATGCCGAATTATTTTCAGAAGAGTGATAACATTCTTTGTACATAACTTTTTTTCCAACACGACTTGTTTTAAAAAATGCATGAATAAAGAATAAATAAACTGGATAACCATTGCTCTTTTAATGCACCGTCAACTGCTAATTTCAAAGCAAACACTGCGCAACACGTTCTTGCATCACATAATCAAATTCAGTCAGCTAATAAAGCTTGCATTTAATGCAATATAACATACCATTTAATACGAAGCATCAACCGTCTATATAGAAAACATTGACCTGTCCTGTATTGGCAATCTGAAAGACTATAGGAAAAATGTTTGATAGATGCTATAGCCTACTTGGATAGGCTTAAACGGAATCCATAAACTATCCTAAATCAGTCTATTTGAGCTTAAAGTCCGTACTGCTTATTTAAACGTTCGAAAAGAATGTCCTCCAATACCTGCACATTCATTGTAGACCTCAGCGGGGAAAGAAATGTACTTGAGGCATGAAAATGCGCGCTCACACTGACTTGCGTTACCGGTAGATTCATAGATGATGGTGCGCGGGCATTTCACTCACGCTTGATCCGTCAACGTCACATGCTGTACTACTCATTTCATGATTGGTCACTGCCAAATTAAAATATTAAAGAGAACGATAAAATAACGTTATTAACCGGTTAATGGTCATTTCAAATTAACGTTTCTGTTCAGAACGATTCAAATTGATTTTGATTTCGTTTCCGTTTTTGTTCCTCTTGAAATTTCGTTCGTTTCCGGTTTTCGTTTTCGTTCCTTGAACCGGTTCAGAGCCCTGCGTGAAGCGGAGGGGTTTAGTCACTCTAAAGGGGTTTATTCAAAGCTTCCGCAAAGAAAAACAGATCCAAACTGCTTTAAGCCTTTATCTATTGCTGAAGATGTGTTTTTACCAGATATGTTGAAATGAATACTGAAAGGGTTAGTTCACCCAATAATGAAGATTACCCCATGATTTACTCATCCCAGGTGTGTATGACATTCTTTTTCAGACGAACACAATCTGAGTTATATTAATAAAAGTCCTGACTAATCCAAGCTTTATAATAGCAGTCGATAAAAATGCATCTGTCCATCATATAACTGCTCCACACGGCTCTGGGGGGTTAATAAAGGCCTTCTGAAGTGAATCGATGCGTTTGTGTTAGAAAAATATCCATATTTAAAACTTTTTAAACTAAAGTTCTGGCCGTGAAACCCTTGATGTCTTCCATTGTAACCCGTGGTGGTTAAGTTTTTCTGTCACAAAATGGCGCCAGACAGTCAGCGACAGCGGAGCGACACGTTAAGCATATAAGTAGTACCAGTCAAGATAACTCGCAGTACCCGGATGAGCGGTGTGTAATTCAGTTTGGCGGTTGTTATCTGGGAATAACATACGTGCGATTAACCAATCAGAATCAAGTATTCCACAGAGCGTGTAATAAAATGTGTTAATGTAACTTCAATATCACGGAATTAAGTTATTTTGAAGTCACCTAATTTAGTAAAGCAGTAGTTAAAAGTTCTCTGACAGGGTTAATCATTATGACCTAATATTGTGTTGGTCCCCCTGACCCGCCGAGGCATGGACTCCTCTAGACCCCTGAAGCTGTGCTGTGGGATCTGGCACCAAGATGTTAGCAGCAGATCCTTTAAGTCCTGTAAGTTGTGAGGGTTTTGTCTCCATGGATCGGACTTGTTTGTTCAGCTCATCCCACAGATGCTCGATTGGATTGAGATCTGGGGAATTTGGACTCAAACTCGTTGTTGTGCTCCTCAAAGCATTCCTGAAGCATTTGTGCTTTGTGGCGGCGCATTATCTGCTGAAAGAGCCACAGCCACAGGGAATACCGTCCCCATGAGAGGCTGGACATGGGCTCAACAAATCCAAGCGTCTCTCAGCGGCATTAATGCGTCCCTCGATGGTGTCTACCCCTGCGGGGGGAGCGTTGCCTCTCACCCTCCGGAATGGGTTCAGGTGTGCACCGGAGGCGAATACCTCTATTGAGGATGTTCTCCTTGCTGTAGGTGATAAGGTTGGTCACGAAAATAGTAGTTCTGCTTCAAGAATGAATAAGGCCGTTGTTGTTGTTTTTTAAAATGAAAACCAAGTAAAAAATTTGATTGAAAGCGGAATATGGATTAATGAAATGTTCGTGCCTGTTACACCATTGTCTGCACCGGCAACGAAAGTTGTGATCTCTAATGTGCCCCCGTTCGTCGGTAATGAGAATATTACTAAAGAGTTGACTAGATTTGGCAAATTTGCCGGCGCTATAAAAGAGATTCCGTTAGGGTGTAAAAACGCTGCACTAAAACATGTGATGTCTTTCAGGAGACATGTTTACATGTTTTTGAGCTCTCCCACTAAAACGCTCGATGTGTCTTTTTGAGTATCTCATGGAGAGAGTTCGTATATGGTGTACGCTAGTACAGAGACTTTGCGTTGTTTTGAATGCGGGGATATTGGACACAAACGGTTCACTTGCCCGCACAAAGCGCGTAATAGGCCTACTGACGAGGAAGGCCCATCTGAGACAGCTGATGGGCCACAGATTGAGACGGAAAGTACACCGTAACAAACTGAAATGGCAGATACTAACACTGAGGTAAGGCAAAATGTTGCTGAAAATATTGTGAATGATGCTGAGGTCCCAAGTTGTAGTGATGTCGGTAAGAGTGATGCTTGTGGTGGTTTAATACAGGATAATGAGACGCATGATGGACAAAATGAGGAAATGGATGATTTGTCAGAAGCAACTGTAGAGAGTGTTAGGGATGACGATTCATGTGCTGACATCGATGTGGCGAGTTGTGGAAGTGATTTGTATACAGTTGAGCAGATTAATGCTTTCTTGGATGAGACAAAGGGCAAAAGTGTTGAAATTGGAAAGTTTTTTCCAAATTTAGATAAATTTGTGTTTTCCGTTATGAAAATAAGACATGAATGTAGTGTAGACCAATTATCCCAGCAGAAAAGGTTTCGATTAAAGAAATACATAACTGCAATTAGGCAAGGAGTTAAGCCAGTCAGGGTGAAACGCCGGGCTGGGAAAGGAAAACTAAAATAAGTGCACAATGGGTATCTGTCCTTCTCTTGGTTTTTTTCTCACACTGCTGTTTCTTTTTATTTTCTTACCCTATTTTATTATGGATGTCCTAAGAGTGGGATCCCTAAATGTAAATGGGATTAGGGGTAGTAATAAATGGCCATTATTAAAAGAAAGCATACAATTAAAAGAGATTAATGTGATGTTTCTGCAAGAAACCCACAGTGACATAGATAATGAAGTAGACTGGGGTTTGTGGTCTGATGGTCAGTTTGTTCTTAGTCATGGGACAAATTTAAGTGCAGGGGTGGCAATATTGTTTTCTCCTGGATTAAATGTAAATATATTATCTATTAATTAAATGGAAAAGGGAAGGCTTCTTCTAGTTAAAGCTAAAATAAAAGATATAAGTTTTGTTTTTATTAATATTTATGCACCAACTATTGGTAGGGACAGAATCAAGTTTTTTGAGATGCTAAAAAATGCTCTTGTTTCTCTTTCACAATAAGTTTTTTTTATTATTGGTGGAGACTTGATTTTGTTATTGATCGGAATGGAGAAGAGCCACATCCTTCATCTGCTAATGTGCTAAAGGCAATAATCTCTCAGTTTGGGTTAGTAGATGTGTGGAGAGAAAAAAATATAAATGTGAGACAATATAGCTGGATTAAAGTGGCAGTAGGTAGAATTAGTGCGGCACGTTTGGATAGATTTTACTTACAAAGAAATCAGTGTAATAGAGTGATAGGTGCATATATCACACCTTGTATTATCTCTGATCATCAGCTCATTACTGTGAATGTTATTTTATCAGAAACAAAACCACAAGTTTTTTATTTGCGTTTGGAAAATGAATTAATTCAAGATGTAAAGTTTTATGAGAGTTTTAAATTGTTTTGGAATTACTGGGTTGAGGAAAAAAATGAGTATGATAACCTTCTTCAGTGGTGGGAAATAGGGAAAACTCAGATTAAGCTGTTCTGTCAACAATTTACTGCACACACTTCCTGTAAAATCAAAAACGAAATGGAAAAATTAGAGGAAGATATTGTAAAAATTCAAAATATGCTAATTGATCAAAATGATGTAAATTTACAAGATGATCTTAGTCGGAAGAGACAAGAGCTAAGTATTATGTTAGACGAAAAGGTAAAAAGAACTCTTGTTAAATCACATTTTGTTTCTTTACATGATATGGATGCTCCTACAAGTTTTTTTTTTCATTTGAATAAGAAGTGTATTCGTACTAATTATATGCATGCATTACGTACACCTGATGGGAATGTTACTTCAGATCCTTTGGAAATGAGGAGACTGGCTGTTGATTTCTATGTGGACTTGTATGCAAAAGAATGCACTGGGAATTTTGCCACGGATGAACTTTTTAACAATTTGCCTGTCCTGGATGAAGGACATGTAAAGAACTTAGACTCTGATCTGACTTTTGAGGAAGTTACAAAAGCAGTGAATCAACTTTCATCTGGTCGTGTACCAGGTATCGATGGACTACCAGCGGATTTTATAAAACCTTTTGGGGAATAATCGGAAAAGATTTTTTTAAAAGTTTTATTGGAAAGCTATAAAGCGAAGGTTTTACCAAAAAGTTGTCAATGAGCAGTGCTCTCTTTGATTCCAAAGAAGGGAGATCTTTGTCTGCTAAAAAACTGGAGACCAGTTGCTGTGTTGTTCCGATTATAAAATTGTATCAAAGTGTTTGGCAAACAGACTTAAAGGTGTTCTTGATGTATTAATACAGAAAGACCAAACATATTGTATACCCAAAAGGTCTATTTATGATAATTTGTTTTTAATGAGAGATATCATGGATTATGCTGGAATATATAATGTTGATTTTGGTCTGCTTTCTCCCGATCAGGAGAAAGCTTTTGATCGAGTAGATCAGCATTATCTTTTTAAGGTTCTTGAGTGTTATGGGTTTGGAGAACACTTTTTATCATGGATCAGAATATTATATACTGATGCTGTGAGCATGGTTAAAATAGGAGGAGGTCTAAGTGTACCAATTCATATGAAAAGAGGGATAAGACAAGGGTGTCCTATGTCTGGTCAGTTATATGCTTTGGCAATAGAGCCTCTACTTTGTTTATTAAGACTGAAATTAACAGGTATTTTAGTAAGTGAAAAGCCAGAAGCTGAAGCTTTTAAACTTTCAGCTTATGCGGATGATATAACTGTTATGGTTTTAAATGCACATGATGTTAGAGTTTTAAAGGAAGCTCTAACCATTTATTGGAAGGATTGACCAGTTTTTACCAAGGTGTGTTTCAAGCTTGGCATATTTTATCCTTTTCAAGAGAATGGGTAGGATCCAATCAGTGGGTATATGAAGAGCCTTTGTTTTTCAATCCACTTATCTCTGTTGAGTTGTTGTGTTCTGCCACTGTTAGGTAGGCAGTGTTGAAAGCAGAAATTTCCAAAATATTCCATCTACGGAGGGGATTGAACTGGATATCTGTAGAGGAATTGGCACATAAGGTGGGCGTCAGGTCTGAACGTTGTATCAGGAGGATGCTAAATGGTCTTGAGGAGACCCTCCCTGTTTCAATAAGGGATTTCATGAAAAGTTCTCCTATGGACAATTGTGATGCTGGAGATAATGCCTATTTTCCTGAATTGCATGTTTCAATGAAAAAAGAAGACGACAGAAAATTGCTTTCTATGGATAAACCAGAACTGAATGTTTTTAGTATTTTGAGCAGACAAACACTTTACAGAGCTTGTGTAAAAACCATCAATTACCAACATCTCAAGGATGTAAGAGACACTAAATGGACAACTGTGTTTGAATCAGGCTCTTCCCCGAAAGGTAGCTTGCGGTCCCTGTACAAAACACCCATTGAGAAGAGGGTGGGTGACCTTCAGTGGAGAATTGTACATGTGATTTTAGCTACAAACAGACACAAAGCACGCCTTAATGCCTCAGATGATGAGGGTTGTCCTTTTTGTGGGGTGTCTGACACGATTTTTCATCTTTTTATTGAGTGTCCACGTTTGGATCAAATTTTGGGTTTAATGGAAAGCTGGAGTTTACAGTTTATAGGACGTTTTAATCAAGAATAGTTTATTTTTGGTCCCAAATATTCAACAAAATCTAAATCCAAAGTGGTTTTATTAAATTTCCTGTATGGTGCAGCAAAGTTAGCAATTTGGTGTACAAGAAGAAATAAATCAGAAGGGAGGAAAGTGGTGGACGCTGTTTTGATGATGAGAGGTTTTGTAAGAAGAGACTAATGATGGAATATGTTTATTTTAGTCTCATTAATGATGTTAATTCCTTTTTTCATGTGTGGGGAGTTGATGGTTTTATATGTGAAGCTGATGATCAGGGAGGTTTTGTATTTAATTTATGAGTGTCCAAGAGTGTAGATGTAATGTTTTTTGTATGTATGTATATATGTATATATAGATCTTTTATGTTTTTATTGATTCATTAAAGTAGACCTAAAAGTGTCTCTCTCTCTCTCTCTCTCTCTCTCTCTCTCTCTCTCTCTCTCTCTCTCTCTCTCTCTCTCTCTCTCTCTCTCGCTCTCTCTCTCTCTCTCTCTCTCTCTCTCTCTCTCTCTCTCTCTCTCTCCTCTCTCTCTCTCTCTCTCTCTCTCTCTCTCTCTCTCTCTCTCTCGCTCTCTCCTCTCAGAGGAAGTGAGCGTCTCCGTCACATTCAGCCCTTCATGTTAAACATCTAACAGGAAAGAATCAAAACTCCTCTGAACACACATCGAGAGCTTCAGAAGAACTGAATCTACAGACAACAGAGAAGATCATTTAATAAGAGAGAAGAATGAAGATCATCTGGACTTTCACTCTGCTGATGATTCCTGGTAAGAATCTGAACTCAGAAGAACCAGAACAGAGATTACAGTTTTTCTCGATTGCTAAGACACATTTCTTGAAAGCTGCTCTCCTTTTCTCTAAACTGTGAACACAAAACCCAATTTTCAAGCTACATTCACAAAACCTCAGACTCTTCTTGCAAAACCAAACTTTCACCTCAAAACAGTTCAATCTGTGCTCAAAACTGAACTATGTTGTCAAATCGTGCCCCGAGTCAATCAAAATTAAAAACACTACTGAACAGTCACTAAACACTACGTAGAAAAATAGAAAACACAATGCTCAGGACATGAATCTGGAGAAATAAATGTTTATTGTTCACTGCAGGCTAAATGCATGTTGCAAAACAAAAAAAAACCTGTGCATTTAGCACTTGTACAAAAATACAAAACAGAAATCTTATGCGTTTGCCACTTGTGTACAGTAAGCCCATGTAAAATAAAGTACAAAAATATACATGGAATACTAGGCCTACAAACAGTTAGACCAACCCGCCATTACAATACTACAGTATATTGGTACAGTGATGTACTGAAACATATATTTACTTACAGTATACTGTGGTACAGTATATAGTATGTCATACAGTAATTGCTGTCAACATTTGCATACTGTACTATAATGTCAAAAAAAGGTAATTACCTGTTCTCTTCTCTAAATCTTCGGATTATGGTGGACACAGTGAATCTACTGATGTTTGGTTGTACCCTTTGTCCAGCCTCCCTCATGCTCATACCATGGACAAGAACATGGTCAATCACAGTAGCTCTGATTTCATCAGATATTACTGTTCTTTGTCTTCGCTGACCACCTCGACCACCTTGACCTCCTCTCACACAAACTCTTCCTCTCAGATTTCTATCCATTGTAGGGCCTCAAAAACCAGTGCTCTCTGAACTGGCTTACTGTATATGTTCCCTCACATCATTAGCCACAAGTGTGATCAATTTTGAGTTGTTGTGTTCAAGTGGTGACATTTGTGCTTTAATTGTGTTTGACTTTTGTCACCTGTGCTCACCATTATGCAGCACGGGTGCATCACAATGAAAATGTGTTGGCAAGTTGTGTCTAAACAGGTGAAAAGTGCTTATGGTTTTGCCAAAAGAGTGAGTGATTCAATCAGTGGGTTCAGGCAACTGAGCATTTGGTTCAGACAATAGGGTTTAGTGTTTTAGCAATTGAGAAAAACTGTAAATAATGAACACAAGTCTTTATCCATAACTAATGACCTTTGACATGAATCTCCCTTCAGTGTGTATTAGTGTTGTGTTAAGATGCTGGTTTGTTGTAGGTGTCGTGAGCTCCATAGAAGTGACCGGATATTCAGGAGGCGGAGTCAGGATCTCATGCAAATATGATGAAGGATATACAGCGAATGAAAAGTATTTTTGTAAAGGAAAGTGGTCAGAGTGCAAAGATCAAATCAAGACTAATGAGAAAAATAAATGGGTTCATTCTGGAAGATTCTCTCTGTATGACGACACAAGGTCAGCCGTCTTCACTGTGAGCCGCTTTCAGTCATTATGAGGTGAATCCATGAATATATCTGGTCATTCTAACATTACTGCGCTTTATTTGGATCTGAAACAGATGATTGTGTGAAGAGCATCAGTCTATCAGCGGCTGCAGGAGGATCTGTGAACATCAGCTGCAAATACCCACAATCCCACAGCAGTGATGTGAAGTTTCTCTGCTGGAGATCTGGAGCTGATCTCTGTGCTGAAGAGACGTCTGTGAATGAGAGCAGAAGATGGAGGCGTGAGGGAAAGATCCAGCTGTATGATGACAGAGAAGAGCGGCTCCTGACGGGAAGCATCAGTCATGTGACTGAACAACATTCAGAATACTGGTGTGGAGTTCAGTCTGATGGAGGACACAAGAGCTTCATCACACGAGTCCTGATCAACCTCACAGGTGCGGATGCTTTTCTCACTGATATTAATCATAAGGTAGTAGAACATCTCTTCAGCAGATCTAGTGTGTTATTTATCAGGATGCTTGAAGCTGATTCTATAAGCAGGTTTAGCCACAGGGCTATTTTTCATTTAGATGTTCTGTCTGTTTAACAGCAAAACCACAAACTGCAGTTCGTATGATTGTCATTCTACAGCAGTGTGTGAACGCAGGACTGAGATCTGGATGCAGTTTTTAGTTCATCTCGTATCCCTGCAGTGTCTAGTGTGCTCATCTGGACACAGTTTTACCTGTAGTACAGGTGTGGTCATCTGGATGCAGTTTTACCTGTAGTGCAGGTGTGGTCATCTGGATGCAGTTTTACCTGTAGTGCAGGTGTGGTCATCTGGATGCAGTTTTACCTGTAGTACAGGTGTGGTCATCTGGATGCAGTTTTACCTGTAGTGCAGGTGTGGTCATCTGGATGCAGTTTTACCTGTAGTACAGGTGTGGTCATCTGGATGCAGTTTTACCTGTAGTGCAGGTGTGGTCATCTGGATGCAGTTTTACCTGTAGTACAGGTGTGGTCATCTGGATGCAGTTTTACCTGTAGTACAGGTGTGGTCATCTGGATGCAGTTTTACCTGTAGTACAGGTGTGGTCATAATGCAGTTTTACCTGTAGTACAGGTGTGGTCATAATGCAGTTTTACCTGTAGTACAGGTGTGGTCATAATGCAGTTTTACCTGTAGTACAGGTGTGGTCATAATGCAGTTTTACCTGTAGTACAGGTGTGGTAATCTGGATGCAGTTTTACCTGTACTACAGGTGTGGTCATAATGCAGTTTTACCTGTAGTACAGGTGTGGTCATGGTCATCTGGATGCAGTTTTACCTGTAGTACAGGTGTGGTCATAATGCAGTTTTTATCACTGTGAGTTCTTTTACCACACTTGTACTATAGTTAACTGTAGTTCGTATGATTGTCATTCTGCAGCAGTGTGTGAACGCAGGACTGAGATCTGGATGCAGTTTTTAGTTCATCTCGTATCCCTGCAGTGTCTAGTGTGCTCATCTGGACACAGGATAGTTAACTGCAGTTTAAGGGAGCTCGTCCAGTGACACTGCTGTACTGTATTATTCAGTGTGAAGAGAATGTGTCAAGTTCTGGTGTGAAAAAAAAACATAATTTAGAAATAACTTTTTTCATTTTTATATACAAACACCATCACCACCATCACCATCACCACCATCATCATCATCATCATCAGCAGCAGCAGCTTCTTCTACATCACCGGCGTCTCTGAACACATCAGCAGGTGATCTTGAGTTGAAATACAAACATGTGATCAGTGGGTGGAGCTTGTGAGGAGGCCTGACGCCCCTAGCAGCTGAAATATATTACTAAACATAAAAATAAATGATATTTTCAACTGTAAAATAAACATTACATTTAATGCATCTTAAATAGTTAATATGTAAAAAATCTAACAAAAAACAACAATAATAACCCAATCATTCTCGATTGCATACTGAGTTGAATCTGCATTTTGATGGTTTGTTATGGAATGCCAAAACTCCCAGAATAATAAATAAATACATAAATTAAATAGAAAAAAGTAAAATACATAAGTTGTAACGATTCCACTGAGGGTGTATGTGAACCCAAGTGCAGTTTAATATTTAAACAAAACGTGAACAAATACAAAATAAAAACTAGATTGATCTTAAAAAGAAACATGAAATAAACATAAACCTGGACTAAGCGTGGACTCACCAACAGAGGTACAGGGAACAATACACAACAAACTGACAAGGCAAACTTGAGGACTAAAGCTGCGCTCACGCCATGTTGTAATTACCAGAGTTTTGAAATGACAACACGTGACTTTCTATTCGGAGCTGTTCACATCTTCGGACTGGGAATTATGCGTTTCTATGCAACACTATTAACATGAATCTACAGCGGTCATGGGGCACAAGTAGGAGCTCTCCGATAATTCCCATTTTATAAGCTGTTATTATAAGCTCAACGAGGATGTGAATGCTTTTTACAAGTTAAAATCTTGTAAGTACAGTAATTACAAACATGGCATGAACACAGCATATTTATACAGAGACTAGGGAAACACATGACTATGACAACCAATGAACAACCAGAACTCATAACCACATGACAAGACAATGAACCAATCAGAAATTGATGGACCTGGGCCTTGTTGCACTGGCGGACCTGGGCAGTGGTGGACCTGGGCTGTGAAACACTGGATGGGATCTGCCTCCATGGCCGGGAGTGTTGCTGCGGCGAAAAAAACGGTTTATTTTTTTCGTTCCGATGAATGTACAGTTGATGTCATTAGCTATTCACTCAACATTAACCTTTGCCAGGTATCGCGTTTATCATGAGATTACGGCTGTAGTTGTAGTTACAGGTGTACAGATGCAGCTGTGTTAGCCCACTGTAGGCTACAGACAACGACAACGATTTTCAGTTGGTCTGCTGCTAGCTTCCTTGTTTGCTTCTGTTGCGCTTGGCCCCGTTATTGCTGCTTGCAGCTATATTTACAAATGATTATTATTGCCCCTGGTTCAGTAATGAACTCTTGTAATAAAGTAGCAGTGGCTGGGACAGATTTTAAGTATCACGTCAAGATGCAATCTAATCCTGTTTACATGAAATAAGCCGCTCCCGAGCAGGTTTAAGCTTACAGACCTGTTGCTATGACAGCAAGTCCAGGATGAGCGTCGAAGAACCAAACAATCCAAGATCACGCCAAATCGTCAACAATCAAATCCAGCTAACTGAGTTAGTAACATACTGAGAACGGACCTCCTGTTCTGTGAACCAAACACCTGTTCTCCCAATTTCTCTTTCAAAGTTTTTTTTATTGATTTTTACAATATAAATCTTCTCCCACTTTCTGACGCCACCTATAGGCTGCATGAGACATGATCAAAATACAGACACTTGATGATGTGTGAGGACATTACACAAGACATCAGTGTTGAATTGAGATGTACAGTAATGTCATTCATTTAGGATGCTTGTGTTTGACAGGCGCTGATTCGTCATCTCACACTGGACCAGGCAAACATGAAGTGGTGAGTCCAGTTACTGTATCAAATATTGATTTTTATTCATAATGATATTAATGTCTAATGACGATCTTCAGATCTGTAAATAATTCCTCTGTCTCTCCTCAGGTTTCTCACACTGGTTGTGATTACGAGGAGATTAAAGACCCTCACAAACAATTACCCACAAACCCCTCTGATTCCTCTGACTTCCTATACGCCACTGCCCAATTACCCACAAACCCCTCTGATTCCTCTGACTGCGTTTACGCTATGGTTCAGAAAGCCGCTGGAGACTCTCAGTGCTGCATCTCTTCTGCTGAGGATCTGAATTACGCAGTGGTGAATTTCCACAAGCAATCGGACTGTCCTGCCAGTGTCAGTGTCAGGAATAATGAGGATTACAGTGAATACGCTGCTGTCAATCATCTCTCTGCTTGAGAATATCAATGAGTTTGTGTTCGTCTTCCTCAGTGATGCTCCTTTGCCTTATATTTTAGGACCTGTGGACATGAGAGAGGAACTGGCTTTTGTGCCAAGAAAAAAATAATGTTAATGTGACAACGTTTCTTCATGAAGATTGATTTCTCAATGTCTGGTAATTGTGTAGGAAGATGCACTATATCGCCAAAAGTGTTGTGACGCCTGCCTTCACATGCACATGAGCTTTAATGCCATCCCATTCTCAATCCGTAGGGTTTAATATGGAGTTGCAGCTCTAACAGCTTCAGCTCTTCTGGGAAGGCTTTCCTCAAGGTTTAGGAGTGTGTTTATGGGGATTCTTCTAGAAGTGCATTTGTGATGTTGGACGAGAAGGCCTGGCTCTCAGTCTCCGCTCTAATTCATCCCAAAGGTGTTCTATCGGGTTGAGGTCAGGACTCTGTGCAGGCCAGTCCAGTTCCTCCACACCAAACTCGCTCATCCATGTCTTTATGGAGCGGAGCTTTGTGCACTGGTCAGTCATGCTGGGACAGGAAGGGGCCGTCCCCAAACTATTCCCACAAAGTTGGGAGCATGAAATTGTCCAAAATGTCTTGTTGAAGCATTAAGAGTTCCTCTCACTGGAATTAAGGGGCCAAGCCCAACCCCTGAAAAACAACCCCACCCCATAATCCCCCCTCCACCAAACTCATCTGAAGCCCACCAAAGTTTGGAGGTCTGGAGCTCTTGACTCTGCAGAAAGTTGGCGACTACTGCGCACTGTGACCCTCAGCATGCGCTGACCCCGCTCTGTGATTTTGGCATGCCATGGATTGATTATTGAAAGATCTTGGAGGAACAGACCTTGTTTTTAATTGAGAAGCCTTACGTTGGAAATGTTCATCGTTCTCTTTTCAAATTCTATGTATCAAACTTTCAATCATAGAGTTTGTTAAAATTCTCAAGAGTGGGTGATGAAAATTATAGAAAATTATTGTTTTGTAATCCTCTTTTTAAAGAGTTACTTCAGCGATTAGCATTAAGCTTTGTATCAGTAGAATCCCAGTAGTATATTCGAATGATCGTGCTCCGCCCCTCATATCCCTGTGAGACGAGAGATTTGTGTATTTATGTCTGGAAAAAAGCCTCCAATGACTCAAATATCGTCATTTAGTGTCATCAGAGGCTTTTTTGGCCAGAGGCTAGAGATTACAGCCAGAAGTAGAGCTAGTTCCTCATGTTTTCAGCCGCCCATAGGGCTGGGATCTCACTCACAGTGAGGTGAGGAGCAAAGCGAGTGTTCTCAATGAAAGTTCAGCTTCCATAGGCATGAACTGAAAATGCACCAGACTGGACACGAACCGTGAATAACTGTGAGGCTGTGAATGAATGCCGATCGGCCGTGCTCATTTGAGTCTCGGTTTAGAATTAGCGCCAGTTTGGGGGAGGGTTGCTTGAAGTCAAGTGCATTCTGGGAGTTGTTGTCTTTGATCCACATGAGCCCAAAAATACATTTCTGGCTTTTCTCAGTCTAGAAGGCACCAACTTCTAAAATAATTTCTCATTTCTACTACATAAATGACCCAATTAAAATACACCGTTTTTTCTTGCATTCATTGTTAAAGACATTCATGTTTTCTTTCACAGTTTGACTGTTTGCTGATTTCTAGCCATGACATCTTTGAAAAGGGGAAGTTCAAACTGACCCTCCGCTATAATAAGAGTTGTGTGGTTTTGACGGGGACATTAAGCCTTCAAGTGTCCGCTGCAAAGAAAGATGATGTATGTGTGCTTGTTGCAAAGGTTGTGGTAGCCTTGGACGAATATTAAGATGGCTTGATTCCAAGGCGAGTAGCTTACCTTATAAGGAATTACTATATGATGATGATGATGATGATGATGATGTCATAGCTTCTTAAGGCCGCGCCCCAGGATATGTCCAAGTATAAAAAGCTTTGCACATTGTTCTTTGGGGCTGCGCTTCGGGTGAAGACTTACACGTTGTTTTGTTATTTTTGTCTTTTTGAATGATTGTCTTTATATTATTCTGAAACTTTTTAAGTAAAAACGGAAACCATTCTGTGGTTATTCGCACAAACTTTTCAATTAATTCTCAGAGTGATTTTTTCCTGAAAATATCTTTATTGGTTGTGGTTTAGATATTTATATTAGTAACCTGCCCAGTGCACTGGGACTCAGATTGAGCTGGTTCAAGCACCACCGAGGACCCTGAAGCAACGCCTGACATCTTTAACCTGCAGGTGAGAACAAATTATGATTGTTAGGTTATGGGGATGTTTTAGGATGTTATACCGGTGTATAAAATACAACATTATACTATAAAATGAAAAGACATTTCTTTTAAATGTGCACTTTTTAATGAGGCAGCAACATATGATAGATAGATAATGCACCTTTTTTAAAACGAGGCGGTGTGTGAGAGATGCTTAAGAGACAATGAGCGAGTTTGGAAATATGCTTTTTAATTGGTAATTTTTCTAAAAAATATTTCACTTTTTGTGTGTCTGTGTGTTTTGTATACTAGCTTTGTAATGTTTTGAAAAATTCTGTAAATTAAAAGACCTTTAAAAGTCAAAGTCTCCTTCTCTCTCTCTCTCTCTCTCTCTCTCTCTCTCTCTCTCTCTCTCTCTCAGAGGAACTGGGCGTCTCCGTCACATTCAGCACTTCATGTTAAACATCTAACAGGAAAGAAACACTCAAAACTCCTCTGAACACACATCGAGAGCTTCAGAAGAACTGAATCTACAGACAACAGAGAAGATCATTTAATAAGAGAGAAGAATGAAGATCATCTGGACTTTCACTCTGCTGATGATTCCTGGTAAGAATCTGAACTCAGAAGAACCAGAACAGAGATTAAATAATGAACACAAGTCTTTATCCATAACTAATGACCTTTGACATGAATCTCCCTTCAGTGTGTATTAGTGTTGTGTTAAGATGCTGGTTTGTTGTAGGTGTCGTGAGCTCCATAGAAGTGACCGGATATTCAGGAGGCGGAGTCAGGATCTCATGCAAATATAATGAAGGATATACAGAGAAGCAAAAGTATTTTTGTAAAGTAAATAGGCAACAATGCACAGACCAAATCAAGACTAATGAGAAAAATAAATGGGTTCAGAAGGATAGATTCTCTCTGTATGACAACACAAGATCAGCCGTCTTCACTGTGACCATCAGAAATCTGAGAGAACGGGATTCTGGGATGTACTATTGTGCAGTTGATATACCTTCATATATAGATCCCTCCACTGAAGTGAATCTGAAGGTTATAACCGGTGAGTAACTGAGACTCCACAACATCAGGATACTCAACACTGACTGGAATTACTGCCGTTCACTCGTCTAACTCATAACTCACGCCATCAATAACCTTTTTATCTCCTGATGGAAGATTTACACTCATCATCTGGACTTGAGTTCATCAATGTTGTAGCAAAGTGAAGATAAATGTGTTTATATTGAGAACAAAATGACAAATGATCTGTGTTTGTGTTGAACAGATCAACCAATCAGGACCGTGAGAGGATATTCAGGAGGAAACGTCATCATAAACTTCAAATATGAGAAGAAACACATGAACCATGAGAAATACATCTGTAAATCTGCAGCAGAGTTTCAGTGTTTTCCTGTAATAAACACTAACAGAGCCTCAGAATGGACACATGACAGACGATTCTCCGTTCACGAGGGCAGATCTGCAGGACTCTTACATGTGTTTATCAGAGAGCTGAATGAGAACGACTCTGGAGAATATATGATTATAGTCAAAGTTTCTGAAGACTACAGTTTCTTCTCTGAGTTTAGCCTGAACATTGAGAAGGGTGAGCCGCTTTCAGTCATTATGAGGTGAATCCATGAATATATCTGGTCATTCTAACATTACTGCGCTTTATTTGGATCTGAAACAGATGATTGTGTGAAGAGCATCAGTCTATCAGCGGCTGCAGGAGGATCTGTGAACATCAGCTGCAAATACCCACAATCCCACAGCAGTGATGTGAAGTTTCTCTGCTGGAGATCTGGAGCTGATCTCTGTGCTGAAGAGACGTCTGTGAATGAGAGCAGAAGATGGAGGCGTGAGGGAAAGATCCAGCTGTATGATGACAGAGAAGAGCGGCTCCTGACGGGAAGCATCAGTCATGTGACTGAACAACATTCAGAATACTGGTGTGGAGTTCAGTCTGATGGAGGACACAAGAGCTTCATCACACGAGTCCTGATCAACCTCACAGGTGCGGATGCTTTTCTCACTGATATTAATCATAAGGTAGTAGAACATCTCTTCAGCAGATCTAGTGTGTTATTTATCAGGATGCTTGAAGCTGATTCTAGAAGCAGGTTTAACCACAGGGCTATTTTTCATTTAGATGTTCTGTCTGTTTAACAGCAAAACCACAAACTGCAGTTCGTATGATTGTCATTCTACAGCAGTGTGTGAACACAGGACTGAGATCTGGATGCAGTGTTTAGTTCATCTCGTATCCCTGCAGTGTCTAGTGTGCTCATCTGGACACAGGATAGTTAACTGCAGTTTAAGGGAGCTCGTCCAGTGACACTGCTGTAGTGTATTATTCAGTGTGAAACCACAAGCGTTATTCACAGAAACTCAAACAAACAGTTTCTGTGTATCAGCAACTTGAATTCTGGGTAATGAATGTGTGAAAGCCATCAGTAACGTGTCTCTTCAACATTAGAGAATGATGTCAAGTTCTGCTGTGAAAAAAAGTATAATTTAGACATTAATTTTTGTCATTTTCATATACAAAATTTTCAGAGACATCATCACCACCATCATCACCACCATCCCATAAACCCACAACAGATGTTGGAACCACGGAGAACCAAGTGTTTTGTTTGGTCATCACATAAATGTTTTTTTTACAGTGCAGGGATGTCACAAGTACCGGTACTTCGGTACCAAGTCGGTCCTGAAATTATTCCAGCATTTCTGCAGTCCAGACTCCCGAGTATATCCGGTCCCCGCAGCTGCGTTCAGCCGCTTCTGTGTTTATCTAAGCGCAGGACTCCAGACTGAAGCCCAATATATACCAGTGATATTAAACTGCAACTTACTATTTAAATATTACTCCTGCATGTTCTGCGTCTCTGTGTGAATGAAGTCACACACACACACACACACACACACACACACACGCACACACACACTCTGCCGTGTGTCACTATATGAGGACATGTTCACTTCATGAGAATTTACTGCTTCATTTGAGGAAACTGTCCTATCATGAACACAGACACTCAAAGCTCTTCATGGCAACCCGTCAAAACAAAAGTTTGGTTTAAAAAAATGAAATTGACAGAATATATTGGGCTGCTGTTGTACAGTAGATTTAGCGCCGTCTCTATGTAATAATAATACGTCTCCTAATAATAATAATTATGCCTAGATGGTTGATTATTTTTCACTTGATCTTTTATAAACAATGTTTACTTTTAAACAGCATTCAGCCTTTAGTCACAAACGCTGGTGAAGATCCCACCGTCGGCCATCAGAGGTCACATCACCCGAATACTGACTCTCAGTCGGACTCATTTCCCATAAACCCTCACTCTGGGACTGATTACTGCACACCTGATCCTTGTCACCCTGCCTATATAAACTCTGAACTTTCACAAACTCATCGTGAAGTCTTGTTTTGCCCCCATACTGTAATGTATTCATGACCCTGCCTGTTCTCCCGACACTGATTGTGTTCTGCCCTTTGTTCTGTGTTTGCCTGGACTCTGCTTATTCGGCCGCTTGCTGCCTGCCCTGACTCTTGCCTGTTATGGCCATGTTTTATGCTCTGCCTCTGACTCTGCTGTTCTCCCTGGTTTACCCAACTACGCCTGTTTACACCGTGAGTTTGTCTAATCTTAATAAACTGCAAATGGATCCCAATCCTCCTGAGTCATTGTTACACCTTTAAATGTTTGCATTCTTTACTTGTAATGATTATCATCATAAATAATAAACTTAATACATGTAATTAATTGTTTTAGGTAAATCGTTTTTTGTTTTTTTTTACATTTAGCTGTGGTACTGAAATTGGTACTGAATACCGTAAACTTTTATGGTATTGGTACCGACTACTGGAATTTTGGTAGTGACATCCACGACCCACTTTTTATGATCAATGATATTGGACCCACTCACTTTCATCGTCTCTAATTCAGCACATGTCTGTTCACCTTCCCCTAACCGATAAACACTTATTATTAAACACATTAGACGCTTTATTTCCACTTTTCTAATATTTTCTTCATTTTTATTGAAAATAAATGCCTTTCCGATCTGATAAGTGATGGGAAAAGGGAGTAGAGTGAGTTCGGCAAAAGGCGGATTTCGAACCGCAGGTCGATTTGCATCAAAACTTGATGCCGTGCGTCTGACCCCTACACTACTGCTGCTCTCAATGATACGGGGATTGCCGTAATTTTGTCTTTCCCAACCAGACGTTTAGCAAACAAGGCGGTATATGTGTACTTAATGTAAATGGCATCTACTCCAGTAAAATGTTTCTGAGAGAGGACACACCCACATTTCTTTTGCTTCTGACGCCCATGGTGACATCCCTAATTTAAAAGTTGAATTTCCTGCCCAGAGCCAACAACACTTTTGGAGCTTCCAGAAATAAGAAAAAAGACACGGAAGTGACCGGTGGGATTAAACGGGTTAAAACAAGAACAAATATCATTGGGAATGAAAATGACTTGCATTTGAATTAAGCTGATTTTTATGAACACATTAGCAGATATTTGTTCTTGTTTTAATCATAAAATCACCGTCACAAGATTTCTCATCTCAAACTTTTTAGCTATTGTTTGTAAAATAAAAACATTACGGAGATCTGTTGGAAATTGTTTTTTGTCAAACTTTGAAGTGTCACTAATACAACTCATTGTGTGCTCATTTACATTTAGAGAACATATTAATGTGTTATGTTCCCTTTAGTTTATTCTAGGCCTTAAAAAGGTCTAAACGTTACCTTCATAAAGCCTGCAGAAACCCTGTGTCAAATGGACATGAATAGACGCGAAAGTAGTGACATAGCGATTGAATTAAAGGGTTAATTCACACAAAAATGTAAATCCTGTCATTAATTCCTCATGTGGTCTCAAACCCGTCAGACCTTCGTTCATCTTCAGACACAGATGAAGATATTTCTGATGAAACCCCAGAGCTCTCTGACTAGATTGGGTAAACCCAGCCTGATCTGCCAGCGATTTGATTTCGCCCGGCAACTCAGTCTGGAAACCCGTACACTCATTTCTACTGCTTCTGTTACACTTTTGCGGGAACCAATCACAGACTGGCTTATCCACCTGGCCCGCTATTGGAGGGATTATCACGATGACGGATAGAGAAGCGATGGGTCGTTGCCCGTTGATCACGCCTCTTGTGGTCTGATTGGTTGAAGGACTATCCAATTGCGTACAGAGTCATTTAATTTATGCGCGTTTATGCTCGCGTGTGCAGTAGAACATACAGAGCAGACTCCCCAGACCAATGTTCAATCTTACATTGAGCTTGATCTGGTGATGACCAGACAACTCTCTGACCCCTCCAAAGACAGCAGTGTGATGAACACTGTCTTTACTGCCTTTCTGGCCCTTGAAATTGTTTAAATAGTCCATGTGACTCCAGTGATTCAGCCTTAATGTGATGAAGAGATGAGAATACTTTAGTGCGCAAAAACAAACACAAATAACGACTTTATTCAACAATCTCTTCTCGTCTGTACTGTGATGGTGCTGTACCTGTGATGGCCACGTCAGGACGGGTGGACGAGGATCAAGAACTGTCAAAGAATAACAACATGATTTGGAGAGACAGCAGCACCGAACAAAGGTTTTCATTTAATGTGTTTTATTTAACCAGGTTTATTGTGTTCACATGAATCAAATTACACAGGCATGTAAGGGATAATGTACATCCAGCCGGTTGTTATCGCAGAATAAACCCCGACAGAGTGATCAGGACGTGAAGCGGAGGGGTTTAGTCACTCTAAAGGGGTTTATTCAAAGCTTCCGCAAAGAAAAACAGATCCAAACTGCTTTAAGCCTTTATCTATTGCTGAAGATGTGTTTTTACCAGATATGTTGAAATGAATACTGAAAGGGTTAGTTCACCCAATAATGAAGATTACCCCATGATTTACTCATCCCAGGTGTGTATGACATTCTTTTTCAGACGAACACAATCTGAGTTATATTAATAAAAGTCCTGACTAATCCAAGCTTTATAATAGCAGTCGATAAAAATGCATCTGTCCATCATATAACTGCTCCACACGGCTCTGGGGGGTTAATAAAGGCCTTCTGAAGTGAATCGATGCGTTTGTGTTAGAAAAATATCCATATTTAAAACTTTTTAAACTAAAGTTCTGGCCGTGAAACCCTTGATGTCTTCCATTGTAACCCGTGGTGGTTAAGTTTTTCTGTCACAAAATGGCGCCAGACAGTCAGCGACAGCGGAGCGACACGTTAAGCATATAAGTAGTACCAGTCAAGATAACTCGCAGTACCCGGATGAGCGGTGTGTTATTCAGTTTGGCGGTTGTTATCTGGGAATAACATACGCGCGAATGACCAATCAGAATCAAGTATTTCCACAGAGAGTGTAATAAAATGTGTTAATGTAACTTCAATATCACGGAATTAAGTTATTTTTAAGTCACCTAATTTAGTAAAGCAGTAGTTAAAAGTTCTCTGACAGGGTTAATCATTATGACCTAATATTGTGTTGGTCCCCCTGACCCGCCGAGGCATGGACTCCTCTAGACCCCTGAAGCTGTGCTGTGGTATCTGACACCAAGATGTTAGCAGCAGATCCTTTAAGTCCTGTAAGTTTTGAGGGGGGGGTCTCCATGGATCGGACTTGTTTGTTCAGCTCATCCCACAGATGCTCGATTGGATTGAGATCTGGGGAATTTGGACTCAAACTCGTTGTTGTGCTCCTCAGCATTCCTGAAGAATTTGTGCTTTGTGGCGGCGCATTATCTGCTGAAAGAGCCACAGCCACAGGGAATACCGTTCCCATGAGAGGCTGGACATGGGCTCAACAAATCCAAGCGTCTCTCAGCGGCATTAATGCGTCCCTCGATGGTGTCCTGTATTTTATTTTAATGTGAATTATGTGAATGTATATCTATTGATGTTAATGTAAGTGTGCTATATTTGATAACATTTCTCTCTCTCTCACTCTCTCTCTCTCTCTCTCTCTCTCTCTCTCTCTCTCTCTCTCTCTCTCTCTCTCTCTCTCTCTCTCTCTCTCTCTCTCTCTCTCTCTCTCTCTCTCTCTCTCTCTCTCTCTCGTCATTTCCGGCGCGACCGTGTGAGCGTGAGAGCAGTACGAGCGTTGTTAGAGTTTGTGAGTGTTTTTTCTTTTTCTTTATTATACCTTAAAGTTTTTTTTTTTTTTTTATTGTTTTTTTTAAGTCGTTTTTTCCGGTTAATTTCCGTGTGGGCCGCGTGCTGCCGTGTTTTTCTCACGGTGGACAGCATGGCGGCCCCGCGGTCACAGTTTTTGAACAAACTCACGCGGCGCCATGGAATAAAAATAGCGGCCGCAGTGAGTGTGGAAGACTGCTGTTTGGCAGTCGGAGAAATTGTTGGACATGAACATATTCTGTCAGCCTCCAAGACGAATAGTGCGACGGTAATCTTCCTCAGTTCTGTCGAGAAAGCTAATGCCTTGGTTGAGACTGGATTAACCTTTGACGGACTTTTTACTCCTGTCCTCCCTCTCTCCATGCCTTCGAAGAAAGTACTTCTTTCTAATATACCGCCTTTTATAAGTGACGAGACATTAGTAAGAATACTTTCTCGATATGGAAAACTTGTGTCACCTATCAAAATGATACCAATCGGATGTAACTCACCCTTGCTAAAACATGTAATATCGTTTAGACGGTTTGTCTACATGATCCTTAAGGAAGAAGAGGAATTGGAACTATCTTTGCATTTAAAGGTGGATGAATAGGATTATGTAATCTACGCCACAACGGAAAAAATGAAGTGCTTTAAATGTGGTGAAGTGGGGCATCTAGTTCGTGCTTGTCCAAAAAAAGACAAAAGCAACTTGACGGCCGCCGATGGTGAGGTGGCTCAGGCCGAGACGATAAACCCAGCAGTGATGGAGATGGACACGACGAATAGGAGAGTGATCGAGGAACCGCCGAATGAAAGCGCGGAGGTTGCGGCAACCGAAGGAACGGAGAGCGCAACTGGAGCTGCGGATACTTTATTTGACGAAGACAACAGTGAATTTTCAGCTTCACGGGCGAGGATACCGATCGGTGATGGACTAGAAATGGAGATGGAACAGACGAGCTGTTGTCCGCCTCTTGGTATCCTCAGGTGTCTGCTCCTCCGGAGTGTGGTAATAGTCCCTCGGCCCTAACACCGGTTACATAACTTTTGGCGTAAGTCGGCAGGGTTACCACTCGGAGTCGAGCGGCCAGAGGACCCAGGATGGCGGACGAAGATTTGCCAGCTGCCCGACAACCAATGGCATCTATGTTTATGGGAGTCCCGTGGGCCCAGAAGTATGGTGGGTCTGGCTCAGAGTTAAGTCTAACGGACTGGAGAGCGCAAGTAGAATACTTGGCCGGACTGCAAGGGCTCCGCGAAGCCCAGAAGATACAATTCGTATTGAATTCGCTTGAGGGGGAGTCGAAGAGGGAAGTCCGAGCAGCGCCTGAAGCCGTCCGAGCCACCACACAGGCCATATTTGAATTCTTGTCCGGGCAGTATGGTGATTCCACTCCAGTGGCAGTGCTACGAACACAGTTCTTTAACTGTAAGCAGGGACCTGGACAGACCCTACGAGCATTCGCTCTGCGATTACGAGAACAGTTCTCTAGACTGAAGAGTCGAGAGCATCATGGACTGGGTGAGGAAGAGACACTACTCAGAGATCAGTTCCTCTTGGGGTTACGAGAAGGTCCAATACGACAGAGTCTGAGACTGCAGCTTCGAAGGGATGCCGCCTTGACATTCGAAGATTTACGTAAGGAGGCCCTAGCCCTGGAACAGGATCACCACCAGACCGTAGAGACACCGGTGTGTTTGGCTGCAAGTGGAACGAGTGCCTCAACACAGCCCGAACCGACAGACTGGAAGCAAGCCCTACGTGCAGAGCTGATGAAAGATGTCCGAGAAGAGATGGCTGAATTCTCAAAATCCATTCTTGGGGAACTCCGCCGTGGGCGGCCAGAGCCCTTGCCTTTACCTCGGGAAGGGTCGTATTCTGACGGAGGGAGGGGTCCGGGAAGACGCACCAGCCGCCCGTCCAGTTCCAGGTTCCAGTGGGATGAACAGGGGCGCCCGATCTGTAACACCTGCGGAGAGTCAGGACATTATAGCCGCCAATGCGGCTCCCGACTAAACTCGCAGGGGGGTTTTAGAACGACCGGCCACTGTGGGTCAAGTGGTCGGGACCCCCCGGATGGACCCGCTCGTCAATCCAGCTCCACGAGATGGCCTGGTGGGACGTTGCCCCCTCGTGGAGATCAAAATCAATGGTGTTACTGTTCGGTGCCTGGTAGACACAGGATCCCAGGTTACCATGCTTGCTGAGAGTCTGTCCAAAGACCTGTTCGATGCTCACCACTTACCTGAAGCTGAAGTCCCCTGGCTCACCCTGCGAGGAGCAAATGGCCTGAACATCCCCTACATCGGATATCAGGTTACCAACTTCGAGATCCATGGCACCACGATCCCACAAAAGGGAGTCGTGATTGTGCGAGACTCCTGTCTGGGGGAACATCGAGCCCTGTTGGGGATGAATGTGATCATGGACTGTTGGGAAGAGCTGTTTCGGGCTGGTCCTCTCCGTTACACCTCCGCAGCCGAGAAGAACGAGTGGGAGCGTGTTGTGACCGACTGTCGGCGAGTGCAGGTCGCAAGCTCCCAACGAGATCGGGAAGACGTTGGTCGGGTAGCCTGTCGCCATGCTGTCTCTGTCCCTGCCCGGAGCGAGGCTGTGGTCTGGGTTCGGCTTCCAGAGCGGGCCTATGGCCCCGAAGATTGCATCCTTGTTGAGCCCCACTGGGAGTGCCAGACTATTGAAGTCGCTCGGGGGTTAACAGTAGCCCTTCGGGGCCGAATTGCAGTCAAAGTGAGGAACACGAATACTTACCCTGTTCATCTCTACCGGCACCAACGACTGACCCGTATCACGCCAGTAAGTCCCCATCAGGTGAGGGAGGAGCAGGAGGTCCACTTCTGCCAGGTGAGCGCAACAGTGGTCGAAGTCGGTTTGGCAAGGGAAGAGTCTTGTCCTGCTCCCGCTACACGAGGCATGCCGATCCACCTACTGAGCGAGTCCCTCCAGGGGGAGGGCCTACTAGAGGAACAAACCCGCCGACTTCAGAGTCTACTGACCAAGTGGCAACACGTCTTTTCCACCCATGATGAGGACTATGGGTGCACCAGTATAGTCAAACACGCTATACCTACCGGAGACGCTCCACCCAGTCGAGAGCGGTACCGTCCGGTACCCCCAACTTTATATACAGAAGTCCGTGCCTTACTAAAAGGAATGTTGGGACGTGGAGTCATTCGAGAGAGCAGCAGTCCATGGGCCGCCCCAATTGTCCTAGTCCGTAAGAAGACGGGCTCTTGGAGATTTTGCGTAGACTATCGCAAACTGAACTTGGTGACGAAGAAGGATGCCTTCCCCCTGCCCCGGATCGAGGATTCCCTTACGGGGCTGACCAACGCCAGCTGGTATTCCACCTTGGACTTGGCGAGTGGCTACTGGCAGGTGAGAGTGGAGGAACAAGACCGCGAGAAGACTGCCTTTACCACCCCTTTCGGCCTGTTTGAATGGGATCGCATGCCCTTCGGCCTCTGCAACGCCCCTGCGACCTTCCAGAGGCTTATGCAGCGATGCCTGGGAGGGCAGCTGATGGACTCCACCCTGGTCTATTTGGACGATGTGATCGTCTATTCCCCCGACTTCGATTCCCACTTGTCACATCTGGAGCAAGTCTTCCGGGCGATGGAGCGGTACGGGCTGAAGCTCCAGCCAGGGAAATGCCAGCTCCTCAAAAGGGAAGTTCAGTTCCTGGGGCACTGAGTGAGCGCTGCAGGGGTGGCCGTCGATCCAGAGAGGGTGTCCGCGGTGCAGGGTTGGGTTCCCCCGAAAACCGTGAGGCAGGTGCGATCCTGAATGTTGAGTCAAGATGGCGCCGAGGATGGCCGCAACGTCGCAAGCTCTGCTGAAACATTGTAGTTTTTTGTTTGTTCTGTTTATAGTTTTTGTGTTTTTTGTCTTGGATGTTGTCTGCCTTACTACGTACGACAGACAGACACTTTTGGACATTGGTTCGGCAATCGCACACCGAAAACCGGACTTTAAATTCTCCAGTGACGAACCGCCGTTTACAAACACAGCAGCGGAGCTCTTTGTCTGGACGGCCCGACCACGCAAACGCGGCCGGAGAAGGGGAAGCAGAGCCGGCGTGCTCATCAGATTAAGACGCCGCGCAAACCGACCCCCGCTTCCCAGTATTTTACTGGCAAATGTTCAGTCTCTGGACAATAAACTCTGCGAGCTGAGAGCGCGGATCTCTTTCCAGCGAGACACGAGGGACTGCTGCATTATCTGCCTCACAGAAACTTGGATGTCCGCTGAGATTCCAGATTCGGCCATCGAAACCACGGGGTTCTCCGTGCATCGGATGGACAGAGAAAAAGATCTCTCCGGGAAAAGCAAAGGCGGGGGTGTGTGTTTTATGATTAACCGATCCTGGTGTGATCAGAGGAACGTACATTCTATCAAGTCTTTCTGTTCTCCTGATCTGGAACTTCTCATGGTTCTGTGCCGACCATTCTGGCTACCGAGGGAATTCACCGCGGTCATCATCACAGCTGTGTATATTCCCCCGCAAGCCGACACAGACCGGGCACTAAAGGAACTGTATAGGACAGTGAGTGAGCAGGAAACCGCGCATCCTGAGGCCGCGTTTATTGTGACCGGAGACTTTAACAAAGCCAACTTCAAGCGCATCGCACCCAAATACCACCAACATGTTAACTTCAACACGCGAGGGAACCGCGTCTTAGATCACTGCTACTCCCCCTTCAAGGATTGTTACAAGTCCCTCCCGCGCCCACCATTTGGCAAATCGGATCACGCTTCCATCCTCCTTTTGCCCGCATATAGGCAAAGACTCAAACAGGAAGCACCCGCCCTCAGAACCATCCAGTGCTGGTCGGATCAATCAGATTCTATGCTACAGGACTGTTTTGATCACGCGGACTGGGAGATGTTCCGGTCGGCCTCTGATGACGACATCGAGGTTTACGCTGATAGCGTAACGTGTTTCATCAGGAAGTGCGTAGATGACGTTGTTCCGACCAAAACAATTCGGCTGTATCCTAACCAGAAGCCGTGGCTAAACGGGGATGTTCGCGCGGCACTCAATGCGCGGACCTTCACTTTTAACTCCGGTAACGCGGAGGAGCATAAACAAGCAAGTTATGCCCTCCGGAAAACCATCAGAGCAGCAAAACGCCAGTACAGGGACAAGATTGAAGGACAGTTCAACACCACCGACTCTAGAAGCATGTGGAGGGGAATTAACACCATCACGGACTATAAAGGGAACACAAACTCCATCGTGAACACCGCTGCCTCTCTCCCGGACGAGCTAAACACCTTCTATGCTCGTTTTGAGGGAACTAACACCGCCCTCGCGGAGAGAGAGCTCGCGGCTGAAGATACAGAGGTTAGTGCACTCTCCGTATCCGTAGCGGATGTAACCCGATCCTTCCGGCGGGTGAACGTCCGTAAAGCTGCGGGTCCAGACGGGATTCCCGGCCGTGTGATCAGAGCGTGCGCGCACCAACTGGCTGGAGTCTTCACGGACATTTTTAACCTGTCCCTCTCCCTATCTGTGGTCCCCACATGCTTCAAAACGTCCACCATTGTGCCTGTACCTAAGCAGTCAAAAACCACCTGCTTAAACGACTGGCGTCCTGTTGCTCTGACCCCCATCATCAGCAAATGCTTTGAGAGACTAGTCAGAAACCACATTTGCTCTGTTCTCCCCCCCTCACTGGACCCACTGCAGTTTGCATACCGCACAAACCGCTCCACTGACGATGCCATTTCATCCACTATACACACTGCTCTCTCCCACCTGGAAAAGAGGAACACGTATGTGAGAATGCTGTTTGTGGACTACAGCTCAGCATTCAACACCATTGTGCCCTCCATACTTGACGGGAAACTCCGGGCTCTAGGCTTAAACAGCCTGTTATGCAGCTGGATCCTGGACTTCCTGTCAAACAGACGCCAGGTGGTCAGAATGGGCAGTAACATCTCCTCATCACTGACTCTCAACACTGGAGCCCCTCAGGGCTGCGTTCTCAGCCCACTCCTGTACTCTTTGTACACACATGACTGTGTGGCAACCCACAGCTCCAACACCATCATCAAGTTTGCTGACGATACGACGGTGGTAGGTCTTATCACCGACAATGATGAAACGGCCTACAGAGAGGAGGTGCACACTCTGACACGGTGGTGTCAGGAGCACAACCTCTCCCTCAACGTCAGCAAGACCAAGGAGCTGGTGGTCGACTTCAGGAGGAATGAGAGAGAACACCGCCCCATCACCATCGATGGAGCACCGGTGGAGAGAGTCAGCAGCTTCAAGTTCCTCGGTGTCCACATCACAGAGGAACTCTCATGGTCCGTCCACTCCGAGGCCGTTGTGAAGAAGGCTCATCAGCGCCTTTTCTTCCTGCGACGGCTGAGGAGGTTTGGAATGAACCGCCACATCCTCACACGCTTCTACACCTGCACCATCGAGAGCCTGCTGACTGGCTGCATCACCACCTGGTACGGCAACAGTACCGCCCGCAGCCGCAAGGCCCTGCAAAGGGTAGTGCGCACGGCCAGCTGCATCATCGGAGGTGAGCTTCCCTCCCTCCAGGACATTTACGCCAGGCGGTGTGTGAAGAGAGCTCAGAGGATCATCAGAGACTCTAGCCACCCGAACCATGGGCTGCTCTCACTGCTGCCATCAGGCAGACGGTACCGCAGCATTAGAACACGCACCAGCCGACTCCAGAACAGCTTCTTCCCACAAGCAATCAGACTACTTAACTCTTGATCCATCAGTATCATAACACACACTGGACAGAATATCACTCCGCACAACCCACTGTAGATACACACACATTATATACACATTTATTTATCATATAGCACCTATTGCACTTTGGATTTCAAATTTTCAATCTGTGAATAATATTTTATACTATACATTGTATATTATTATTATTATTATAGCGTAATGTATATTGTTTCGTGTATGTTTAGTGTATATTGTTTAAAGTATATGTATATTGTAAGTATGTGTATATTGTTTAAAGCTGTGAGAACTATACTCACATTGTGCAAATTATTTATTGTTTATTGTAGAGTTTACTGTGCTGTGAGTAATTGTGTGCGCATCAGATGTGTAATCTGATGCTGCTTAAATGTTGTACATGTCATGTCATGACTACTATGTTGCTCAGAACTGCACCTAAGAATTTCACCTACTGTTGCACTTGTGCATATGTAGAGTGACAAATAAAGTGATTTGATTTGATTTGATTTGATCCTTTCTGGGATTCGTCGGCTACTACAGGCGCTTCATAAAAGACTTCGCAAAAATTGCAAAACCCCTGAATCAGCTGTTGGCTGCGGCTGGAGTGTCACGGAGCCGGAGTTCCCCCACCATCACCTGGAGTCCGGAGTGCGAGACCGCCTTCCACCGACTTAAGCAGGAGTTGGTACAGGCCCCCATTCTGGCTTATGCCGATTTCACCCAGCCTTTCATCCTCTACACCGACGCTAGCAACAGCGGATTGGGAGCCGTACTGGCCCAACGGCAAGATGGAGCGGAAAGGGTCATTGCTTACGCCAGCCGGAGCCTCCACCCTGCTGAACGGAACGATGCTAATTACAGCTCTTTCAAAATCGAGCTGTTGGCCCTGAAGTGGGCTTTACGTGAGAAGTTTAAGGATTACCTGTGGGGAGCCGAAGTACTGGTGGTAACCGATAACAGTCCACTGGTGCATCTCCAAACCGCGAAGCTAGGGGCGGTGGAGCAGCGGTGGGTGGCCCAGCTCGCCAACTTCAACTATCGGCTACAATATCGGCCAGGCCGAGAGCACATAAATGCCGATGTCCTGTCCCGATTACCACCAGCTAGAAAAGGGGGAACTCCAGGGCCAGAACCAGAAGAAGGGCTGATGGTGGGAGTAGTGGAAGCACCTGGAACACGAGCGGAGGGAGTACCAGTAAGTTGGGGATGGGACCGCCGTCGATGGAGGGAACGGCAAGAACAGGATGCAGGGTTGGCTACCCTACGTACCTACCTGGAGCGGAACAAACTCCCTGGGGTGGAAGAACGACGGGAACATCCGGGGAGAGTAAGGAAGCTTCTGGGGCAGTGGAAAAGATTGAAGTTCAGAGATGGTGTGATCTGCAGGTCCGTTCTGGACTCCAGGACCCACGAGCTGGTATCCCAAGTGGTGGTGCCCGAAGCCCAAATCCAGCCATTGCTCCAGGCCTATCATGACCAACTAGGACATCAGGGCCAAGAACGGACGGTGTCACTACTGCGCCGGCACTTCTTTTGGAGTGGGATGGAAGAGTCGGTGGGGAGGTATGTACAAGGATGCCCCCGTTGTACGCTGTTCAAGTCCCGGCGAGACGTGAGGGCCCCCATGGTCCCAGTGAGACCTAGAGCCCCGTTGCATATGGTGGCTATGGATTTTCTGACCTTAAGTCGCCCTACCGATCGCTACCAGAACATCTTGGTAGTCACCGATTTATTCACCAAATATGCCTGGGCCATACCAACCTTAGACCAGACCGCCACCACCACTGCCAGTGCTCTATGGAGACACGTCTTTCAGCCCTTTGGATGCCCTGAGACGCTCCATTCCGACCAAGGGCCGAACTTTGAGTCCCGTGTCGTCCAGGAGCTATGTAATCTGTACGGATGCCGGAAGACCCGCACCACGCCTTATCACCCACAGGGGAACGGGGGGTGTGAACGTTTTAATCAGAAGCTCCTGAGTCTGTTAGGGACATTGGATGCGGACCACCAAGGGTACTGAACGGACAGTCTACCAGCCCTGGTACAGGCCTACAATAACAGCATCCACAGCACAACGGGGTATGCCCCTACTTACCTGATGTTTGGGAGACATGTACGTCTGCCCACGGATCTGCTGTTGGGGACGGCTCCAGCTGAGGCCCCCGCCACTACCACCGAATGGGTACACCGACACCACCGCCAACTCCACTCTGCCTACGACAAGGTATCCAAACATCTCGATGTAGCAGCCAAGAAAAACAAGCGCTTGTACGACCGCACTGCCCGAGAGGCCCCTTTGTTGCCCGGAGAACGGGTGCTGGTCCGGGATAACCGGCGCCAAGGGAAGGGGAAACTTAGCGACCGGTGGGAGACCACCCCCTACGTAGTGGAGCAACAGCAGAGGCCTGACCAGCCCGTGTACACCATCCGTCCCGAGGGTAAGCCCGGCCCTGTGCGAGTCCTGCACCGAAACTTGCTGCGCCCCTGTCCCAATTACCCGAGACAAGAGCCAGAGGCGCTAGCGCCTGTGGCCCCTGCGCCACCTTGGGTGGGCTGGGCTATGATCCGTAGAGCCCCCACTCCGGAGCCAAGAGAGGAAGAACCCGCTGCCCCAGCTCGACGCACCCAGCGGGAGACCCGAGGAGTGCCCCCTGCAAGATACGGAGATTAGGAGTCTGGGCCCCGTTCTCGGGACTAGAACGGGTCCGGTGGGGGAGGGTGTCACCGGGTGAAAACCTGGTAAATCCAAAAAGATTCCTCATTGGTTCTAAATCTGGCTCTGTTGAGTGTTGGCCATAACGAGCGCCAGCTGAAGCAAATCAGCTGTGCTTCATTGAAGCATGTGCTCAGGAAAAGGAGCATAAAAAGGCAGTGTTGCGCAGTGTGGGAGGACGGGTAGGCAGCAGTGTGTGTTCTGACAGCGGCGGTGAAAGAGGAAGGCTGAAGGTTTAATGCCGGATCGGAGTTCTACTGTGAGATTCCCCGAGGCATGCTCATTTAGTGAGTTTTCTGAAGAAACCACGAACAGCAACGTAATGAATGTGTGTGATCTTGTTGACAGAACGAAGCGTAGTAACTGGAACAGCTGGGAGGATCGTTGCTGTGTTCATGCTGATCTTCTGAAAACGTTATTCCTCGAGTCATCCACCCTACAGAGAGAAGAGAAACGAGTCGATTAATCACTGTGGAGATGAAGTGAGTTTGCAGTGTCTGAAAGAGTGAAGTGCACACGTGTGAAGATTTATAAGAGTGATTTATGCACAAGTGTGGTGAGATCAAACGACTGCTTTTCCCTCTGAAACTTTGATGGATGAATATTGACTTATGACTGTGAAGATCCCTTCAAATTGATCTGTCTAAAGCTGTGTCCAGGTTCCCACTTGAGTGTACGGTGTGGAGGGAAAGAGCTCAACACACCCCGAGTACCACACTCCACGAGCACTGTCTCTCACGTCCACGAAAGTCCAGTCTCACGAACTCTCCCAACGACGCCGCTCTGCTACGCACGGAACGAGAGTAAAGGCGGGTAAATTACCACGGTCCTGTCTCACTTGTTATTGCCTGATCCACCGTCATTGTCTGTCCCTCAGAAGAGGTGAGGAAGCTGCTGTCATTCGATCGGCTGTTCTATGAACACGTCCACAAGCCGAGTCTGAGCACCGTCACTGTCTGTCCCTCAGAAGAGGTGAGGAAGCTGCTGTCATTCGATCGGCTGTTCTATGAACACATCCACAAGCCGAGTCTGAGCACCGTCACTGTCTGTCCCTCAGAAGAGGTGAGGAAGCTACTGTTCATTCGATCGGCTGTCCTAAGAACACCTTCACGGGCCAAATACTTACCTGCTCTGTCCGTGGGGAAAGTTGAAGGCGAGAAGAAGCCTCTGTCCGTCCTACAAGCACCTTCTGACGAGTCGAAGAAATTACTGTCCCACCCACGAGTCAGTAGAGAAGAGGAATACCCCCTCCCCCCAGTTCCTCTTCCCAAATCGGGTTCCAGCCACGAACATTCTCAGCACTGTTTTTATTGTTTTAAATTAATAAAAAAACTTACCTTTGAAAGTCATTCTGTTGTCCGCCTCTTGGTATCCTCAGGTGTCTGCTCCTCCGGAGTGTGGTAATCGTCCCTCGGCCCTAACACCGGTTACAAATATCTTGTCTTGGTTGCAGATTTTAACTGCACAGAGTCCAACTTGGACAGGAATCATATTGAACCTCATATGCCCTCTCGGAATCGCTTAATTCAACTTTTAAAAACACATGAGTTATGTGACATTTGGAGACAATTGAGTGGGTTACAAAGGCAATATACATGGACTCATGTCAGAGACAATGTTATTTTCCCTTGCCAGACTTGACAGGATTCATTTTTTTAAACATCAATGCAATATTGAAATGCATGATCACTCCCATAGGTTTTTCTGATCACAGTATGGTACAATGTAATGTGGTGGTTAATCCTTTTAAACCAAAAAGTGCTTATTGGCAGTTCAATAATAGTCTGTTAAGTGACAAATACTTTAAGGAAATGTTTGAAGTTTTTTGGTCTGATTTTAGAAATACAAAAAGCTCTTTTAACTCTTTGCGGCAGTGGTGGGATTTCGGGAAAGTCCAAATAAAACAATTTTGCATACAATACACTCAAAATGTCACAAAAGAGTTTAATTCAAAGATGAATATCCTGGCGATTGAGATTTTAAAACTTCAAGAATTGGCGGAACTAACTGGCGATCGTTGCTATTTGGATTCTTTGTGTAAAAAGAAAAAACAGTTAGCTGAGTTACTGGGCCTCAAAACGCAAGGGGCTCTGATCAGGTCGAGGTTTCAAAATTTGAATCAAATGGATGCTCCGTCTAAATTCTTCTTTAATTTGGAGAGGAAAAATGGGCAGAGCAGGATAATGCATGTCTTACGTTCTGAGACTGGAGTTTTACTGACTGACCCTGCTGAGATTCAAAAAAGAGCAAATTCGTTTTATGAAAAGTTATATAAGAATGAGCTTGGGGCTAATTTTAAAGAAAATAGCGATTTCTTCGATAATTTACCCCAATTGTTACAGGAAGCAAACACTGAGATCTCAAACGCTTTGAGCATGGGAGAGGTTTATAAAGCCCTCCAAGGAATGGAGGTTGGAAAAGCCCCGGGAATTGACGGTTTACCAGTTGACTTTTTAAGTGTTTCTGGTCAGTACTGTGCAGTGATCTGCTAGATGTACTAAATGAGAGTTTGAAAGAAGGTCAATTGCCCTTAAGCTGCCGTAGAGCAGTGCTAACCCTCCTGCCAAAAAAAGGCGATTTAACAGAGATAAAGTGCTGGCGACCTGTTTCATTGCTCTGCAGTGATTTCAAGCTGCTTTCCCAAATTTTAGCTAATAGGTTGTCGGGGGTAATAGACGGAGTCATCCATCCTGATCAGACGTATTGCGTCTCTGGTAGATCCATTTTTGACAATATATCCCTGATTCGTGATGTTTTCGAGATTTCCAGGATTTACAATTTGGATTGCGGCCTAATCTCTCTAGATCAGGAGAAGGCTTTCGATCGTGTTGAACACTGCTACTTGTGGAGAGTTTTGGAAGCTTTTGGTTTTAGTCAGACTTTCACTAATTTTATTAAAGTTCTCTATAATGGGGCACACAGTTTGCTTAAAGTGAATGGCAATTTGTGTGCTCCTTTTAGTGTTTGTAGAGGAATAAGGCAAGGATGCTCGTTGTCTGGTATGCTGTATTCTTTGGCGATAGAACCCCTACTTAATCAGATTAGGAAAAAATTGCAAGGTTTTACTTTACCGATTAATGAGGGTAGAATAATTTTGTCAGCATATGCTGACGATGTTGTAGTGATGGTTAATGGACAAGACGATGTACAGGCTCTGTCAAATATACTTACAAGTTTCAAAGATCTTTCTTCTGCAAGTGTAAACTGGGGAAAAAGTGAAGCTTTATTTTTGGGTAATGGGTCAAATGAGAGGCCAAAACTGCCTGAAGGTTTAAGCTGGGGAAAAACAGGTTTTAAATATTTAGGTGTGTTTTTGGGGGATGAGGCAACAATGCAAAGAAACTGGGAAGGAGTCTTGGAGAAAGTAAAAGGGCGTCTGAACAGATGGAAGGTTTTGTTACCAATGGTATCCTATAGAGGGCGCATTTTAATAATTAACAATCGAATTGCTTCCTCTCTATGGCACAAATTGAATTGTGTTGACCCTCCTCTACAACTACTCACAAAGATACAAGCTCTGTTGGTTGATTTTTTTCTGGGACAAAATGCACTGGGTACCGCAGAGCATTTTATTTTTACCAAAAGAAGAGGGTGGTCAGGGTTTAGTGCATTTACAGAGCAGACTGGCAACTTTCCGGTTACTCTTTGTTCAGAGGTTGTTATTCTGTCCTACTGAGTGTAAATGTAGAGCTGCTGCCTTTGTTATCTTGCGTAAATTGGAAAATTTGGGACTGGACAAAACACTTTTTTTTAATGGACCCTGGAAAAATGAACTGACAATGACTTTGCCCTTGTTTTACAGGAACTTGTTTAAAGTTTGGAGTCTTTTTAATTTTACAAAAAAATTGTCGCCTTCCCTTCATTGGCTTTTAAAAGAGCCTTTGGTTTTTGGATCATGGATGGATGTGTCTACAAGTGCTTGCATTCCAGGTCTTAACAGGTCACTAATTTCTAGTGGAATTTGATACTCCATGGCGGGCGTATTTTAATTTGGATACAGAGAGAAAACCCGAATGGAGGGCAATTTACAAGCCGCCTTTAGCCAAAAAAGTAGGAGATCTACAGTGGAGAATCTTACATGGAGTTATCGCTGTTAATGCTTTTATTTCCATTTTAAATCCTGAGGTTGGTTTTGGGTGTCCTTTTTGCAAGGAGAGAGAAACTGTTTTTCATGCCTTTTTAAATTGTAACCGATTACAGTTTCTGTTTCGTTTGTTAGGAGACATTTTTGAAAAATGCAATGAGTTTTTTATCTTGGGTTTTAAGTATGTTGCAAAGAAAAAGTTTGTATGCCAGTTGTTGAATTTTGTGTTGGGCCAAGCAAAGATGGCCATCTACATCAGTATAAAAACGAAAGTAGAACAAAATTTGTTTCAGGACAGTGCAATGGTTTTTTCAAAAATGGTAAAGTCAAGAATCACAATTGATTTTAATTATTAGAAAATGGTGAATGACAAAATCACGTTTGAAGGTATATGGTGTTGCAAAGAGGTTTTGTGTGTTGTAATTGATGATGAATTGGTTTTTACTTTTTAAGTGTTTAGAGTATATGTGAATGTGAGTGTTGTATTGTACTGTTGTACCCTCTATTTATTTGTAAATAAAGTGCTGTAAAAATCAAATCTCTCTCTCTCTCTCTCTCTCTCTCTCTCTCTCTCTCTCTCTCTCTCTCAGAGGAACTGGGCGTCTCCGTCACATTCAGCCCTTCATGTTAAACATCTAACAGGAAAGAATCAAAACTCCTCTGAACACACATCGAGAGCTTCAGAAGAACTGAATCTACAGACAACAGAGAAGATCATTTAATAAGAGAGAAGAATGAAGATCATCTGGACTTTCACTCTGCTGATGATTCCTGGTAAGAATCTGAACTCAGAAGAACCAGAACAGAGATTAAATAATGAACACAAGTCTTTATCCATAACTAATGACCTTTGACATGAATCTCCCTTCAGTGTGTATTAGTGTTGTGTTAAGATGCTGGTTTGTTGTAGGTGTCGTGAGCTCCATAGAAGTGACCGGATATTCAGGAGGTGGAGTCAAAATCTCATGCAAATATGATGAAGGATATAAAAGAAATGAAAAGTATTTTTGTAAAGTAAATGGGAAACAATGCACAGACCAAATCACTACTAATGAGAAAAATAAATGGGTTTATTCTGGAAGATTCTCTCTGTATGACGACACAAGATCAGCCGTCGTCACTGTGACCATCAGAAATCTGAGTGAACGGGATTCTGGGATGTACTATTGTGGAGCTGGAAAGATTCTAAGTGATTCCTCCACTGAAGTGAATCTGAAGGTTATCACCGGTGAGTAACTGAGACTCCACAACATCAGGATACTCAACACTGACTGGAATTACTGCCGTTCACTCGTCTAACTCATAACTCACGCCATCAATAACCTTTTTATCTCCTGATGGAAGATTTACACTCATCATCTGGACTTGAGTTCATCAATGTTGTAGCAAAGTGAAGATAAATGTGTTTATATTGAGAACAAAATGACAAATGATCTGTGTTTGTGTTGAACAGATCAACCAATCAGGACCGTGAGAGGATATTCAGGAGGAAACGTCATCATAAACTTCAAATATGAGAAGAAACACATGAACCATGAGAAATACATCTGTAAATCTGGAGAATGTTTTCCTGTAATAAACACTAACAGAGCCTCAGAATGGACACATGACAGACGATTCTCCGTTCATGAGGGCAGATCTGCAGGACTCTTACATGTGTTTATCAGAGAGCTGAATGAGAACGACTCTGGAGAATATATGATTATACAACCCCAAATCAGAAAAAGTTGGGACAGTATGGAAAACGCAAATAAATAAAAAAAGAAGTGATTTCTAAATTTACTTTGACTTGTATTTCATTGCAGACAATATGACAATATGAACACACAATATTTCATGTTTTGTCTGGTCAACTTCATGTCATTTGTAAATATGCATCCTTTCCTGTCATTCAGACCTGCAACACATTTAAAAAAAGTTGGGACAGGAGCAATTTAGGGCTAGTAATGAAGTAAAATGGTTAAATAATGATGTGATTTGAAACAGGTGATGTCAACAGGTGATTGTAATTATGATTTGGTACAAAAGCAGCATCCAAGAAAGGTCTAATCCTTTAGGAGCAAAGATGGGCCGAGGATCGCCAGTTTGCCAACAAATACGTGAGAAAATTATTGAAATGTTTAAAAACAATGTTCCTCAAAGAAAGATAGGAAGAGATTTGTATATTTCACATTCAACAGTGCATAACATAATTAAAAGATTCAAGGAATCTGGAGGAATTTCAGTGCGTAAAGGACAAGGGCGCAAGCCTAAGCGGAACAACCGTGATCTCCGATCCCTCAGGCGGCACTGCATCAAGAATCGTCATTCATCTAGAAGCGATATCACCACATGGGCTCAGGGCTACTTTGGCAAACCTTTGTCAAGTACCACAATACGTAGTTACATCCACAAATGCCAGTTAAAACTGTACTGTGCCAAAAGGAAGCCCTATGTTAACAGTGTCCAGAAGCGCCGTCGACTTCTCTGGGCTCGGAGGCATCTGGGATGGACCATCACACAGTGGAAACGTGTACTGTGGTCAGATGAATCAGTATTTCAGGTATTTTTTGGGAGGAATGGACGCCGTGTGCTCCGGACCAAAGAAGAAAAGGATCATCCAGACTGTTATCAGCAACAAGTCCAAAAGCCAGGGTCTGTCATGGTATGGGGTTGTGTCAGTGCCCTTGGCAAAGGTAACTTGCACTTCTGTGAAGGCACCGTTAATGCTGAAAAGTACATCGAGATTTTGGAGCATAATATGCTGCCTTCAAGAAGACATCTTTTCCAAGGACGTCCTTGCATATTACAACAAGACAATGCAAAACCACATTCTGCACACATTACAAAGTCCTGGCTGTGGAGGAAGAGGGTACGGGAACTTGACTGGCCTGCCTGCAGTCCCGACCTGTCTCCAAGCGCATTTTGAAGCACAAAATGCGACAACGAAGACCCCGTACTGTTGCCCACCTTAAGACTTGTTTGCAGGAAGAATGGGACAAAATTACACCTGAAACACTTCATCACTTGGTGTCTTCAGTCCCTAAACGTCTTTTAAGTGTTGTGAAAAGGAATGGCAACATTACAAAGTGGTAAATGCTTTACTGTCCCAACTTTTTTTTAAAATGTGTTGCAGGTCTGAATGACAGGAAAATATGCATATTTACAAATGACATGAAGTTGACCAGACAAAACATGAAATATTTTGTGTTCATATTGTCTGCAATGAAATACAAGTCAAAGTAAATTTAGAAAAACTTCTTTTGTTTTTTATTTGCGTTTTCCATACTTTCCCAACTTTTTCTGATTTGGGGTTGTAGTCAAAGTTTCTGAAGACTACAGTTTCTTCTCTAAGTTTAACCTGAACATTGAGAAGGGTGAGCCGCTTTCAGTCATTATGAGGTGAATCCATGAATACATCTGGTCATTCTAACATTACTGCGCTTTATTTGGATCTGAAACAGATGATTGTGTGAAGAGCATCAGTCTATCAGCGGCTGCAGGAGGATCTGTGAACATCAGCTGCAAATACCCACAATCCCACAGCAGTGATGTGAAGTTTCTCTGCTGGAGATCTGGAGCTGATCTCTGTGCTGAAGAGACGTCTGTGAATGAGAGCAGAAGATGGAGGCGTGAGGGAAAGATCCAGCTGTATGATGACAGAGAAGAGCGGCTCCTGACGGGAAGCATCAGTCATGTGACTGAACAACATTCAGAATACTGGTGTGGAGTTCAGTCTGATGGAGGACACAAGAGCTTCATCACACGAGTCCTGATCAACCTCACAGGCAAGCAATGATCATTTACAATGATTGGTTTTGTCAGATTTCTCTGATGCATGAAATAAGGGAGCTTGAGCAGAGTTCTTGTGGGGAGAAGAATTGAATGAAAGTAGTATAGCAGTTCTTCAGCTGTGATGTTAGCATGTCGGCCTTCAGAGAATCGTATGGGACAGAACTTTAAACATGAAGACAAAAGGGCTACAATATAAAACAGGAGATCGATCTAACCGCAATCCACTCTGAGCAATGCTGTTTCTCTGTCATTCACGCCCTTCAGTTTCTATGGGCCATACATCTGTACACACACAGAAAGAGTTGATTGTACAGTCACAATGTAAATGCATCTGAATAAAGACTGTGCACATAATCTTTCAGTTTATATAGTTCATTTTGTTTTAAGGATTGTTTTAAAGTAACTAGAAACGGAGGTTTTCTGTTTTGCTGCTGTGTCTGGTGACTGTGTGTCAGAAAACATCTTGGTTACGTATGTAACCATGGTTGTCTGAGAACAGGGAACGAGACGCTGCGCCAGCTGACGCTACGGGGAACGCCTCCAGCGTGACAGGTGTCTGAATCACTATCGAATCACGTCAATCCTATTGACCGGCGACAGCCTATGACGTCATCAAGGAGCGACCAGGAAGTATATAAGGGCGCCTTGACAACATGACACCGCCCTTCATCTTCAGGGACTGTTTGGCAGGCAGTGACAACTGCCAGGACAAGCAAATTCCAGTGAAATGCCTGAACCACTCCCCCTCTGGTCACACAGGACTGTCAGTGACATAATTCCCTACGGTCATAGCCCAAGCTATAAACCTGAGTAGGAAGCTTCAAACATTTTAGAGAAGTCCTACCCAGGCTGCTCAAAGGCCTGGATCCAACCAATTCAAGAGAAGGGGTTCCTTTAAGGGAACGTGGCTAGGGGGCCCTAAGGCGCCCCAGCCAGCCACTAATGCCACCAGGGAGGCCTAGCTTGGTGTCGTTTCCGAAGGGCACTTCGGCCGGGCCATCCTTGTCTGTTTGAGAACAGAGCCTCTGGACACTTGCCTCCTGGAGAGGCATCCAGCCCAAGGTACTGCAAACTGGCAGTGTCCTCCTCAGACCGGATCTCAGAGATGGGCATCCTGGAGAGCGGTACTCAGCATAGCGCTTTTCACCCTTGTTAGCGAGGGGAGTTAATCTGCTCGATCCTAGGATCTACTGAGCTATTATCAAATAGAAACACTCAGGAGGCCAGACTGGCCTACAAGCTGATCCAATTGGGAGGCCTCACTAGGGGCCTACGACCATCTGATCAGGCCCAGGCAGCTAAAGGCTCACAGACGACCCTCAGAGAGAGGGGAGCTCAAAAAGGGCTGCCCGGTAGGTAAACCAGGTTGTAGGCTAAATTCCCTCACTTGGGGACCAAGAAGCAGAAGCGACATCAGTCACGCTAGGGTAAGACCATCCTCAGATGCTGCCGGATAAGGGCCAGATCACTGACAGCAGGTCCCCACTAGCTGTCAGCCTTATGCCAGTTAGCAGTTCCAGAACTGAGAACCAAACGCCTAGGGAAGCCTGGTGAGGCCCACTATCTGATAGCAGTACATGCTAAACAAGCCAGAGAATCCATAACTCGGAAACTCGCCTACAGGGAGGCCAGGTGAGGCCTACTACCTGATAGCAAGCCGTTAGGGAAGCCTGGAAAAGGCCTACTACCTAACAGCAGGCTATACTAGCTGCCCGCGCATCTCGCCCTCAATGGAGGCCCAGTGAGGCCTACTACCTGCTGACACGGCGACTGGCAATCAGGAGCCCTCCTTCAGGGAAGCCCGGTGGGACCTAATACCTGCCAACAGCTCATCACAACCTGCCAAGTAACTGAAGCCCAGAAACGCGCCCTCAAGGGAAGCCTGGTGAGGCCTGGTGAGGCCTGCTACCTCATGCCGAGTCTTCAGGGAGGCCTGGTGCGGCCTTCCACCCAACAACAGCCTAGCAGCCCATGCTAGCTGACACAGCGACTGGCGAACAGAAGCCCTCTTACAGGGAGGCCTGATGGGGCCTACCACCCTATAGCAGGCCTGCAGGGATGGCCTCCTGGTGGCAGGTATGAAAAACTGGCTGCTATAACCTTGGGCTGACGGGGGTGGAGACCTATTCCATTATGGTCTCCAGCGCTGGTTACGGGCTTCCGCCCCGGTGTCCTTGCGGTGTCCCCCTGCTCCGCCACAAAGGGGGTGCACGAGAGAGGACACTGGCTCCCACCTGCCTGGGTGCGGTCCCGGATCTCCGCGGAATGCATGATCTAAAGCGCTCCTTCGCCTCTCTGAATCTTCCCACCACCGCCTCGACGGAGGTGCCGAAGAGCTCAGAGGGTGAAACCGGGGCATCGAGGAGAAAGGCTCTCTCAATTCCCCCCGATGTCTGCTAAGTTCAGCCACAGATGTCTCTCTGCAGCCACCATAGCCGCCATCGCACGCCCGATGGCGACAGCTGTTTGTTTGGAGTCCCGGAGAGCTAAATCTGTGGTCAGGCGCAGCTCGGCCATCACATCAGGGGGTAGGCCCTCCCCCTGATCGAGATCCTTCAGCAAGTCGGCCTGATATGCCTGCAACACTGCGGTGGTGTGCAGTGCTGCAGCAGCCTGACCCACTGACGTGTAAGCCCTGCCGTTCAAATGCGAGGTGGTTTTAAGCGCCTTAGACGGCAGGGTGGGAGCTCTCAGTGTCGATGGCCTCCCGGATGCGATATAGTTTGCAAACGTCTCATCAATCGGTGGCATCAACACATACCCAGACTCGGCCGATCTCTCAACATCAGCGAAATTCCCCCACTGATACCGAAAGATCCGGGCCAAGAACGGGTTCTTCCATGCCCTGAAATCTGCTCATGCATATCCGGGAGGAATGGAAAGCTCCCGGGAGGTTGAGGGGTTATGACCGGAGAGAAACCGATCATCGAGAAGACTCTCTCCTAATGCGCTGCCACTGTAATTGCAGTCTATCGGTAGCACGCTCCATAACCTCCAACAACTCTGTATACACGGGGAGGCTGGCTGAGAGGGTTCGGCCTCAGCCGACTCATCACCACCCTGCTCAGCCATCCTTTGCTCAATTGGAAGAGCATCAGCTGATGAGGAGGAAAAATCTGACTCCTCCCCCAGGCATAACATTATGAACAGCCCTGACCCATCTAGGCATGGACTCCACTAGTCCCCTGAAGGTGTGCTTTGGTATCTGGCACCAAGATGTTAGCAGCAGATCCTTTAAGTCCTGTAAGTTGACCACTGTTTCTTCCTTGGAGCACTTTTGATAGAGACTGACCACTGCAGACCGAGAGCAAGAGCCCCACAAGAGCTGCCGTTTTGGAGATACTCTGACTCAGTCGTATAGCCATCACAATTTGGCCCTTGTCAAACTCGCTCAAATCCTTATGCTTGCCCATTTTTCCTGCTTCTAACACATCAACTTTGAGGACAAAATGTTCACTTGCTGCCTAATATATCCCACCCACTAACAGGAGCCGTGATGAAGAGATCATCAGTGTTATTCACTTCACCTGTCAGTGGTCATAATGTTATGCCTGATTTATGTAGATCTGTTGTCACAGAGAACTGATGATTTATTTGAGAATGACTCTGTATGTGAATGTCCAGATACGTGAGAAGAACATGACGTAAATGCACAAGGAAATTCTGTGGGGAATTATCGTACTTCCCATTTAAAGCCTCCTTTTTTTATGCAGTTCAACAGTTGAGCAATTTACGCTACTAAGAATCAGAGAAAAAACTAATTGGCAAAATTTTTCCTGATTTGGAACTTTTTGTTGAGTCTGGTGCTATGCGAAAGGCAATGTTGGAAGAACTGGATCAACCAAAACACTACAGGCTTAAAAAAAACTTGTTAGCACGGTTAGAACAAGAGGAATAAGACAAGGGTGTCCTCTGTCAGGTTTACTCTATTGATCTCAATTGAGCCTTTTTTAAGTCTACAGAGAAAAAGACTGTGTTATTGGTGTTTGTTACAGTTCGGCTCGTAACTGCAACAAAAAGGGCGATCACAACATAAATAAGGTTGCAAGGATATAAATTTATTACATAATTCTAGGGGAAACTTAATGAAATTAAATAAGAAAGAAAACATTCAAACGCCGACTGGTCCAATCATGACTCCCAGGTAGACGGGACAAACGAGGATCTTATTGTGATAGAGGTGTTCGAATCCCAAGGCACCTGCCACGAGCCCATACCTGCGAGATGCAAGACAAGATCAAAATCACGAACAACCCCCACCCCTCTAGTCAGGGAACAGGCATATTAAATACCCACAGCCCAGGTGTTCACAATCTCAAATCACAGACAGACAGTGATAAACAACAATCAGAAAACAAAACACGGTAAGACCGTGACACCTCCCCTAATAAAAAAGGAGGACCTCACCTAAGGGCCTCAGTAAATAACCCGGTTCTCAAAAAGGTCAGACATTTAGAATGACAAAGTGAAATCCCATCACCAACACACTTCAACACCAACTCAGTACTCGGCCAAAGTTCTCTCTCCCGTCTCACACTTGATATCTCCCTCTCCAGCAATTCTTGGCGCCTAAGAAAAGCAATATTTAAGGTGAGAGAAAATACAAAGTGAAAGAGACCAGTTACTGAGATCCTCAACCTCAGCAAGAGTCACAAGGAGCACGGGACAAGGTATCAGCTAGGATATTATCCACGCCCCGTATATGCCGAATATCCAAGGAGTAAGGCTGTAAAAAGAGAGCCCATCGAACCAGACGTTGATTTGGGGTCTGCAGAGAATGTAAAAAAGTTAGTGGGTTATGGTCAGAAAAAACCACAATAGGAGATGTACCACTTGTCACATAAACATCAAAATGTTGTAATGCCCAAATCAAAGCTAAAGTCTCCTTTTCAATGGTTGAATAATGTATTTGATGTGAATTGAATTTTCTAGAGAAAAAACTGACCGGATGGTCTACTCCATTTTCATCAGTCTGTATTAACACAGCGCCAGCACCAACCTGGCTAGCATCCACCTGGATCTGAAAAGGTGACTCAAAGTGTGGAGCCGCCAGGACGGGTGCAGTGCTGAGCAACCTCTTAACATTTTCAAATGCCTGTTGGCACAGTAAAGACCACTCAAATTTTACTTTGGCTTTCAGCAAATCGGTTAAAGGAGCTACTACGGATGAAAAATTTGGACAAAAACTCATGTAATATCCTACCATGCCTAAAAAACGCATTAACTCCCGCTTAGTACTTGGTGGAGGGAAGTTATCAATGGCCAGAACCTTAGCCCGCACAGGACGCACCATGCCTTGCCCAACTTCTTTTCCCAAATACGTTACAGTTGCCCTGGCGAACTCACACTTCGCCAGGTTAACCGTAAGTCGAGCGTCAGCAAGACGTTCAAACAGAGCTCGGACACGACAGAGATGTTGTTCCCAGGTCTGACTGTATACTACAACATCATCTAAGTATACAGCACAGCCCTCTAAGCCAGACGTCACCTGGTTCATCAGGCGCTGGAAAGTGGCAGGAGCATTTCTAAGGCCGAAACTCATCACAGAATAAGAGAATAATCCAAATGAAGTGATAAATGATGCAATCTCTTGAGCACGAGGAGTAAGAGGCACTTGCCAGTAACCCTTCAATAGGTCGAATTTACTGACATAAGTAGCCGGACCAATTTGGTCTATACAATCCTCCATGCGTGGCAGAGGGAAAGAATCAGGTTTCGTAACATTATTTAATTTTCGGTAATCTGTACAGAACCGATACGTTCCATCTGGTTTACCCACCAACAAGCACGGGGATGCCCAGCTAGAAGAAGAAGGTTTAGCAATATTATGCTCAGTCATATAGTTGATTTCAGACTGTATATAACGCTGCTTATCCTGAGAGACACGGTAAAAGCGCTGACGTATAGGTTTTGCTTCTCCGACATCTATGTCATGCTCTATTAGGTGGGTCTGAGTCGGAGCATCTGCAAATAAGACTGAAAACTCAAAGATTAACGACATCAACTCAGTTCTTTGTTGATCAGGTAAATGTTGCACCAACTGCTCCAAATAAGTCAAAGTCTCTGAATTCGTTAAACGTGGCTGTAAAAGACAATCATCAGGTGTCACAACATCCTCTGATACAGCCGTCACTGGTGAAGAAACAGCAGCCATCGCAACAGCCACTGGAGCTGCTCCAGAGACCACTGAACGAACATAGAATGGTTTTAATAAATTAGCATGGCACAACTGAGTACGTCTTTTACGCTCAGGTGTAGAAATTACGTAATTCTGATCAGATACTTTACGAACCACAGTATAGGGACCAGAAAATTTAGCGCAGAAAGGTGACCCAAGCAGTGGTAGCAAAGCTAAAACCTGATCACCAGCACAAAACTCACGGGAATCAGTCTTGCGGTCGAACCAGCACTTCATTTTCTTTTGCTTTTTCAACAAATTCTCTTTAGCCATCTCCCCTGCTAAAAACAACCGTCTTCGGAAACCATTTACATAATGTAACAAACTCACTGGAGGTTCATCCTCCTGTAACCCATCACGAAGAACTGCAAGTGGTCCACGCACTTTATGCCCAAAAACTAAGTCATTTGGACTAAACCCCAAACTGTCCTGCAACACTTCCCGAGCTGCCAACAGCAACCATGGCAAACCCTCCTCCCAATCACGATTGAGCTCCACACAGTACGCCCGCAACAGAGATTTTAAGGTCTGGTGGAAGCGTTCCAAAACCCCTTGACTCTGGGCATGGTAGGCAGTAGATCGATTATGCCTCACCCCAAGCTGTTTCAACACCTCCTGAAACATACCAGAGGTAAAATTAGTTCCTTGGTCACTTTGAATGACCTTAGGAATCCCAAAAATGGATATAAATTGAGTCAAGGCCTTTACCACAGAACGAGTCGTAATGGAACGGAGAGGATAAGCGGCTGGATATCTTGTACTTTGACACATGACAGTAAGAAGATAGATGTTACCAGACTTCGATGGTGGTAACGGACCAACACAGTCTATCACCAAATGTTGGAACGGTGGTTCCACGGCTGGGATAGGATACAAGGGGACTGGTTTGAGAGGCTGGTTAGGTTTACCTGTTAATTGACATGTCGGACAAGTTTTAATATACTCTCGAACATCTTTTTTCATTCGGGGCCAATAAAAATAATGTAACAACTGATTGTACACCTTATTAACACCGAAATGTCCAGCTACATCTCCATGAGCAGTTTTCAGAACCATACCTCTCAGAGATGTCGGTACAACAACTTGAACAGATGCCTGACCCAACATTACCTCTTTACCAGATAGCCACTTCCTAAGTAGTATGCCATCTTCAACAAAGTACCCACTTGCTACTTCACCCATCTTTTTAGAAGGCAAAACAGAAGAAAACACTTCCTTCAGAGTGTCATCCTCCTGTTGAGCCTTAATCAGCTCCTTGGGTGAGGTGGAAGAAGAGAGAACAGAAAGACCAGTCACCAATATCTTTGACGAATCTTCAGGCTTAGACTCCACATCCTGCAAAACAGAGTTATTTTTGCTCTTAGCACGAGTGACTGCACAAGAGACAAACACATCAGGAAACTGTGTGACAACAGTTTGTTCCTCTAAAGAGGGAAAAGCGGTTACAATTGGTGGCGGTGGCACACCTCTCCAAACACGCCCCCCAGCCAAGTTATTTCCTAATATAACCGATATCCCCTCAACTGGCAGTGACGGTCGTACACCTACAACCACTGTACCACTAACCAGTTCAGACTGAAGAACTACTGTATGTAACGGAACAGACAAACTCTGCAATCCAATTCCCTTTATCAGCACCTCCTCACCAGTACTTGAATCAGAAGAAAAGGGTAAAGCAGACTCCAAAATGAATGTCTCTGAGGCTCCCGTATCCCTCAAAATCTTGACAGGAACTTTATTACTGCTCCCAACAAAAGACATGTAACCATCTGTAATGAATGGAGCATACATTTGATTTTCATTATACAATCCTGACTCTTCTTGTTTGAGGATATGCTCATCACCATTATCAGGAAGGCTAGCCATTTCAGACACTACTGAAGACACCAACAGTGCCGGCTTTGGTTCAGACTTGACACGACTTAATTTTGCTTTTAAAGTAGGACAATCTTTTTTCCAATGACCTCTTTTAAGACAGTAAGCACACTGGTCATCTTTCTCAGAGAACTTTGATTTTCTCACAGGCTTACCACCATCAATCAGAAATGAATGGGATTCAGTATTCTCCGAAGAAGTCTCTGCACGACGATAACGATTCCTTCTCATCTCACCCTTGTGCGTCAGAGCATACTCATCCGCGAGAATTGAAGCCTCCTCTGCGGTTTTAACTTTTCGTTCTGTTATAAAAACAGCCACATCCTCAGATAGAGTATTCTTAAACTGTTCCAGCAACATCAATTCATAAAGAGTCTCATAAGTATCTGCATGAGATGAGGAACACCAGCGATCAAATTGAATGCGCAGCTCTCTTGCAAACTCAGAAAAAGATTGTTGCCCTCCTTTACGCAAAACTCTAAACCGCTGTCTATATGCTTCAGGAACTAATTCATATGCTTTCAATACCACTTCCTTCACTTTTGTATAGACCTGACTATCCGCCACACTAAGTGTAGAATAGGCTTTCTGAGCTTTACCTTGGAACACACACTGCAACAATATTGTTCGTTCATTATCTTTCCATCCCATCAAATTGGCCAAACGCTCAAATAAACTAAAGAAAGTGTCCAACTCACCTTCATTAAACTTGGGCATAAGATTAAGACTTCTTGCAACATCAAAACCCTGCAAAAATGAGCTACCCATTTGTGGTCGTGCAATACTAGGCCGAGCCTCCAGCTGACCCTCTCTAATTAACTGCAGTCTCTCTGCTTCAATATCTAATTTACGAAATTCAAGTTCCCGATTTCTTTTACTATTTTCCATTTCTAAGAGCATCAAGTCTCTTTGCTGCTCATAAGTTAAGGAAGAACTACTTTTTTGAGGATTAATATTCTCTTTAGGATCTTTGATTTCAGACACAGCTTGTTTCTCAGGCCTAGATGTAAACACACCCAAATCTGCCAAGGTTGATTTTACAATAAGTCCTATACTCTCTTTTAGACGTTTTTCTTTAGCTGTAATCCCAATGTCGAAATGTGCTGCTACCTCTATTAATTGGTCTTTAGACATTTTGTCCAACTCATCCTCAGTAGGATGTTTTAAAAACTCTTCTAACCCTGAGGCCATTTTAGTTATTTTTTCCACAACTTACACAAACCTTGTTTTAACACAGATTCTTATTTCTCATAAACAGTCTTTTCCCACTACCCCCTCAAAAAAAACACTCTAACTCAACCCTAATCTTCGTGCTTCAACCAAGAGCCGAGTTCCTTTAAGCCCTTATACCGACAGCACCGATACCCCTCAGTTAACCAGAGAGATACAGTCCAGCGGCAGTGCCCTCAGCCCAGCCTCAGCACAAAAATAACAAACTAAAATAACAAAGGATCAACGCAAAATGCGTTGCTACAACCTACTAGGAAAAAGACACCCTTTATGAGAAACAAACATCTAACCTCGTTACAATAAATAACCACTACATAACGCGATCTCACCTCTCGTTAACGATCTAACAAGATTAACCCAATAACAAATCGCATTCAAACTCATAGAGAAGAGAGGCTACTTACCGATGTTTCACCAAAATAATGCGACAAACTTGGAAAAACTCGGCAGCGAATAATCAAACGTTTGCAGGTTGCAAACCAACAGCACTAACAAACGGAGCAGCGCGCACGCAGGTGATTCTAATCAGAGTCAAGTTCAATGCGCGCGACCACAGCGTTCTCAATCAGCGGGGAAAATCTTCAACCAAAATTTGAAACGGACGAGCCCCCAATTTTGTTACAGTTCGGCTCGTAACTGCAACAAAAAGGGCGATCACAACATAAATAAGGTTGCAAGGATATAAATTTATTACATAATTCTAGGGGAAACTTAATGAAATTAAATAAGAAAGAAAACATTCAAACGCCGACTGGTCCAATCATGACTCCCAGGTAGACGGGACAAACGAGGATCTTATTGTGATAGAGGTGTTCGAATCCCAAGGCACCTGCCACGAGCCCATACCTGCGAGATGCAAGACAAGATCAAAATCACGAACAACCCCCACCCCTCTAGTCAGGGAACAGGCATATTAAATACCCACAGCCCAGGTGTTCACAATCTCAAATCACAGACAGACAGTGATAAACAACAATCAGAAAACAAAACACGGTAAGACCGTGACAGTGTTCCTGGGTGCCCTGAAGTTCCCCAAGTGAAATATATAGCATATGCAGACCATGTAACTCTGATAATTAGGAATTCAAATGATATTGATAATATAATTTCATATATGAATATTTTTCAGAAAGCTCTGCATGTGTGATAGATGCGTATAGATAGATGTATAAATTGGGGAAAATATACTTATTTGTTGATTAGAGACTGGCATAGTACAGGACCTCCTAATTTGCCAACGCAGTGTAAATGGGTCCTGGATGGTTTAAAAGTTCTTGGCATTATTTTAGAACTGACCAGTACGTGGAGAAGAACTGGGAAGGAGTTGCTGACCGGGTCATTGGTAAAATTCAAAAGTGGAAGTGGATTCTCCCACAGCTCTCATATGGAGGAGATGCCTGGTGATTAATAATCTGGCAGCTTCAATGCTTTGGTATAAGGTTACAGTGTTAGATAAAGAACTGCTTTTAAAGGTTCAAAAGGCATTTGTTGATTTCTTTTGGAATGGCCATCATTGGCTCTATCTTCTGTTGTAGAGGGAGGTCAAGGCCTTATTGAATCAAAAACTGAAGCAATGAGACTACAAACATTGCAAAAACTGCTGTAGTGCTGTGATAGCATGCCATGGATTGATTATTGTTTGTATATTCTTAAAGATCTTGGAGGAACAGACTTTGTTTTTAATTGAGAAGTCACATGGGAAATGTTCATCGTTCTCTTTTCAAATTTTATATATCAAACTTTCAATCATAGAGTTTGTTAAAATTCTCAAGAGTGGGTGATGAAAATTATGGAAAATTATTGTTTTGTAATCCTTTTTTTAAAGGGTTACTTCAATGATTAGCATTAAGCTTTGTATCAGTAGAATCCCAGTAGTATATTCGAATGATCGTGCTCCGCCCCTCATATCCCTGTGAGACGAGAGATTTGTCCGGGAAAAAGACTCCAATGACTCAAATATCATCATTTAGTGTCATCAGAGGCTTTTTTGGCCAGAGGCTAAAGATTACAGCCAGAAGTAGAGCTAGTTCCTCGTGTTTTCAGCCGTCCATAGGGCTGGGATCTCACTCACAGTGAGGTGAGGAGCAAAGCGAGTGTTCTCAATGAAAGTTAAGCTTCCATAGGCATGAACTGAAAATGCACCAGACTGGACACGAATACACCAGCGGTGAAGTATCCCTTTAATGAGCTAAACATGTTTTCTTTAACAGTTTGACTGTTTGCTGATTTCTAGCCATGACATTTTAAGGCCCGTGAAATTGGTCCAATCTGCCAGTTCGCCAATACACGGGGAAGGTCTCACGTGTTCTGTCCTCACTCATGCAAAGTATTGGTTGGTTAAATTTGTAATATATTAATCATATATTTACTCGTTTATTTCATCTGACTCCATAAATGAAAGGTTTTAATAATATCTGTGCCTCACTAAAAGTGAGCGAATGTTTGACTATTCCTTTTAACCATTAAGTGAACAATGTCAAAATCAGTTAGAATAATCAAATATAACAATTTATTATGTCAGGTAAATGTATCATGCCAATTTCATAATCAATTCAAAGATAATCGATACAAAACATCAAATGCTCAGGAATAAAGAGAAGATGCAAACCCAACTTTAAGAAATACGTGAGGCTGAGAGATTTCTTTCTCTCAGCCTCACGGGCCGATCTGAAGTACAGAAAAAGGCCCCGAACTCTCTGCTGCATCTCATTAAATAGTCAGATTTCACATGGAAACATGTGCTAACAAAAGAAATTTGCATGCAGTGGTCGCACCTTCATGGGGGTGGGTGACCATTTGCTTGAGAGACCACCTTCCTTTGTAAGTCAGTTATCCATAAACTCATAAAAACCTTATTACCTTTTATTTTATCTATCTGGATATGAGATATCTGTACCACTCACTTTGAGACATTTCAAATGACACCAAAAACATAACAGTCAATGATAAACATTCACATTAAACCATATTCTTGTGTGAGTTCTTAGTAGTTTGCGGAAGTGAGGTCGTATGGGGGACCCTTTGTCTCAGACCAGGCCTCAACCAGGATTTTCAGTCTTACAGATTCCCTCCTTGATCCCGTGGGTCACATTCTGATGAACACTTACGGGGTCACAGTAAGACGTTTGTTATAATCCTTGAAGATGTAGCACAAAAGTTGTCTTTGCAGTGTTGGCATCTGTAGAAGCTCAGTGGGCTGTGTTCACCTGCAGGTTCTCACCAGGTGTATAGCTTGAGTCCAGCAGGTGGATGGGTGCGTTCAGGTTCTCTTCCTGTACTCCTGTGACGTGAGCAAAGTTCATAGAGTCAATCTGGACCTCTTGTGACTTGATCAGTTGACGTGTCATTCCTTCATGGAGAAACTTCCGCTTCCCTGGCACCTTCTCCACGATGATGATCTGACCCTCCTTGACCCACCCTGTCATCTCCAGCGGTGCGGTGGTCTGGGCAGACCTCAGTGGATGAAGGGGTTCTCCTTTGACACCTGAAAAACATCTTAAATGTCCACTTCATGATTGAGCACATATATGAACTTACAGTCGTAAGGAAATGCATAGGAACGCATAATGCAATAAAGCAAAATCATGTCATGTTCAATGTAAAATACCATGTTCATGTCAGCAAATGTGAGTGGTACATTTGGTCTCATTAATTACCTGATTTTTAATTACCATGCCAATAGTACTCCTATAGAGGGTCAATGAAGGACAAAGGAAGATCTTACAAGCTCTTACCCTGTTTCTAGAAACATTTCAATAAATGGCACTCTAACAAATCAACCAGTGCTGGGTTAAAACAACATTTCATGAAGAGTGTCAGCTACATTTTGGTGTAACCAAACATAGAGATTCAATTGAATTTATATCCAAAAACATTGTTGAAATCAAAGTAAGTTTCAGAAAATTAAAATCAAAATAAGTTTCAGAAAATCAAAATCAAAATAAGTTTCAGAAATGTAGCAAGAGGTCAGTGTAAACCAATCAATGGTTTTGTGTGTGTGTGTGTGTGTGTGTGTGTGTGTGTGTGTGTGTGTGTGTGTGTGTGTGTGTGTGTGTGTGTGTGTGTGTGTGTGTGTGTGTGTGTGTGTGTGTGTGTGTGTGTGTGTGTGTGTGGATCTGGCTAAGTCAAAGTCAATGACAGAGTTGAATTGTAAAATTCTGTAATTGATTGAAGCGGTCTCACTTCAAATTTATCCATTTTAATTATGTTTCTGTTATTAGTGGTAAGTTGAGAAATCAGGGGCCCTCTGATCTTCCAATTCCCACCAACAATCATAAAGTTAGAAATTTAATGGCAGGTCTGCCTTAGAATTTGTCTTGATTTGTGACTGTAGCCATTCAGTTGTTCATGTGTGTTACATTAGTTGGCAGTTTGTTGTGAATAGCGTATGCTGTTCTTTGTGTCTCTGTTAGACAATGATCATGAGATCAGCTCCACCCTGTGTGTGTGAAGCTATCTGGATCTGTTAGTGTGAAGATGACACATCTTCGTCTGATGTGCAGTGTTCAGCCTGGATAGACCATCTACCCCAGGTGATGATGCTGTGAGGGTATAGTGATGGAGGGGTGTGTTCAGTGTTCATGTCTAGGAGATGGGTGGAATCTAATCTATAACAATTGTGTTGCAAATTTCGATCCAGTTCTAAACTGGGAGGCCATATTTATGCAGTAATGTGATAGTGTGACGTGTGAAAAGGCCTTTTATAATGTCTTTTCACCCATCTCCCAGTCTCAATTCCGCTGTCATGGATTTGCTTCAGGTGGGCTCCACCATTTTGCAGAAGTAAGCCTGAGACAGAAAACAGAGGAGAGCGAACCACAGATCATTCCAATATTTCAAAAGCATTAAATTCAGACGTGTGGAATTCTCTTACTCTCTTACTGTGGAGATGGTGGTCCAGTGGATTAAACCATGGAACTGATATGCAGAAGGTTGCTGGTTCGATCCCAGCGGTTGCCACCAGTGTGTCCTTGAGCAAGGCACTTTACTCCATGTTGCTCCAGGGGGATTGTCCCTGTAATTTGCTTTGGAAAAGGGCACTGTAAGTCGCTTTGGATAAAAGCGTCTGCCAAATGCATATATATATATATATATATATATATATATATATATATATATATACTTGTTCCATTATCATGTAAGTTGCCATTTTAATTCCAGATGTCACATGAAACCGAGTTTCATTGACCAAGTCTGAATTGTTGCTGTTGTTTCAGTGTGTTGAGACACCTGACGCTGCTCTTTCAGTTCAGCCTTCAGTCTGCTGCATGTGCAATGCTCATTGCTTTCTCTCATTACAGCCAGATCTGTTATGGAGTCGTTCACACATTTTAGTTAGTGCAGATATTTTTTGACCTGCAAAAAAAACTGCTCGGGTTATGTATATAACCCTTGTTCCCTGAGAAAGGGAACGAGCACTGCATCGGAACGACGCTTTGGGGATGCTCCCTTAGCATCAGCGAATCTGAAACCAGAATGCCAACTAGGCCAATCCGATTGGCGTGCGTGATGACGTCATCGTGACGGCATACCCGGAAGTATAAAAGGGGGGCTGGAACGTAATGGCGGTAGTAATTGCTCTGAAGCATGCGCTCCAGGCGCGCCGAGGTGTGGCGTCGGGATGCAGTGCTCGTTCCCTTTCTCAGGGAACAAGGGTTATATACATAACCCGAGCAGTTCCCTTTCGAGGGAACTCGCACTGCATCGGAACGACGCTTTGGGGAACGAGTACCCACTAGGCCACACCGAAGGGTAGCACCTGCCCTAGTGTGAAGCCGGAGACCGGGCACAGCTAGGACTGGAGCACCCTCGCACCAGGCGTCGTAGGGAGATCCAGGCTATAGAACCTGATGAAAGTGTGTGGGGTAGCCCACCCGGCCGCCTCGCAGATATCCTGCAAGGGGACCCCAGAAAGAAGGGCCACCGAAGAGGCCATGCCTCTGGTGGAATGAGCCCTCACAGCCACAGGTGAAGGCAGACTGCGCACCTGATAGGCCATGGTAATCGCCTGGACAATCCAGTTACTGATTGTCTGGGTAGACGCAGGCAATCCCTTTCTAGGTGAGCCAAAACACACCAACAGTTGTTGCGATCTCCTCCACTGTGCAGACTTCGCCAAATAAACTCTGAGCGCCCTAACCGGGCAGAGTAGGTGAAGTCTCCCTTCTTCCGCCGTCACATGAGGCGGAGGATGAAATGCCTGCAGAACCAAAGACCTGACCACCCTTGATGGCACCTTAGGCACGTAGCCCGGCCTAGGGTGTAGGATGGCTTTTACTCCTCTCGGGGCAAACTCCAGGCAGGTTGGCGTTACCGCCAAGGCCTGGAGATCTCCCACTCTCCTAAGAGAGGTCATGGCGAGGAGAAAAGCCACCTTAAGGGTCAGGTTCTTAGGCTCAGCCGACTCCAATGGCTCAAAGGGGGCCTCAGCCAAACCTTCGAGAACCACTGCCAGGTCCCAGGTTGGAACTCTGGAATGAGCCGCAGGCCTCATCCTCCGAGCCCCACGGAGGAATTGTACAACCAGATGGTGCCTACCCAGAGGCCCATCACCCATAGGAGCGTGGAAAGCCGTAATGGCAGCCACATACACCTTGAGTGTGGACGGGGTAAGCCCTGCAGAGAAGCGATCTTGGAGGAACTCCAGCACTGAAGCCACCGGGCAGTTAACTGGGTCCACCTCACGCTCCCTGCACCAAGTGGAAAATACATTGCACTTGAGGCTGTACAGTCTCCTCGTAGACGGAGCCCTGGAACTGAGTAAGGTCTCTATCACCTCCGCCGATAGGCCAGCCTCTATGTACCTGGCCCCCTCAGGGGCCAGACCCATAGGTTCCAAATCTCCGGGCGGGGGTAAAATATCGTACCCGCCGCCTGAGGTAGGAGATCCCTCCTCAGAGGAATCTCCCACGGCTGACCTGCTAGCAGAGCTGTGACATCCGAGAACCAAACTCGAGTCGGCCAACGGGGAGCTACCAGAAGTAGACTGACCCCCTGTTGCCGGACGCTCTCCAGGACTCCCGGGAGCAGAGCAATCGGGGGAAATGCGTACAGACGCAGCCTCGGCCACGTCTGAACCATGGCATCCAGCCCCAGCGGGGCTGGATGCGTGAGGGAAAACCACAGAGGACAGTGGGACGTCTCTCGAGATGCAAACAGATCCACTTCCACTGGGCCGAACCTCTTGCATATGACCTCCACCACCTCTGGGTGGAGTCGCCACTCCCCGGGCCTCAGCCCCTGCCTCGACAGGATGTCTGCTCCCTAATTTTGGACCCCTGGGACATACATCGCCCTGATGGACAATAGTTTCCCCTGGGACCACAGGAGGACTTGACGCGCCAGTCTGTAAAGAGGGCGCGACTTCAATCCCCCCTGGCGGTTGATGTACGCTACGACAGACGTATTGTCTGTCCGTACCAGGACATGTTGGCCGCGGAGGTCCGGGAAAAAGCTCCTGAGAGCTTTGTAAACCGCCATCATCTCCAGGCAATTTATGTGCCAGGAGGAATGACGGCCCTCCCATGGGCCCCTCGCAAAGCGGCCGTCCATGACCGCGCCCCAACCAGTGAGGGAGGCGTCTGTTGAAACGGATTTCCGGCAACAGGACGCTCCCAACACTGGCCCCTGGGACAGAAACCAAGGTTTCTTCCATATGACTAGGGAACGAAGGCATTTGCGCGTTACCCTGATCATACGGAAAGGATTCCCTCTGGGGGAAAACCCCTTGGTTTTCAGCCACCACTGGAGGGGTCTCATGGTCAGCAGGCCAGAAGGTATTACGCTGGACGCTGCTGCCATGTGCCCCAGCACTCTCTGAAAGTGCTTCCCAGTGATGCAGTGGCCTAGCCTTATTTCTGAGACCATCGCCAGTATGGTCTCGACTCGCGCGGGAGACAATTGTGCCCGCATCGTCGTCGAGTCCCATACAATCCCTAGAACCGTAGTCCTCCGGGACGGCGTCAACACACCTGTTGTGTTGAGTCTCAGCCCCAAGCACTTCATATGGGCCAGAGCGACACCTCAATGCCGAACTGCCATCCCGTACGACTGGGCCAATATGAGCCAGTCGTCGAGATAATTCAGCACACGGATGCCCTGGAGTCTCAATAGAGCCAGAGCTGCATCCATGCACCTTGTGAATATGCGTGGGTGAAGAGCTAGACCGAAGGGAAGCACTCGATATTGGTACGCCTCGCCCCCGAAAGCGAACCTCAAGAACTTCCTGTGACATGGAAGGATGAAGATATGGAAGTATGCGTCCCTCAGATCTATCGTGACGAACCAGTCCTCGAACTGGATCTAACTCACGATGATGGAGACCATGAGCATTTTGAAACCTAGCCTCCTCAGAGACCGATTCAAATACCTCAGTTCTACCGGACGCCACTCTCCTTCCCTTCCGAGAACTATAAAGTACCGGCTGTAGAACCCGGACTCCCTCTCTGGCAGAGGAACGCACCCTAAGGCTTCCTTCGCCAGCAAGGATATTACCAGTTCCCTTGCCCGACCCCGCTCTTTGTCTACAGTACTCAGGACCCATGTAGAAATATTCGGAAGGCATTTCCATGCGCCGAGATACTCTACTAAGGGAACCAGCCTCTCGAGGCTGGCTTCGGGTGTTACATGAGCCTCGTTCCCAACCCCCTGAAGCGGATGACCGGCAGGAAGTAGTTGGGAACGATTCTCTATGTGCGGACGCGTTAGCTGCCCAGCCGCAAGTCCCTCCGGAGGCGGCTGGAGCAGCATGCGTTCGCGGGAAATCGATGGGGCCCGAAGCGTCATAGACGGCGGGATTACCTCGATTTCCCCGGAGCGCCGCAGAGGAAGCAACCTCGGTTGCTCCCCCGCGGGGAGGACCGCTCTTGGAAGTCCAGCCGAAGCTAGGACTTCTCCCCAGCAGCCTTCCGCCCTGGAGTACGTTCCTCAGATCGCCTCCAGGAGCGAAAGACCGCTGCTGGGACTGTTGATGAGAACGCCGCCTCTGTTGCCAGGCTCCTGGAGGAGGGGCTCTAGAGGCGACGCTCTCTTTCTGCACCTGCCGGTGCGAGGAGCTGGCAGACGGCTGAGGCTGCCCCTTAGGGGCCACCTTGCCAGGCTCTGAGTGGCGAGGGAGGCACTGGCGGAAGGCTGCTGACTGCATCTTCGCCTCCTGGTACCCAGCGACAACGGTCTCAACCGCGTCACCAAATAAACCAGAAGGCGAAATCGGGGAGTCTAGGAGGAAGGACTTATCCTTCTCCCTCATCCCCGACAGATTCAGCCAGAGATGCCTCTCCACCATCACCACGGAGGCCATGGCCCGGCCGATAGCACGGGCCATCTCCCCGGTGATGCGAAGAGACAAATCTGCAGCCCTCCGTAGTTCCAGCACGTCCTCCGAAGAGGGACCGTCGCCCTCATTGAGCTCTTTCAGGAGGTCAGCCTGGTAGGCCTGCAAGACAGCTAATGTGTGCAGGGAACTACCAGCCCGCCCAGCCGCCATATAAGCTTCGCCCACCAACGATGAGGTGTCCCGAAGGGGTTTGGTGGGCAGCTCCGGGGTTCTAAGGGACGACACAGAGTCGGGGAAAAGATAACTCGTGAGAGCCTCTTCCACCCAAGGCATCGTCCCATAGCCCGCCTCGCGCGCCCCCAGAACATTGGAATAATCCAATACTGGAGAAATGCGCGAGGAATAGGGCTTCCTCCACGACCTACACACCTCAGTGTGTAGGTCCGGGAAGAAAGGTAAACCCCGGCGAGGTGTTTGGACCCGGCGAGAAAGAAACCGGTCGTCCAGCCTACTAGGTGGCTGAATTTCCGGCACTTCCTGTGGCCAATTGATCTTCAATTTGGCCACCGCACGAGTCAAAACCTCAATTAACTCCTCTTGGGCGAGTGGATGAAGCGATGAAACACTTCCTGCTTCTCCACCTGCCCTGATGCAACACTCATCCGGCTCCTCGGAACCGGAGAGAATAAGCATCAGATCCTCAACCCCGGGGGAAGAAGCCGCAGCGCGGGCTTCCACACGGGGAGGAAGATCTTTAGAACTGTCAGACAAGGATTGGGAAAGTGCCGCAGCAGTCCCAGATCCCGCTGACAAGTCCTTATGTAAAACCCATGGTCTGTGACACCGAGACGCCTCAGCGATCGCGGGTCCAGAACCCTGGGGCTCACAAAGCTGGCCGGCCTCATCGAACACGGCCAGCCGAGAGCGGCGCAGTCTGAGTGTGAACAGCTCACAATGTTGACAGGCAGCTCCCTCGAGAGCTGCCCGAGCATGTTCAACACCCAGACACTGCACACAAAGCAGGTGTGTATCTGAGCCCGAAATGTAATAGGGACACGGATACACACACTGCTTGAAGTGTCTCACACTCTCACTCATATTCTTTTTTCTCTTTTCAATCACACACTTTCACTGACAAAACAACAGTAAATAGACAGACAGTTTGACAGATAGCGCTATGCTGAAGAGCAATAACTACCGCCATTACGTTCCAGCCCCCCTTTTATACTTCCGGGTATGCCGTCACGATGACGTCATCACGCACGCCAATCGGATTGGCCTAGTTGGCATTCTGGTTTCAGATTCACTGATGCTAAGGGAGCATCCCCAAAGCGTCGTTCCGATGCAGTGCGAGTTCCCTCGAAAGGGAACTGTGGTACTTCTGTCTGCTGTTAAGCATTTTACACCCTCCTTGTAAATTTACTTCTCTGATTAGATAACATTTAGTTGTTGCACAATTTGGTTTGCTATTACCTGTGCCACAATTCTAGCCGTGTTTTCTAACGGTGAAAAATAAATGCAGACCCCTACCCTTTTTTGGCACTGGGTAGCACAAAAATGAAACTCTGTTTCAGAAATTGACGATTTCGAATTGACGAAAGTGACGAAATTCACACTTCTCCAATTATTGTCCTGCTCGGCGAGTGTAATATAATGTTTATTATAATTTAAGTTATAATTCTCTTTTTTTCTTTTCTAGGTTTCAAATACCTTTTCTTCTCATTTAGTCTTTTTAAATGGCTATTTTAACGTTTGATTCTTCTATTTACTCTTTTTAATTTATATTTTACCCGCTCAATTTAGGAAACTATATCGCTCCGAGTTCCTCACCAAGGTCTCCTACACAAGTGGTCAGTCCCGAAGATCAGAAGCTGAGGCAGTTGGCTAAATATCTAGGACTTTGCCGTACACGCGCAGCAATCAAAGATATATTCAAAAGCCCCCTTGGATGCCCTTCAGGAACTTAATTCAATTGTTTTAACATTAAATTAGAACAGAAGTCATCGGAAGCGTCCAAGCTAGGTTAACCTAGTCGGACTAACCCATCCTCTCATCCAAGTCGCCCGCACACTTCCTGATATCAGTTATTAGCCATCGCTAATCTCTGACGCAACCTTGTGGCAATATACGGCTCCGTTAATCTTATTTGGGAAAAACGAATCTCAGAGAAATTCAGAATAAATTCAAACGTAAGAATTTATGATTTTTGTTCAAAATTCAGAGTTGTTACGTTCTCTGACGCGTCTCTGGAACGTTGAATATGAAAAGGTTTTGTTTTCAGGATTAATGAGATGTGTTCTCTGTTTCTGATTTTCAAATTCATTGTGAATCACATTATCAAATTTAGTATAGACACACGTGTTTAATTCAGTTTACACAGGACACATGGCCTAGAATACAACATCTACAACCTTTTTATCTAAGTGTTCCAAACACCCACAGCAAAGCAATAGAATACAACATCTATATCACCTTTGCCTAAGTGTTTCAACTACACTTACAGTAAAGTAATCCTGTGTTTAAAGAATAAACTTTAAATTAGCCTATGTGCATGTTGTAGCACAAACAACCAAATTGTGTTCTATGTGCATGATGTGTTAAGCACAATTTTCTGATACTTCTAATATCTGTTTCATACAATTCATGCAAATGGAGACTTTCCCTCCCAGTCAGCCAGTGACACAAAACAAGGGTTAAGCGTTTTGGGCGCAGCATGGCTTTAGCATTTAGCATTAAAGTTAGCCTTGAGCGTTTTGAAAGCAACATGGACAATAGCATTTAGCATTAGCCTTGGGCGCAGCATGGCTTAGCATTGACAATAGAATTTAGCATTAGCCTTGAGCGTTTTAGCCTATAAATCATATCATCCTGTTTTCCCAAAATTTTATTTTTATAAACAATGCATCGATCTGCCTTTTATTTATAAAATCATGTGTTTTCCGATCGTTTACAAACTTAGATTTTTCTTTCTCGGTTTTCTGTTAGTTTGCTCATTCTCTTCACGTGTTGCTGGTTTGTCTTTAACAAGCCCAGATACAACAATGGTCGGAAAACATGCGGTTGATTTTAAAACTTTTAGGCTTTACTTTTTCGGCTCTTCATCGAGTTATTAATTATTTGGAAGATGTTATTCTCACTTTAGGTTTCGCTTCCTGCTGCTTCGGCAAAACAAGGAGATCTTTACAATCTAATCTTTCTTCATCTGGCTGCGGCCTCACGCTTCTAAACAAAGGGTTTTAATTCCAAACTCGTAAACAATGCAAACATTTCTTCAACACTTCTAAAAATGCAAAGAAAATTGACTTACCACAACCAAGGAAGAAAGAGAAGATGTTCAAAACATCTTGTTGATTTTAAAATCCCAATACTTGCTGAAAAGGACGTTTCTCGTGAAACTGCTTTAATCTGTTTTGAGATCACGTCGAGGTCACCATTTTGTAAGGCCCGTGAAATTGGTCCAATCTGCCAGTTCGCCAATACACGGGGAAGGTCTCACGTGTTCTGTCCTCACTCATGCAAAGTATTGGTTGGTTAAATTTGTAATATATTAATCATATATTTACTCATTTATTTCATCTGACTCCATAAATGAAAGGTTTTAATAATATCTGTGCCTCACTAAAAGTGAGCGAATGTTTGACTATTCCTTTTAACCATTAAGTGAACAATGTCAAAATCAGTTAGAATAATCAAATGTAACAATTTATTATGTCAGGTAAATGTATCATGCCAATTTCATAATCAATTCAAAGATAATCGATACAAAACATCAAATGCTCAGGAATAAAGGGAAGATGCAAACCCAACTTTAAGCCTCACGGGCCGATCTGAAGTACAGAAAAAGGCCCCGAACTCTCTGCTGCATCTCATTAAATATTCAGATTTCACATGGAAACATGTGCTAACAAAAGAAATTTGCATGCAGTGGTCGCACCTTCATGGGGGTGGGTGACCATTTGCTTGAGAGACCACCTTCCTTTGTAAGTCAGTTATCCATAAACTCATAAAAACCTTATTACCTTTTATTTTATCTATCTGGATATGAGATATCTGTACCACTCACTTTGAGACATTTCAAATGACACCAAAAACATAACAGTCAATGATAAACATTCACATTAAACCATATTCTTGTGTGAGTTCTTAGTAGTTTGCGGAAGTGAGGTCGTATGGGGGACCCTTTGTCTCAGACCAGGCCTCAACCAGGATTTTCAGTCTTACAACATCTTTGAAAAGGGGAAGTTCAAACTGACTCTCCACTATTATAAGAGTTGTGTGGTTTTGACGGGGGCATTAAGCCTTCAAGTGTCCGCTGTAAAGAAAGATGATGTATGTGTGCTTGTTGCAAAGGTTGTGGTAGCCTTGGACGAATATTAAGATGGATTGAGTCCATGGCGAGTAGCTTACCTTATAAGGAATTACTATATGATGATGATGATGATGATGTCATAGCTTCTTAAGGCCACGCCCCAGGATATGTCCAAGTATAAAAAGCTTTGTACATTGTTCTTTGGGGCCGCGCTTCGGGTGAAGACTTACACGTTGTTTTGTTATTTTTGCCTTTTTGAATGATTGTCTTTATATTATTCTGAAACTTTTTAAGTAAAACGGAAACCATTCTGTGGTTATTCGTACAAACTTTTCAATTAATTCTCAGAGTGATTTTTTCCTGAAAATATCTTTATTGGTTGTGGTTTAGATATTTATATTAGTAACCTGCCCAGTGCACTGGGACTCAGATTGAGCTGGTTCAAGCACCACCGAGGACCCTGAAGCAACGCCTGACATCTTTAACCTGCAGGTGAGAACAAATTATGATTGTTAGGTTATGGGGATGTTTTAGGATGTTATACCGGTATATAAAATACAACATTATACTATAAAATGAAAAGACATTTCTTTTAAATGTACAGTTTTTAATGAGGCAGCAACATATGATAGATAGATAATGCACCTTTTTTAAAACGAGGCGGTGTGTGAGAGATGCTTAAGAGACAATGAGCGAGTTTGGAAATATGCTTTTTAATTGGTAATTTTTGTAAAAAATATATCACTTTTTGTGTGTTTTGTATACTAGCTTTGTAATGTTTTGAAAAATTCTGTAAATGAAAAGACCTTTAAAAGTCAAAGTCTCCTTCTCTCTCTCTCTCTCTCTCTCTCTCTCTCTCTCTCTCTCTCTCTCTCTCTCTCTCTCTCTCAGAGGAAGTGAGCGTCTCCGTCACATTCAGCCCTTCATGTTAAACATCTAACAGGAAAGAAACACCCAAAACTCCTCTGAACACACATCGAGAGCTTCAGAAGAACTGAATCTACAGACAACAGAGAAGATCATTTAATAAGAGAGAAGAATGAAGATCATCTGGACTTTCACTCTGCTGATGATTCCTGGTAAGAATCTGAACTCAGAAGAACCAGAACAGAGATTAAATAATGAACACAAGTCTTTATCCATAACTAATGACCTTTGACATGAATCTCCCTTCAGTGTGTATTAGTGTTGTGTTAAGATGCTGGTTTGTTGTAGGTGTCGTGAGCTCCATAGAAGTGACCGGATATTCAGGAGGCGGAGTCAGGATCTCATGCAAATATGATGAAGGATATAAAAGAAATGAAAAGTATTTTTGTAAAGTAAATGGGAAACAATGCACAGACCAAATCACTACTAATGAGAAAAATAAATGGGTTCAGAAGGATAGATTCTCTCTGTATGACGACACAAGACCAGCCGTCGTCACTGTGACCATCAGAAATCTGAGTGAATGGGATTCTGGGATGTACTATTGTGGAGCTGGAAAGATTATAAGTGATTCCTCCACTGAAGTGAATCTGAAGGTTATAACCGGTGAGTAACTGAGACTCCACAACATCAGGATACTCAACACTGACTGGAATTACTGCCGTTCACTCGTCTAACTCATAACTCACGCCATCAATAACCTTTTTATCTCCTGATGGAAGATTTACACTCATCATCTGGACTTGAGTTCATCAATGTTGTAGCAAAGTGAAGATAAATGTGTTTATATTGAGAACAAAATGACAAATGATCTGTGTTTGTGTTGAACAGATCAACCAATCAGGAGCGTGAGAGGATATTCAGGAGGAAACGTCATCATAAACTTCAAATATGAGACACAAGAAGAGACGGCTTTGACAGACATCTGTAAATCTGGAGAATGTTTTCCTGTAATAAACACTAACAGAGCCTCAGAATGGACACATGACAGACGATTCTCCGTTCATGAGGGCAGATCTGCAGGACTCTTACATGTGTTTATCAGAGAGCTGAATGAGAACGACTCTGGAGAATATATGATTATAGTCAAAGTTTCTGAAGACTACAGTTTCTTCTCTGAGTTTAGCCTGAACATTGAGAAGGGTGAGCCGCTTTCAGTCATTATGAGGTGAATCCATGAATATATCTGGTCATTCTAACATTACTGCGCTTTATTTGGATCTGAAACAGATGATTGTGTGAAGAGCATCAGTCTATCAGCGGCTGCAGGAGGATCTGTGAACATCAGCTGCAAATACCCACAATCCCACAGCAGTGATGTGAAGTTTCTCTGCTGGAGATCTGGAGCTGATCTCTGTGCTGAAGAGACGTCTGTGAATGAGAGCAGAAGATGGAGGCGTGAGGGAAAGATCCAGCTGTATGATGACAGAGAAGAGCGGCTCCTGACGGGAAGCATCAGTCATGTGACTGAACAACATTCAGAATACTGGTGTGGAGTTCAGTCTGATGGAGGACACAAGAGCTTCATCACACGAGTCCTGATCAACCTCACAGGTGCGGATGCTTTTCTCACTGATATTAATCATAAGGTAGTAGAACATCTCTTCAGCAGATCTAGTGTGTTATTTATCAGGATGCTTGAAGCTGATTCTAGAAGCAGGTTTAACCACAGGGCTATTTTTCATTTAGATGTTCTGTCTGTTTAACAGCAAAACCACAAACTGCAGTTCGTATGATTGTCATTCTACAGCAGTGTGTGAACGCAGGACTGAGATCTGGATGCAGTTTTTAGTTCATCTCGTATCCCTGCAGTGTCTAGTGTGCTCATCTGGACACAGGATAGTGAACTGCAGTTTAAGGGAGCTCGTCCAGTGACACTGCTGTAGTGTATTATTCAGTGTGAAACCACAGGCGTTATTCACAGAAACTCAAACAGTTTCTGTGTATCAGCAACTTGAATTCTGGGTAATGAATGTGTGAAAGCCATCAGTAACGTGTCTCTTCAACATTAGAGAATGATGTCAAGTTCTGGTGTGAAAAAAGTATAATTTAGAAATGTATTTTTTCATTTTTATATACACAATTCTCAGAGACATCATCACCACCACCACCATCATCACCACCACCATCATCATCATCATCATCATCAGCTTCTTCTACTTCACCGGCGTCTCTGAACACATCAGCAGGTGATCTTGAGCTGAAATACAAACATGTGATCAGTGGGTGGAGCTTGTGAGGAGGCCTGACGCCCCTAGCAGCTGAAATATATTGCTAAACATAAAAATAAATGATATTTTCAATTGTAAAATAAATATTACATTTAATACATTTTAAATAGCTAGTATGTATGAAGGAATTTAAAATAATCAAAGATATTTGATATTTGAAATCCAACAAAGAAATTTGCTGTACTGTTGTCAACCCCCATTTCCTTATCAGAAGGGCCATCTGGAAGACAATAGAGAGGCCTGTAGGCCACATGGGTGCCACTCCTTTACAGTGGGGGAAGTTTGGTCTGATTGGTCAGTTTAAATGAATACATTTGGTTTCAGTCACGTGGTCAAGGAATATATAAAAGAAGATTGGAACTGTTGCTCTTTCTCGTTTTCTCTGGCTCTTGAGGTCATTGGGGCTTCTCTTCTTTGCTCTCTTCTTCTCTCTCTCCCCCACTCTCTCTCTATCTCTCTTTTTTCTATCCCTCATGTAACATTTTATTAATGCTGTGTACGATTAATGGTATAAGTTTATCATCTCATACATCCTTTTTGAAGCTATTTTAAGTGTAACCATAACCAGATTTTGTCATTAAAAAATGACCAGATTTAGTCACTGGACTAAACCTGGACTCACCAACAGAGGTACAAACAAGGCAAGTTTATTTGTATAGTACATTTACATTACACAGTGGAAATTCAAAGTGCTTTACACAGAAATAGAATTAAGATATTTGTAAGTGAATAAAATAAAAAATATAGTATAACACCTATCTGAAGTGGAAGAAAATGGAGAGTCAGGTTTACTTTAAAAATATTTGTCAGGTAACTGTGCGTTTAAACAGTACCCAGGGAACAATACATGACAAACTGTGGTGGCCATCTTGGCTGAGGGCTCTGGCTCAGCGGCCATCTTGGCCGAGGGCTCAGGCGTAGCGGCCATGTTGTGAAGAGGTTCTTGAGTGGCGGCCATGACGTGAACAGGCCCTGGCATGGCAGGTGTGGCTTGAATAACTCCAGACATGGCATGGAGACACTCTGGTGTGGCAGCCATGAGGTGATAAGACTTTGGCGTGGCAGACATGATGGCTGAGGGCTCTAGCTTGGTAGATACTGGACAATTGCGGGGTTCCTCTTCCACTGTCCCCACAGAACAAGAGAATCCACTCAGTAATAACGCAAGGTCAATATATTCCCCTTGGGAAAAATGGGTTTTCCCTCCAGGCATCTGGGAACGAATGGGTTCATTCAAACCCAATCGAAAAATGTCTTTGTTACTTGGTGGACTTTAATGATGTGGCGCTCAGAGTCCACAAAAATCTTCTACATAAGCCACTGCAGGAACTTTCCCCAGGATCTAGGAACTTTGGGCTGGTACTCTGTGTGTTTCGACCGCAGGGTCTAAATGAAGTTCTGGGTAACTATTTCCCCCTCCAAACGGCCCTGCCCGCTAGGTAGTACTTTTTCAAAGTTCAGGAACTTTCGGGGGTGGGACTTGGGCGCTGAACATGCTGATTGGTTGAGTTCACGCAGCATTTTATTTCAACCGGCATTTTTAAAAGTCTTGCGAGGTTCACAAAAGTGATTCCTGTCCGTCTCTGACTGGAGGAGCATTCATACATCACCAGACTAATCTGCCTAATCTTCACGGTACTTTAGACCGCAGTGGAAACACAGACAGTAGCAGGTCTGGGGGAGAAAAAGTTCCTGTAAAAAAAATCCTGGTACAAATTGTTCCGGGTAATTTCGGTGAAAACGGGGCTTTAATCTTCTGCGGCGCGATTGCCTTGACAGAGACGCAAGAGGCGAACTGCTGGGGTCATTTTATCAGTCGTGTATTCTGTAATGATTCTTCTGAGGCGTGTTTATATGAACCCAACTGCAGTTTATTATTTAAACAAAACGTGAACAAATACACAAGAAAGACTATACTTGATCTTAAATAGAAACATTTAAATAAACATAAACCTGGACTAAGCGTGGACTCACCAACAGAGGTACAGGGAACAATACATGATGAACTGACAAGGCAAACATGAGGACTATTTATACAGAGACCACTAGAACACATGACTATGACAACCAATGAACAACCATAACCAGGCCCGGTTCCAGAATCACTGAGGGTGCTCTAGTAAAGTGCAGGCTAAGCAACGGCTCCACCACAGCAGTGTACAGTGAGAAATGTATGATTATTTATTTACAAGTCCATCTATCCATCCATCATCTTCCGCTTATCCGGGGCTGGGTCGCGGGGGCAACAGTCTAAGCCGAGACGCCCACACTTCCCTCTCTCTAGCCACTTCCTCCAGCTCTTCCGGGGGAACTCCGAGGCATTCCCCGGCCAGCCGGGAGACATAATCCCTCCAGCGTGTCCTAGGTCTTCCCCGGGGCCTCCTCTCGGTGGGACGTGCCTGGCACACTTCCCTGGGAAGGACGTCCAGGAGGCATCTGAAATAGATGCCCGAGCCACCTCAGCTGGCTCCTCTCGATGTGGAGGAGCAACGGCTTTACTCTAAGCTCCTCCCCAGTGACCGAGCTTCTCACTCTATCTCTAAGGGAGCGCCCAGCCACCCTACGGAGAAAGCTCATTTCGGCCGCCTGTATCCGGGATCTTGTCCTTTTGGTCATGACCCACAGCTCATGACCATAGGTGAGAGTAGGAACGCAGATCAACCGGTAAATCGAGAGCTTTGCCTTACAGCTCAGCTCCTTCTTTACCACGACAGACCGGTACAGCGACCGCATTACTGCAGAAGCTGCACCAATCCGTCTGTCAATCTCCCGTTCCATCCTTCCCTCACTCGTGAACAAGACCCAAGATACCTGAACTCCTCCAGCTGAGGCAGGAACTGTCTACCAACCTGAAGTGGGCAATCCACCCTTTCCCGACTGAGAACCATGGCCTCGGACTTGGAGGTGCTGATTCTCATCCCAGCCGCTTCACACTCGGCTGCAAACCGCCCCAGTGCACGCTGAAGGTCCTGGTCTGAGGAGGCCAACACAACAACATCATCCGCAAAAAGCAGCAACGAAATCGTATGGTCCCCAAACCGGACACTCTCCGGCCCTTGGCTGCACCTAGAAATTATGTCCATTAAATTATGAACAGAACGGGTGACAAAGGGCAGCCCTTCCAGTTCCAACATGCACCGGGAACAGGTCTGACTTACTGCCGGCAATGCGAACCAAGCTCTTGCTCCGGTCGAACAGGGACCTAACAGCCCTAAGCAGGGGGCCACCGACCCTATACTCCCAGAGCACCCTCCACAGGATGCCACGAGGAACACAGTCGAATGCCTTCTCCAAATCCACAAAACACATGTGGACTGGTTGGGCAAACTCCCATGAACCCACCAGCACCCTGGAAAGGGTATAGAGCTGGTCCAGTGTTCCACGACCGGGACGAAAACCACACTGTTCCTCCTGAATCCGAGGTTCCACTATCGGCCGAATTCTCTTCTCTTTAGTACCCTGGCATAGACTTTCCCGGGGAGGCTGAGAAGTGTGATTCCCCCTATAGTTGGAACACACTCTCTGGTCCCCCTTCTTGAAAAGAGGGACCACCACCCGGGTCTGCCAGTCCAGAGGTACTGTCCCCAAACGCCATGCGATGTTGCAGAGACGTGTCAGCCAAGACAGCCCCAGAACATCCAGAGACTTGAGGTACTCAGGGCGGATCTCATCCACCCCTGGTGCCTTTCCATCAAGGAGCTTTTTAACCACCTCGATGACTTCAGCCCGGGTGATGGACGAGTCCACCTTCTAGTCCCCAGCCACTGCTTCCTCAATGGAAGACATGTCGGCGGGATTGAGGATATCCTCAAAGTATTCCTTCCACCACCAGACGATATCCCCAGTTGAGGTCAACAGGTGCCCATCTCCACTGTAAACAGTGTTGATAGGGCACTGCTTCGCCTTCCTGAGGCATCGAACGGTTTGCCAGAATCTCTTCGAGGTCAACCGATATTCTTTCTCCATGGCCTCACCGAAAACCTCCCAGGCCCGATTTTTTTGCCTCCACGACTACCCGGGCTGCAGTCCGCTTGGCCTTCCGGTACCTGTCAGCTTCGTCCAGAGTCCCACAAGCCAGCCAGGCCCGATAGGACTCCTTCTTCAGCTTGACCGCATCCCTTACTTCCGGTGTCCACCACCGGGTTCGGGGATTGCCGCCTCGATAGGCACCGGAGACCTTACAGCCACAGCTCCAAGTGGCCGTGTCGACAATGGAGGTGGAGAACATGGTCCACTCTGACTCAATATCTCTAGATTCCTTTGGGATCCGGTCGAAGCTCCGCCGGAGGTGGGAGTTGAAGATCTCTCTAACAGGGGGCTTGGCCAAACGTTCCCAACTGACCCTCACAGTACGTTTGGGTCTGCAGAGTCTGTCCAGCTTCCTCCCCCGCCATCGGATCCAACTCACCACCAGGTGGTGATCAGTTGACAGCTCCGCCCCTCTCTTCACCCGAGTGTCCAAGACATATGTCCGAAGGTCTGATGACACGACCACAAAGTCGATCATCGAACTACGGTCTAGGGTGTGCTGGTGCCACATGCACTGATGGACACCCTTATGCTTGAACATGGTGTTCGTTATGGACAAACCGTGGCTAAATCATGCCCCTCCAGGTGTCACTGTCACTGCCCATGTGGGCGTTGAAGTCAGTAGAACGACAGTCTCCAGTCGGAGCACTTTTTCAGCACCCCTACCAGAGACTCCAAGAGGGCCGGGTACTCTGCATTGCCGTTCGGCCCGTAGGCACACATGACAGTGAGAGACCTATCCCCGACTCGAAGGTGCAGGGAAGCGTGATGACTCGAAGGCACAGGGAAGCGTGATGACTCGAAGGCACAGGGAAGCGTGATGACTCGAAGGCGCAGGGAAGCGTGATGACTCGAAGGCACAGGGAAGCGTGATGGGCCCTCTCGTTCACCGGGGTGAACTCCAATACATGGCAGCTGAGCTGGGGGGCTATAAGCAAACCCACTCCAGCTCTCCGCCTCTCACCATGGGCAACTCCAGAGTGCTAGTCCAGCCTTTCTCAAGAAGTGTGGTTCCAGAGCCCAAGCTGTGCGAGGAGGTGAGCACGACTATCTCTAGTCGGTACCTCCCGACCTCCCGCACAAGCTCAGGCTCCTTCCCCGCCAACGAGGTGACATTCCACATCCCTAAAGCCAGATTCCATGTCCAGAGATCGGGTCGTCGGGGGCCTCGCCTTCGACTGTCGCCCGATCCACTATGCACCGGCCCCTTAAACTCCCTCCTGCAGGTGGTGAGCCCACAGGAGGGTGGCCCCACGTCACTCCTTTGGGCTGAGCCTGGCCAGGCCCCATGGGGGGAGGCCCGGCCACCAGGCGCTCGCATACGAGCCCCAACCCCGGGCCTGGCTCCAGGGTGGGGCCCCGGCTGCGCCAAGCCGGGTGACGTCTCGGTCCTTGATGTATAAAGTTTACAAGTCATTTACCAATAATTGGAATTTCAAAAATATTTTGCTGCAAATTGTCTATTAATCTATTAGTTTACATTGCTTTAAAGGGTTACTTCAGTGATTTAATATTAAGCTTTGTATCAGTAGAAACTCAGAAGTATATTCAAATTATGGTACTTTCCCCCCTCATATCCCCCTGAGACGAGAGAATTTTGCATTTTATTTCTGGAAAAAATCCTCCAATGACGCAAATATCGTCATTTAGTGTCATCAGAGGCTTTTTTGGCCAGAGGCTAGAGACTACAGCCAGAAGTAGAGCTAGTTCCTCATGTTATCAACCCGCCCAAAGGGGAGGGATCTCACTCACAGAATGTAAATGTGCACGGCCGCTGCCGCTCGGATCGGGCATTCATAACGGAGCGGTGCAGAGCAAAGTGAGTGTTTCAACTTTTCAATGAATTCCTATGAAAGTTAAGCTTCCATATGCATGATCTGATAATGCACCAGACTGGACACACGTCGTGAATGATGCCACGCTTACCTCAGCTCTGCTCAGCTCTTCTCTCGTGATGAATGAAATATGACTCCTGCTGCTTCTGTGACGTGACTTTCGTTCGGCTCACTCACACTTTATTGAAAAGAAACATTCCGTTTTTAATTTTAGTGTCTATTCACTAAATGAACAAAATTATTTTATGACTCTGAATATCAAAACGACGCTGGGGGCGGTGCCGTGGTGGGCAAGTGATGACCAGTAGGCGTGGCTTTGGGAGTGGCCTCGTAGGGCAGTGAAGCAAGTGCATTCTGGGAGTTGTCTTTCATCCACATGAGACAAAAATACATTTTCTGTCTTTTCTCAGTCTAGAAGGCACCAAATTCAAAAATAATTTCACATTTCTACTGCATAAATGACACAGTTTAAATACACATTCATCTTCCCAGCACTGAAGTGCCCCTTTAATGCGTTACTAGCCTTTTAACATGTCATCTTCCTGAGAACCAGAAAAAAGATTTTGTGAATTTAGATTTTTTTTTTTTACAAACTTTGTATAAAGATGATTCTCAATGTTATGAAAGATACAGAATAATTTGATATACCATTCCCATTCTAGGCAATGCATCTATACACTGTATCTAATTAGCATATGATTATGCTTAGCACCCTCTAGCACGGGGCCTGACCAGAACTCATAACCACATGACAAGACAATGAGCCAATCAGACCAGGACACACCCACAAAGGGAATCACATGGCAAACAGGAAGCATGACAGTGAGAATACAAAATAAAAGACATGAAAACATAAACAAAACCAACCGTGACATAAATATACAAAGAAATAAAATAAGTGTGTTTGTACTTTTATTTCCTTATTTATGTATAATTGCATTTTCCCACATTTATTTATTTATTTTCACTTTTATTTATATACACATTTATGTATTTATGTCTACATTGGTTTATTTCCACATTTATTCATTTATACACTTATTTATTTTCACTTTTTTTTTTGCCTGTATGGTGTATAAATAATATGCAAAATAAATAAATGTCTAAATAAATGAGTGAAAAAAGAAATGTGGAAAAATACATTTATACATAAATAAGGAAATATACAAAGAAATGTAAAAAATAAAAAGTGTGTATTCGTTTATTTCATGTATTTATTTATTTATTATTTTGTCAGCTTTGGCATTCCATAGTGGAAAGCATGTTGGTTCAAATGAAGAATAAGCTTTATTTACACACTTGCTGTTATGGTTCATAAAGTCTATTTAACACAAACTAGCTGTGCATTCAGTCACACACAAACACAACTGATGCGCACGCGCACAAGACAAGATGATTATTTAAACGGATTGCATGAATGAACGGTGTGAAACCTAGAAACCGGTTTGATCCCCCCCACGGGTTTAAAGGGTCATATTGCATTAATTGTGTTTGATGGAAAAGCTTGTATTGAAATATTTTACATTCTACCAATGATAAACCTGTGCTAGATGTGAAGCATTGACATAAAACTGACTGTCAAATATGTATTTTAGGTATGGGAATGGCATATTTTGAGTTTTGATGTTTGGGATATGGTCATTGGGCTAACCCTGAAGATCCAGTATCATGTCTGGTCCTCCTCCAAACGTCCAGCTCCGCCCATGATCTGATCTGATGTTTATCTCACAGTGATCAGACTCTCTGATTATTTCTCCTGTGTTTTCAGGCTCTTCTCTGATCGTCTCTCTGGTTCTGCTTCTGGTTCTGATCATCGCTGGACTCTCGTTACTGTTTCTCTGTAAGAAGCGTCAGTCTCCAGGTAAAACTCATTCTGAACTCCTTCAGATGCACAAACTCTCCATTTATACTGAGTTTAAAACAGAGAGATCTCTTGATCTGTTCTCCCACTTTCTGACGCCACCTATAGGCTGCAACGAGACATGAGCAAAATACAGACACTTGATGATGTGTGAGAACATTACACAAGACATCAGTGTTGAATTGAGATGTACAGTAATGTCATTCATTTAGGATGCTTGTGTTTGACAGGCGCTGATTCATCATCTCACACTGGACCAGGCAAACATGAAGTGGTGAGTCCAGTTACTGTATCAAATATTGATTTTTATTCATAATGATATTAATGTCTAATGACGATCTTCAGATCTGTAAATAATTCCTCTGTCTCTCCTCAGGTTTCTCAGACTGGTTGTGATTACGAGGAGATTAAAGACCCTCACAAACAATTACCCACAAACCCCTCTGATTCCTCTGACTTCCTATACGCCACTGCCCAATTACCCACAAACCCCTCTGATTCCTCTGACTGTGTTTACGCTATGGTTCAGAAAGCCGCTGGGGACTCTCAGTGCTGCATCTCTTCTGCTGAGGATCTGAATTACGCAGTGGTGAATTTCCACAAGCAATCGGACTGTCCTGCCAGTGTCAGTGTCAGGAATAATCAGGATTACAGTGAATACGCTGCTGTCAATCATCTCTCTGCTTGAGAATATCAATGAGTTTGTGTTTGTCTCCTTCAGTGATGCTCCTTTGCCTTATATTTTATAATACAATGTTAGCGTGACAACGTTTCTACATGAAGATGTGGATTTTGTGAAACGTGATTTCTCAATGTCTGGTAATTGTGTAGGAAGATACACTATATCGCCAAAGGTGTTGTGACGCCTGCCTTCACATGCACATGAGCTTTAATGCCATCCCATTCTCAATCCGTAGGGTTTAATATGGAGTCGCCCACCCTTTGCAGCTCTAACAGCTTCAGCTCTTCTGGGAAGGCTTTCTTCAAGGTTTAGGAGTGTGTTTATGGGGATTTTTGACCATTCCTCTTGATCAGTGTTTCCCAACCTTTTCTCAGTCATGGCACCCTTTGAAAATGTTCTCCATTTTGTGGCTCCCCCTCGCATGCGTTACGCTATAGGGGTGTAACGGTACAGATTGCTCACGGTTCGGTTTGTATCACGGTTTCGGTACGGTTCAGTGTTTGCTATGTTCAGGGAAAAAAGGACTACTGTCGATTAAAAATAAAGAAAATAATAAGAACAAATAATTTAAATACAAGCAGCAGCACAAATAAATACTTTTGAGCAAAGACACTAATACAATAAAGGTTTTTCAGGTACGTCTAACATTAGTTTTCAGGTACAGAAACTGATCAAATGTAAAATAACATTGCATGTTTGAGTGAATAAATTAAAGATTAATCATATTAAACTTACAAAAGCTATTCAATCAAGAGCAGTGAGTGATGTCCTTGTCTTTTGTTGTTTGACATTAAACAGACAGCAGTAAAGGCTACTGCCCCTTTAAGACCTAATGCTCGGATACGCGTCGTCTTTCTCGACTGTATAAAGTTTACTTAAGGCATTTACAGACTATGTCTGCTAGAATACTCATTTAGATTGACATTTTGACATACTTTTTGTGTGAGTTTGTCTGTTCAAGAGCAAGGCTTGAATATTTACGCGACTTCTCATTACACCCGGGTGATGACGGCGAAAATGACTGGTCATATTCGAACATACAGCAGCACTCGCATGCATTGAACAAAGTTTACAAAGAGAGAATTATTTGAAAAAAAAAAAAAAAAAAAAATATATATATATATATATACAGTGAGGAAAATAAGTATTTGAACACCCTGCTATTTTGCGGGTTGGGAAACATTGCTCTAGAAGCACATTTGTGAGGTCAGGCACTGATGTTGGACGAGAAGGCCTGGCTCTCAGTCTCCGCTCTAATTCATCCCAAAGGTGTTCTATCGGGTTGAGGTCAGGACTCTGTGCAGGCCAGTCCAGTTCCTCCACACCAAACTCGCTCTTCCATGTCTTTATGGAGCGACGCTTTGTGCACTGGTCAGTCATGCTGGGACAGGAAGGGGCCGTCCCCAAACTGTTCCCACAAAGTTGGGAGCATGAAATTGTCCAAAATGTCTTGGTGAAGCATTGAGTTCTTTTCACTGGAACTAATCCCTGAAAAACAACCCCACCCCATAATCCCCCCTCCACCAAAGTTTGGAGGTCTGGAGCTCTTGACTCTGGAGTTGCCGACTTCTGTGACCCTCAGCATGCGCTGACCCCACTCTGTGATTTCACAAGTTCTCAATCGCTTCCACTTTGTTATAACACCACTAACAGTTGAGTGTGGAATATTTAGTAGTGAGGAAATGTCCCGAATGGACTTATTGCACAGGTGGCCTAGAGGTGTTCACGGAGCCACCGATACCCGACTCGGGACCTATACGGGTTCGGGTCTATATTTTAACTGATAAGCCGGGTCCGGGCCGGGTCTCAATCTATTACTTCGGGTCCCGGGTCTGTTTAACATTTGTGTGTAATCCCCGAGTCGATCTGGACTCTGAGAACCTGCCCGTGATCAGAGTCAGTCAGCACTGCTTGTGACACTATCTCTCTCTCTCTCTCTCTCTCTCTCTCCCAGAGCCATTGCAAGCGCACGGTATTAATGGTTACCTTCATGAGTGATGTGCGAAAAAAGCTACAAAACAACGAATATAAAGAATATATTTGGCCATCTTCTGTCTGGGCATCCTTCATGCATATTGTGGACAAACATGAGAAAAAAAGTATTACGTGTGACGCACTGTTGAAGTTTGATTTTAACTTATATTAAAATATTAACAAAATCTCAGGTGAACTGTCACATAAATGTTTTATATGACGCTCAAATTGTGTAAAAAAGCTCATATTTCAGGTTGCTCCAGCTAATGCGCATGTGCGGTCTCAAGCGCGCGTCATGTTTCTATGGCAACCCGAGCTTCCGCCATGACTGATTATTAATAATAATATGAATGAACCGTCTTGTTTAATCTTAAAGATTTGGTGGTCAGACTCGGCTCACTGAGATTATAGCAATAAATAATGCTGACGTCAGCGCCACCGAACGAGCAATCGTTATTATAGTTCAAAAAGGCAAACAGTCAAAGTTATTACAGGGAGTGCAGAATTATTAGGCAAGTTGTATTTTTGAGGATTAATTTTACAACATTAATAATTAAACAACAACCATGTTGTCAATGAACACAAAAAACTCATTAATATCAAAGCTGAATATTTTTGGAAGTGGTTTTTAGTTTTAGCTATTTTAGGGGGATATCTGTGTGTGCAGGTGACTATTTGGGGCGTCAGTGGTTCAGTGGTTCATGTAGGTTGTCTACAAACCGGAAGGTTGGTGGTTCGATCCCCGGTTCCAACTGACCAAGTGTCGAGGTGTCCATGAGCAAGACACCTAACCCCAGCTGCTCCCGATGAGCTGGATGGCGCCTTGCATGGCTTGACACCGCCATCGGTGTATGAATGGGTGAATGTGAGGCAATGTGTAAAGCGCTTTGGATGGCCATTGGTCTGTTAAAAGCGCTATATAAATGCAGTCCATTTATTACTGTGCATAATTATTAGGCAACTTAACAAAAAACAAATTTATACCCATTTCAATGATTTATTTTTTACCAGTGAAACCAATATAACATCTCAACATTCACAAATATACATTTCTGACATTCAAAAACAAACAAAAAAACAAATCAGTGACCAATATAGCCACCTTTCTTTGCAAGGACACTCAAAAGCCTGCCATCCATGGATTCTGTCAGTGTTTTGATCTGTTCACCATCAACATTGCGTGCAGCAGCAACCACAGCCTCCCAGACACTGTTCAGAGAGGTGTACTGTTTTCCCTCCTTGTAAATCGCACATTTGATGATGGACCACAGGTTCTCAATGGGGTTCAGATCAGGTGAACAAGGAGGCCATATCATTAGATTTTCTTCTTTTATACCCTTTCTTGCCAGCCACGCTGTGGAGTACTTGGACGCGTGTGATGGAGCATTGTCCTGCATGAAAATCATGTTTTTCTTGAAGGATGCAGACTTCTTCCTGTACCACTGCTTGAAGAAGGTGTCTTCCAGAAACTGGCAGTAGGACTGGGAGTTGAGCTTGACTCCATCCTCAACCCGAAAAGGCCCCACAAGCTCATCTTTGATGATACCAGCCCAAACCAGTACTCCACCTCCACCTTGCTGGCGTCTGAGTCGGACTGGAGCTCTCTGCCCTTTACCAATCCAGCCCCGGGCCCATCCATCTGGCCCATCAAGACTCACTCTCATTTCATCAGTCCATAAAACCTTAGAAAAATCAGTCTTGAGATATTTCTTGGCCCAGTCTTGACGTTTCAGCTTGTGTGTCTTGTTCAGTGGTGGTCGACCTTCTGCCTTTCTTACCTTGGCCATGTCTCTGAGTATTGCACACCTTGTGCTTTTGGGCACTCCAGTGATGTTGCAGCTCTGAAATATGGCCAAACTGGTGGCAAGTGGCATCTTGGCAGCTGCACGCTTGACTTTTCTCAGTTCACGGGCAGTTATTTTGCGCCTTGGTTTTTCCACACACTTCTTGCGACCCTGTTGACTATTTTGAATGAAACGCTTGATTGTTCGATGATCACGCTTCAGAAGCTTGGCTATTTTAATACTGCTGCATCCCTCTGCAATATATCTCACTATTTTTGACTTTTCTGAGCCTGTCAAGTCCTTCTTTTGACCCATTTTGCCAAAGGAAAGGAAGTTGCCTAATAATTATGCACACCTGATATAGGGTGTTGATGTCATTAGACCACACCCCTTCTCATTACAGAGATGCACATCACCTAATATGCTTAATTGGTAGTAGGCTTTCCAGCCTATACAGCTTGGAGTAAGACAACATGCATAACGAGGATGATGTGGTCAAAATACTCATTTGCCTAATAATTCTGCACTCCCTGTATGAGTTAAAGTTAAAGACGCATTTGTCATCCGTCACCGTGACATGAAGTGGACTTTAAAGCTGAAATGAAGAGTGAATTAAGCAAGAGAGGAATAACATGGATTTAACTTTTTGGCAAGGATGTAATGCATAACAATCAAGTAACATTACAAGAAAGGGAGACGACGGCTATAGGTAAGACACAAAGTGATATGTTTCGCAACTTGTTTATTGACTTGTTAATATCAGTTTATTGTAGAATATGTGACAATCGGGTCCAGTCGGGTCTGTGTCTTCCCGCCGGGTTCGGTTCCAGCTTTTAAATAATAGACGGGTCCAGGTCGGTTCCGGGTACTACTTTTTTGGCATTTCTCGGATCTGAACGGGTCCGGGTCCAGCTTTTGAAATAATAGACGGGTCCGGGTCGGTTCCGTTTAGCACATGACAGGTCTCTTCGGGTTCGGGTATGAATTTTTGGACCCGTGAAGACCTCTACACCGATCACGGTACCACGCTTGAGCTCCTGAGAGCGGCCCATTCTCTCACTAATGTGTGTAAAACACCTTTCTTTTCCTCTTTCTTCCCTTCTTCCCTCCCTACTCTAGCCTGTGCTACACTGAGCAATGTACACAGACTCAGTATTTCAGGCACTTGTTGCACTTACTCGACTCTTTATGACCAATCGCTTCCTGTACTCCCAAGTTGTAAGTCGCTTTGGATAAAAGCGTCTGCTAAATGCATAAATGTAAAAATGTAAATGTAAAATGTAGAAGCGTCTGCATGCCTAGTGCTTGATTTATACACCTGTGGCCATGAAGGGATTGAACACCTGAACTCAGTGATTTGGAGGGGCGGCACAATACTTTTGGCAATATAGTGTGTCTCGTAGGCACTAAACAAATGCATAAAAAACTGCATGCATTCATTAAAAAAAAAATCTGTTAACAAAGTGTGGTTTCCTGTCCAAAAGACTGAAAGCAGAACTGTAAATAAGGAAGTGCACTTTTTTTCAATAGTGTTGAAATGTTGCCTGCCTTTAGACTCATAGTTAGAGGACAGCAGGAGCGAGAGAGTCATGCTCATCAGAAGTCTTCTTCACAGAGCTGCTCGTGATGGGACGGCCCGTCAGAGATGCTCTACCGTGTGGAGATCGGCTCACCACTGCTCAGCTTTAGTTTACAGAGAACACTCACATAACACCGACACTCTGAGGTATGGACACTCATATCAGTTATGTTGTACTACAGTGATGTTTAGTCTTAATTATATTGTGTATGTGACAGATCTGGGCCGACACCATGTTGTTGTCTGGGATCATACCTCAATGAGCGAAAAAAAAAGGTCATGAATTATTCAGCAATCTGAATCAAATAGTTTCTGTTTTTTTGTTATTGGTGGTAGTGTTTTTTAGAGACATTACATTAAAGATTATTGAAGTATTCAGACCCTCTTTCATATCTGAAAGAAACCCAGACAGCATCATAGTGTCAGCCCAGATCCGGCCCACATCTGGTACAGTACGTGTGGAATCCATGTGTACTAGATGTGGGCCGGATCTGGGCCGACGCTACACTCTCAGAAAATAAAGTACATAATTGTACCTTTAAGGTTACAATGGCTTGTCACTGGGGCTGTAACCTTAAGAGTACATTTTTGTACCTCTAAGTCAGGGGTCGGCAAGTTCGGTCCTAGAGAGCCGATGTCCTTCAAAGTTTAGCTCCAACCCTACTAAGCCACCACAGTATAAAACTCATGGCTCCCAGCATGCATTGCAGCATTAAGTATGTCACCATTGTGCTGATTCTTGATATCTTGATACTTTTTCCCCCATGGAATGCATTTAAAAATCTAAATTCAAAATGTCTGATCTGTGGCGAGAAAGTATTGTTGGTGAATATTATTTATTAATAGTTTTAGTCAGTGATGAGTTCAGTCAAACGTTTTTCTTCATGACAATTTTTGTTTATGTCTTCTTTTGATTTGAACATATTATGTGTTTTGTTAACACTGTAACAAAAACCACAAACTAAAGCCAAGAGTCAAACTGGCCAACTAAATGAAACACTAATCTCCATTATGGCAAATATTTTCAATAAAACCAACATCGAAACCTCTGTTATTTCTCAATAAGAGCTTCTATAGATGTCTTTCAGGGTTGGAGCCAAACTCTGCAGGACAGCGACTCTGGACCGAACCTGCCTGCCAATGGTTAATTGTAGGGGTAATTGTACCCTAAGGACCAATTGTGTACCTTTAAAGGTACAGTTATACGTTTTGTTCCCCAAGAAACAAAATTGTACCTCCACTGTACCTTTTTTTCTGAGAGTGTATGTTGCAGTCTGGGAACCCTGAAGAAAATGAAAGCTTTAGCATAAGTTCTGCCGGGAAGACTTAATTGTCACGTCACGTCAACTTTATCCAATCACATTCTAATACCTGGGTATAAAAGATCGGTACTTACCGGTCTGAGTTCGCAGATGCTGACGCTCCATTTCACCGCCATCCTCCCCACCACCTCCAAGTCAAATCCTTCCCTACATCCACCCCATCACCACCAGGATGGTCCCTTCCATACCTCACGGGGGGGTCGGCTGCGCCTCTGCCTTCGTCTTCAGGCAGGATATGCAGAGTCCGGACCCTCAGATTGCGAGCTACGGACGGGGCCTATGCCAGTGTACTTTATTGCTTGCTGGGTTGTTAATAAATGGATAATTGTCACAGTATTTATTCTCCCGAGTCTTTCTGGCAGAACTTGAAATGTTGGTATATTGTAGCGTAGACTCCATGTCCTGCTCTTTGGTAAGCGGTGGGTTAACTTGTATTAGCTCTCACTGACTGGTCATTTGTCTTCAGGATGGAGCAGCTGCTGTTGCCTCCGGTGAAAGATCGTTCGGTGAGAGTCCGCATGCTCGCAGCGCCTGTCAATCCTGCAGACATGAACATGATCCAGGGTAAAGACGTGACACATACAGCTCCATCCCAGACAGCAATATGATGTCAGTCCAGATCCAGTACATGAGGAATCCACACATACCAGATGTGGGCCGGATCTGGCCTGGCACTATGTTGCTGTCTGGGTCTTTGGCGCGATGGAGGCTGAACATGGTGAATTACTATAGCCGGTCATTGGTTATATGTCTCCATAGGTTCGTACCCAGTCTTGTGCCCACTCCCTGCGGTGGGGGGGAATGAGGGCGTGGGTGAGGTGCTAGAGGTGGGCAGTGATGTCACATCTCTCCGGCCTGGTGATTGGGTCGTGCCCATAGATGCTGGCTTTGGTAGGTGTTCACTTTTTCAACATCAAAACCTTAAATCCTGTTGTGTTATACCTTTGTGTTGCACGTCATATAGACCCGCGTTGGTTTCTATGGAACTTACCAAAAATCAACATTGTGTCTTTCATATGGCCGTTAACGTCGTAAACCTCGTCTTATCTCGCTGGCGTGCCTTTGTAGAGACACGTTGGCATTTAGTTTTGTTGTTGGGTGAGGGGGTTGCTGGATTATTCATTAAAGATGCAGTCCGTAACTTTTTTAGGTTAAAAATGATCCAGAATCCATTTTTGAGCAAGTACATAACCAGCCAGTGTTCAGAACAATCTCCTCACCTCAGCGTGATTCTTAATGGTAAGCTTGTAATAGGGTGCTTTTCCACTACACAGTACCAGCTCGACTCGACTCGCCTCGAGTTTGTTTGGTTTTCCACAGTGTAAAAGTTGTACCTGTACCTGCTTCCAGGTACTTTTTTTCGTATCATATCCAGCAAGGTTCTGAGCGAGCTGAGGCGATACTAAAATGTGACGTGAAAACACGGCAGACTGCTGATTGGTCAGAGAGAATCGTCACTATTCACTGCGTCATCAGTGCAACAGACGGAGTATCCTGAATATTTTTTTACGGTCTATGGAATAACCCCGCCATTTTTAAATTGTTTGGCCAGAGATTGCGTGATATACCCATTACTATTATGGCAACTCGAAAGAATACGCCGTGGTCAAACGAGGAGGTTTCCTTTGTTTAGTTGCCGAAGAGAGGATCCAGCAAGAGCTTGATGGGGCAACAAGGAACGAAAAAGTTTCCTGCGGTGTTGCTGTGACGACCAGGTACTTTTGTGGAGGTACTATCTGCAATGGAAAACGTAGCGAAAAGCGAGCCAAGTCGAGGCAGGTCGAGCTGGTACTGGTAATGGAAAAGCGCCAATAATGTGTTGTAATTTGAGTGGTACTGCTGGATTTCAGCGGGAGATTTGAGAATGTCATCACGTCATGACCACAATCGTATTTTGACCTCACTTAGTGGAAGTTATGGCGGAGCTCAGACATGATCACGTTTGTCTGATAAGAGGTAAAATAATAGCATAAATACTGCTTGGTTTCTCGCAGAAACTGATGGTTTGGCTAGATAAGACCCTTATTCATCGTCTGGTGTCGTTTAAAGCTGCACTGAAACTGTCTAATGGACCATTGAAGTCCATTATATGGAGAACAATCCTGGAATGTTCTCATCAAAAACCTTAATTTCTTTTCGACTGAAGAAAGAAAGACATGGACATCTTGGATGACATGTGGATGAGTAAACTATCAGCAAAAGTTTATTTAAAAGTGAACTAATCCTTTAATGATTCATTCATGATTTCATTAGCTCAGGGTTCTGACCCCACATCCTGGAGAGTTCAGCTCCAGCCCCAAACAAACACACCTGACGCAGTTCATCAGTGTTCAGGTTCATGATTTAGTTTTAGTGACTGTGCATTTGTGTGTGTGTCAGGTACATGGAGGACAGGTGCTGTGTGTGAAGCGGATCAGCTCATGTCTGTTCCTAAAGACATCTCTATCCTGGGCGCCGCCACTATCTTCGTCAACCCCTGCACTGCGTACCGGATGCTGCACGACTTCCACACACTCGCCCCCGGTATGAACACTCATGGTGGTTTGCTGAAGGAAGCTCCCTGGTCTTCAGTGATGTGTTGAGATGTGTGTGTTGTGTAGGGTGTACAGTGATCCAGAACGCCTCTAACAGCGCAGTGGGACAGGCTGTGATTCAGATTGCGGCCGCACTGGGCCTGAAAACCATCAGCATCATCAGAGACAGGTACAGAACCGCCCGCCAACGCATTACTATAGGAGTGCTTTGGGATCTGGGCCGACCCCATGTTGCCGTCTGGGATCATGTAATGATGAACTATTTCTTGAACTCAGACCAAACTGTGCCGAGTTGATCGATGAGCTTCAGTCACTGGGTGCTGACTATGTCCTGACAGAAGAGGAAGTGATGTCATCAGGGCTTCATCGGGTCTTTGAGGTGGGGGATTCTGCTCTTCTGCAACAGTTCGGTTTCGGGGAATTTTACAGAGTTGCTTAAACAGACATTGCATTTTTGTAGGAAGTTCCCAAACCTAAACTGGGCCTGAACTGTGTAGGAGGCTTGAGCGGAGGACTTGTGCTGTCTAATCTGGAGTAAGTACTCATATGTGCAGCCGTTTTATGGGAGTTGTTGGGAGGGTATTGACGGCTGTCCGGTTTTATTTCAGCTATGGAGGAACAATGGTCACATACGGAGGGATGGCCAAAAGACCCCTCCAGATCCCTGCTGTGAGTTTATGATATTCATCCCTTTACTGATCAATGATCACTGAATGAGATTACTATCATAATCAGTTTAGAATTCATTATTAATCACAACATTACCATGTCTGAGATGTAAGCAGTTGTCGTTTTTACTCTTAAATGCACCACTAATTATTCACGTGTTACCTAGTTATAGTAAATAAAATATATACAGATCAGGCATAACATTATAACACTGATGATCTCTTCATCTCCTGTTAGTGGGTGGGATATATTAGGCAGCAAGTGAACATGTTGTCCTCAGAGTTGATGTGTTAGAAGCAGGAGAAATGGGCAAGCATAAGGATTTGAGCGAGTTTGGGCCAGATTGTGACGGCTAGACGACTGGGTCAGAGCATCTCCAGAACTGCAGCTCTTGTGGGGTGTTCCCGGTCTGCAGTGGTCAGTCTCTATCAAAAGTGCTCCAAGGAAGGACCAGTGGAGAACCGGCCACAGGGTCATGGGCGGCCGAGGCTCATTGATGCACGTGGGGAGCGAAGGCTGGCCCGTGTGGTCCGATCAAACAGACGAGCTACTGGAGCTCAAACTGCTCCAGAAGTTAATGCTGGTTCTGATAGAAAGCTGTCAGAATACACAGAGCATCTCAGTTTGTGGAGTATGGGGCGGCACAGCTGCTGACCAGTCAGGGTGCCCATGCTGACCCCTGTCCACTGCCCACAGCACCAACATAATGTTATGTCTGATCGGTGTATCATTTGCATGGTCATGACTGGAGTTCAGTTTATAGATTACAACTTTAGCAAGTGATTTTATCAGACTGTTGACACATATAATATTCCAAAGCATGTTGCGATACTTTTATTGTTAAGCCAGCTTCATTTATACAGCACTTTTACTATAGAGAATCAAAGCAGTGATGTTTCGAGCATACGTCCAGTAAAAGTGGTACATTTTCTGGTGTGAGCAACAGTTTAACTTGTATTGAACCCAGAGCATTCCTCAAAAACAATACAAATATTTATATTCCATTTCCTCCTGAGCAGAAATCCTTTATATTCCACAATGTGACTCTAAAGGGCTTCTGGCTGACCCAGTGGAAAAGAGACCACAGGGAAGGTAAGGGAAAACTGTGTCCACTGCAGGTCATTTGGTTTCACATCATAATGTTTTTGAGGTGTTGAGGGTCTCCTGTGCTTCACCTCTCTCTCTCTCTCTCTCTCTCTCTCTCTCTCTCTCTCTCTCTCTCTCTCTCTCTCTCTCTCTCTCTCTCTCTCTCTCTCTCTCTCTCTCTCTCTCTCTCTCTCTCTCTCTCTCTCTCTCTCTCTCTCTCTCTCTCTAGATAAAGCCCAGCTGAAGGCCATGTTGGATGCTGTGTGTGACCTCATGAGAGCTGGACATCTGTCCACTCCACACTGTGTCCAGACACCATTCCAGCACTACACACACGCGCTACGAGCTACTGCGCAATCACACCACCGTAAACACGTCCTTATCATGTAGACTCAAAAACACTGTTGTTCTGATCTTCTGCAGGACCACTCCAGACAGCACCATAGTGTTGACCCAGATGGGATTCACTGACAAAGTGTCGGCCCGAATCTGGGCCAACAGGTAACACTTTAGAATACGGATCCGTCAATAATGAATAACTACAGGAACAAGTTAGTAATGCAGTATTAACACTACACTAAACAAAAAAAAGGTTCTATATGGCACCAAAAATGGTTCTTGGCTCGTAATCATAGGGGAACCTTTTTTAGTGCTATATAGCACCAATTTTGGTGCTTCAGCGGTTCTTCAGAGGTGCTATATATCACCTTAGTGAAGAACCGGTGAAGAACCTCTGAAGAACCTCTGAAGCACCAAAATTGGTGCTATATACCACTAAAAAAGGTTCCCCTATGATTACGAGCCAAGAACCATTTTTGGTGCCATATAGAACCTTTTTTTTAGAGTGGTAACTACTATTAACTAACAAGAAGCCCTGTTTAATGAATTAGTAAGTAATAGTGTTCAGCTGAATGTGGTGGTTCACGATTAGCTAATCAATAACTACTACTTTTTCATTCCTCCCAGAGGACTACTAGGATCTACTGTATACAGGTTCATAATTAATGTGAATAATGCATAATGTATAATTAATTCTAAAGTGAAGGTCATAGTAACCCACTAGTAACGACTGAAGTCATTGTAAGCTTTTAAGGTTTTTTAAAGATAGTAACGGATTTGGTAACACTTGAGTAATTACTATTCAAAACTTTACAAAAATCTCAAAAGTTTACAATGACTTTAGACGTTACTACAGAGTTATCGTGTTTTTCCCTTTAGAAAACTGATACAAATAACTAGTAATTACTTTAGAAGGACGTAGTAACACTTGAGTAATTACTAATGGGTTACTATGACCTTCACTTCATGGTAACCCACTAGTAATGACTCGAGTGTTACTACATCCTTCTATAGGAATTACTAGTTATTTGGACCAGTATTCTAAAGTGAAGATCATGGTAACCTACTAGTAATTACTCAAGTGTTACTATCCAAAACCCTTACAAAAAACTCAAAAGTTTACAATGACTTCAGTCGTTACTACAGAGTTATCGTGTGTTTCACTCTAGACTGATACAAATAACTAGTAATTACTCAAGTGTTACTATCAAAAACCCTTACAAAAAAACAAAAGTTTACAATGACTTCAGTCGTTACTAGAGAGTTATCGTGTTTTCCCCTTTATAATACTGATACACATCATTTGTAATTCCTATAGAAGGATGTAGTAACACTCGAGTCATTACTAATGGGTTACTATGACCTTCACTTCATGGTAACCCACTAGTAATGACTCAAGTGTTACTACATCCTTCTATAGGAATTACTAGTTATTTTGATCAGTACTCTAAAGTGAAGATCATGGTAACCCACTAGTAATTACTCAAGTGTTACTACATCCTTCTAAAGGAATTACTAATGATGTGTATCAGTATTATAAAGTGAAACACACGATAACTCTCTAGTAACGACTGAAGTCATTGTAAACTTGTGAGGTTTTTGTAAGGTTTTGGATAGTAATGACTTCTGACGGATTTGGTAACACTTGAGTAATTACTAGTGGGTGACCCTGATCTTCACTTTAGAAAATTGATACAAATAACTAGTAATTCCTTAGAAGTCATTACTATCCAAAACTTTACAAAAACCTCAAAAGTTTACAATGACTTCAGTCGTTACTAGAGAGTTATGTTTTTCACTGATCCAAATCATTAGTAGTTCCTTCTGAAGGATGTAGTAACACTCGAGTCATTACTAATGGGTTACTATGACCTTCACTTCATGGTAACCCACTAGTAAATCTTAAAAAAACTCAAACGTTTAAAATGACTTCAGTCGTTACTACAGAGTTATCGTGTGTTTCACTTTAGAAAACTGATACAAATATCTAGTAATTACTTTAGAAGTATGTAGTAACACTTGAGTAATTACTAATGGGTTACTATGACCTTCACTTCATGGTAACCCACTAATAATTACTTGTGTATTACTATCCAAAACCCTAAAAAAACTCAAAAGCTTACAATGACTTCAGTCGTTACTACAGGGTTATCGTGTTGTCTAGAAAACTGATACAAATATTTAGTAATTACTTCTGAAGGATGTAGTAACACTTGAGTAATTACCAGTGGGTTATCACAACCTTCACTTTCGAATTAATTATACATTATGCATTATTCATGTTAATTATGACTCTGTAGTTCTTAGTAGTCCTCTATGAGTTATGGAAATAGTAGTTATTGTTTAGCTAATAGTGGGCTCATTCATTAATCAGTTTCCTGTTAGTTAATAGTAGTTGCAAGTGCGTTACTCATTTATTCCTGTAGTAATTCATTAATGACGGATCAGTGTTATACATCTGTAAATAGTCATAGTGGTCCAATCAGGTACTCAATCTCCTCACAGAATAACCGTCGTGTTTACATTACACATGCATATTCTAAAACATTTACCAGGGTCAGTTCAAATATCTTCAGTGTGCGCGCTTTATTTATAATAAATCAAATCTTACATAAGTGTGGAGTTACTTTGCTTAAAATGTTACATTGTTGTCCTGATTTGGATTACAAAATAATCTGCATTATAATATCTGTAGATCAGAGACATCAGAGGATAAAACACAGCGGACAGAGATGAGGAATTACACATTTATTTACAAAAACAATTAGTGGTTATTTTAGAAGCATTAAAACATACAGTCATGTTCAGCCATGTTCACAGTTTCCACAATTAAAGTGTGACGCAAGCAATAGATCACAGCTCTAAACTACTCATTGAAATGACATCTGCATCACTGTAAATAACAGACTTAAGGGCCGAGTGTTTCCCTCCACTGAAGTACTTCATGAGGTCTGTGTTTAGCTGGGAAACTTAAAGATCTGCAATATCCTCTGACTTGTAGAAACCTTATTTTCTCCAACATTGCAAAACATGAATAAAAGTACATCCAAAATCCCTGGGAGCGGCCGGACAATTAATACAGAGACATGTTATTGGCAGTGAGAGCTAATGTAGGAGTGGAGGAGTTGTCATGTGACTGAATTAAAGTAGCGCTACAATACTAAGAGATCACTCGCATGGAATCACATGTTTAAGGAAGAAATGTATTAAATGTAGGTGTACCTATCTATATATACACTATATTGCCAAAAGTATTGAGACACTTCAGGTGTTCAATCCCTTCAAGGCCACAGGTGTGTAACTCAAGCTCTAGACCTGCAGACGCTTCTACACACATCAGTGAGAGAATGGGCCGCTCTCAGGAGCTCAGAGAACTCAAGCTCTAGACCTGCAGACGCTTCTACACACATCAGTGAGAGAATGGGCCGCTCTCAGGAGCTCAGAGAACTCAAGCTCTAGACCTGCAGACGCTTCTACACACATCAGTGAGAGAATGGACCGCTCTCAGGAGCTCAGAGAACTCAAGCTCTAGACCTGCAGACGCTTCTACACACATCAGTGAGAGAATGGGCCGCTCTCAGGAGCTCAGAGAACTCAAGCTCTAGACCTGCAGACGCTTCTACACACATCAGTGAGAGAATGGACCGCTCTCAGGAGCTCAGAGAACTCAAGCTCTAGACCTGCAGACGCTTCTACACACATCAGTGAGAGAATGGGCCGCTCTCAGGAGCTCAGAGAACTCAAGCTCTAGACCTGCAGACGCTTCTACACACATCAGTGAGAGAATGGACCGCTCTCAGGAGCTCAGAGAACTCAAGCACTAGACCTGCAGACGCTTCTACACACATCAGTGAGAGAATGGGCCGCTCTCAGGAGCTCAGAGAACTCAAGCTCTAGACCTGCAGACGCTTCTACACACATCAGTGAGAGAATGGACCGCTCTCAGGAGCTCAGAGAACTCAAGCTCTAGTCCTGCAGACGCTTCTACACACATCAGTGAGAGAATGGGCCGCTCTCAGGAGCTCAGAGAACTCAAGCTCTAGACCTGCAGACGCTTCTACACACATCAGTGAGAGAATGGACCGCTCTCAGGAGCTCAGAGAACTCAAGCTCTAGACCTGCAGACGCTTCTACACACATCAGTGAGAGAATGGACCGCTCTCAGGAGCTCAGAGAACTCAAGCTCTAGACCTGCAGACGCTTCTACACACATCAGAGAGAGAATGGGCCGCTCTCAGGAGCTCAGAGAACTCAAGCTCTAGTCCTGCAGACGCTTCTACACACATCAGTGAGAGAATGGACCGCTCTCAGGAGCTCAGAGAACTCAAGCTCTAGACCTGCAGACGCTTCTACACACATCAGTGAGAGAATGGACCGCTCTCAGGAGCTCAGAGAACTCAAGCTCTAGTCCTGCAGACGCTTCTACACACATCAGTGAGAGAATGGACCGCTCTCAGGAGCTCAGAGAACTCAAGCTCTAGACCTGCAGACGCTTCTACACACATCAGTGAGAGAATGGACCGCTCTCAGGAGCTCAGAGAACTCAAGCTCTAGTCCTGCAGACGCTTCTACACACATCAGTGAGAGAATGGGCCGCTCTCAGGAGCTCAGAGAACTCAAGCTCTAGGCCTGCAGACGCTTCTACACACATCAGTGAGAGAATGGACCGCTCTCAGGAGCTCAGAGAACTCAAGCGTGGGGCCGTGATCGCTGGACACCTGTGCAATAAGTCCACATATTATACTAAATATTCCACGCTCAACTGTTAGTGGGATTATAACAAAGTGGAAGCCATTGGGAACAACAGCAACTCAGCCACAACTCAGCGGGGTCAGCGCATGCTGAGGGTCACAGAAGTCGCCAACTTTCTGCAGAGTCAAGAGCTCCAGACCTCCAAACTTCTGTGGCCTTCAGATGAGCTCAAGAACAGTGTGTAGAGCTTCATGGAATGGGTTTCCATGGCCGAGCAGCTCATCCAAGCCTTACATCACCAAGAGCAATGCAAAGCGTGGGATGCAGTGGGGTAAAGCGCGCCGCCACTGGACTCTAGAGCAGTGGAGACGTGTTCTCTGAGTGACCAATCACGCTTCTCTGTCTGACAATCCCATGGACGAGTCTGGGTTTGGCGGTTGCCAGGAGAACGGGACTTGACATTGACGGAACCAAGACATTTTGGACAATTTCATGCTCCCAACTTTGTGGGAACAGTTTGGGGACGGCCCCTTCCTGTCCCAGCATGACTGACCAGTGCACAAAGCTCCGCTCCATAAAGACATGGATGAGCGAGTTTGGTGTGGAGGAACTGGACTGGCCTGCACAGAGTCCTGACCTCAACCCGATAGAACACCTTTGGGATGAATTAGAGCGGAGACTGAGAGCCAGGCCTTCTCGTCCAACATCACAAATGCGCTTCTAGAAGAATCCCCATAAACACACTCCTAAACCTTGAGGAAAGCCTTCCCAGAAGAGCTGAAGCTGTTAGAGCTGCGACTCCATATTAAACCCTACGGATTGAGAATGGGATGGCATTAAAGCTCATGTGCATGTGAAGGCAGGCGTCACAACACCTTTGGCGATATAGTGTATGTATATGCGTGTTATATATCACGTTATATGTCCAGGTCATATTTCCCCCCAAAATATACATACATTATATATATATGTGTGTATGTATTTATATAATATTTATGAAAATGATGTATGTTCCCTGGTCCTCATTACCATAATGCAAAAGAATGCTTATTGCAACAATAAAAACAATGCATTGTTTACATCGTGAAGTATTTCAGTCCATCAGCAGTGGTCAGAATCTAATAAGAATAAACAGAATTACAAAAGAAAAAATGCATTACAGACGCTTACAGTAATGAGAAATTGGAGGTTAATGTGTCATGAAAATAATACAGATCATCTGAGTGGTGATCATGTCTTCTGTCATGAAATATGACCTGGACATTTTTTTTTTGAGAAAACATGGAAAATTAGTGTCTAATTCTAGTACTAAACAAACACTCTGTCCTTCAAAAGTGATGAAATGTGATAAACCTGACTGAATTTTGGCTTCTAGTACAAATGATGTACGTACAGCTGTCACTCAAGCATCTAATGAAACCATATTTGTGTAGGTTATGGACTAGTTTGAGTAGAGGACGGACCGAAGAGTTGAAATGTATGGAGATTGTTCATGTTAGGCTCTGAATCCCAGTACTGTACTGAAGAACTGCGCTCGTCGTGGTCTGTAAGGCACGTGGCGTGATGGGTTGGTTGGCATGTTTGGTTGTGGGTCAGTGCTGGACGGATTTGATGACCCACTCTGCACTGGGGTTGAGCTCCAGGAGAGCTTTGATGTACGTCTCTTCATCCAGACATCTCTCCTCTAGACAAACACACAAGCACACAGACGTCAGGTACAGCGAGGACTAGAGCGCCGCTTCTGCATCCAGGATTCATGCAGATCTTTTTAGGGAAGAAGTTAGGAAATGTTTTAAGATAATCTCTTAAGAATGTGCCAAGCATGTGCTCAAATAGTGGCCTATTTAACTCGTTTGGAATTCAGCAAAAAGTCACATTACGCATGATCACAATGATCATGGTTTGCATTATGATGCTACTTTAGACTCGTGCACATTCCTACCCAGACTGCAAATAGTGTCTGTCCAGATCCACATCTGGTAGGTGTGGATTCCACATGTTTCCGGCCGGATCTGACTCTATTTGTTGTCTGGGATGCCAAATGGTGTAGGAAGTGCGTCTCCTCACTTATATGTTGAGAAATCTGTTTATTTTACCATCCTAACTAACGTAACATTTTTAGTGGGATAACGTACAGTTGTATGGTTAGTTGTGTTACCCCGCTAGAAATTTTACGTTCCCAGAAAGTTCCGAGATGGTCGTGATGTGGAGTTCTTTAAAGGGTTGGGGGACGTTATTTGGCAGACCTTCACAGAATATTCAGGATGTTTTTCGAACGTTTAAGGGACATTCTGGGAATGTCACTAGGTGACGTCCTTGACCCCAACGGGAACGTTCTAGGAATGTCACTAGGTGACGTCCTTGACCCCAACGGGAACGTTCTGGGAATGTCACTAGGTGACGTCCTTGACCCCAACGGAAACGTTCTGGGAATGTTGCTAGGTGACGTCCTTGACCCCAACGGGAACATTCTGGGAATGTCGCTAGGTGACATCCTTAACCCCAACGGGAACGTTCTGGGAATGTCACTAGGTGACGTCCTTGACCCCAACGGGAACATTCTGGGAATGTCACTAGGTGACGTCCTTGACCCCAACGGAAACGTTCTGGGAATGTTGCTAGGTGACGTCCTTGACCCCAACGGGAACATTCTGGGAATGTCGCTAGGTGACGTCCTTAACCCCAACGGGAACGTTCTGGGAATGTCACTAGGTGACGTCCTTGACCCCAACGGGAACATTCTGGGAATGTCACTAGGAGACGTCCTTGACCCCAACGGGAACGTTCTGGGAATGTTGCTAGGTGACGTCCTTAACCCCAACGGGAACGTTCTGGGAATGTTGCTAGGTGACGTCCTTGACCCCAACGGAAACGTTCTGGAAATGTTGCTAGGTGACATCCTTGACCCCAACGGGAACATTCTGGGAATGTCACTAGGTGACGTCCTTGACCCCAACGGGAACATTCTGGGAATGTCACTAGGTGACGTCCTTGACCCCAACGGGAACATTCTGGGAATGTCACTAGGTGACGTCCTTAACCCCAACGGGAACGTTCTGGGAATGTCACTAGGTGACGTCCTTGACCCCAACGGGAACATTCTGGGAATGTCACTAGGAGACGTCCTTGACCCCAACGGGAACGTTCTGGGAATGTTGCTAGGTGACGTCCTTAACCCCAACGGGAACGTTCTGGGAATGTTGCTAGGTGACGTCCTTGACCCCAACGGAAACGTTCTGGAAATGTTGCTAGGTGACATCCTTGACCCCAACGGGAACATTCTGGGAATGTTGCTAGGTGACATCCTTGACCCCAACGGGAACATTCTGGGAATGTCACTAGGTGACGTCCTTGACCCCAACGGGAACGTTCTGGGAATGTTGCTAGGTGACATCCTTGACCCCAACGGGAACATTCTGGGAATGTTGCTAGGTGACGTCCTTGACCCCAACGGGAATGTTCTGGAAATGTCACTAGGTGACGTCTTTGACCCCAATGGGAACGTTCTGGAAATGTCACTAGGTGACGTCCTTGACCCCAACGGGAACGTTCTGGGAATGTCACTAGGTGACGTCCTTGACCCCAACGGGAACGTTCTGGGAATGTCACTAGGTGACGTCCTTGACCCCAACGGGAACGTTCTGGGAATGTCACTAGGTGACGTCCTTGACCCCAACGGGAATGTTCTGGGAATGTTGCTAGGTGACGTCCTTGACCCCAACGGAAACGTTCTGGGAATGTTGCTAGGTGACGTCCTTGCCCCCAACAGGAACATTCTGGGAATGTCACTAGGTGACGTCCTTGACCCCAACGGGAACGTTCTGGGAATGTTGCTAGGTGACGTCCTTAACCCCAACGGGAACGTTCTGGGAATGTTGCTAGGTGACATCCTTGACCCCAACGGGAACATTCTGGGAATGTTGCTAGGTGACGTCCTTGACCCCAACGGGAATGTTCTGGAAATGTCACTAGGTGACGTCCTTGACCCCAACGGGAACGTTCTGGAAATGTTACTAGGTGACGTCCTTGACCCCAACGGGAACGTTCTGGGAATGTCACTAGGTGACGTCCTTGACCCCAACGTGAACGTTCTGGGAATGTTGCTAGGTGACGTCCTTTGGCCCCAACGGGAACATTCTGGGAATGTCACTAGGTGACGTCCTTGACCCCAACGGGAACATTCTGGGAATGTTGCTAGGTGACGTCCTTTGACCCCAACGGGAACATTCTGGGAATGTTGCTAGGTGACATCCTTAACCCCAAAGGGAATGTTCTGAGAATGTCACTAGGTGACATCCTTTGACCCCAACGGGAACGTTCTGGGAATGTTACTAGGTGACGTCCTTGACCCCAACGGGAACGTTCTGGGAATGTTACTAGGTGACGTCCTTGACCCCAACGGGAACGTTCTGAGAATGTCACTAGGTGACGTCCTTGACCCCAACGGGAACGTTCTGAGAATGTCACTAGGTGACGTCCTTGACCCCAACGGGAACATTCTGGGAATGTTGCTAGGTGACGTCCTTTGACCCCAACGGGAACGTTCTGGGAATGTTACTAGGTGACGTCCTTAACCCCAACGGGAACGTTCTGGGAATGTCACTAGGTGACGTCCTTGACCCCAACGGGAACGTTCTGGGAATGTTGCTAGGTGACGTCCTTTGACCCCAACGGGAACGTTCTGGGAATGTCACTAGGTGACGTCCTTGACCCCAACGGGAACGTTCTGGGAATGTTGCTAAGTGACGTCCTTTGACCCCAACGGGAACGTTCTGGGAATGTCACTAGGTGACGTCCTTAACCCCAACGGGAACGTTCTGAGAATGTCACTAGGTGACGTCCTTGACCCCAACGGGAACGTTCTGGGAATGTTGCTAGGTGACGTCCTTTGACCCCAACGGGAACGTTCTGGGAATGTTACTAGGTGACGTCCTTAACCCCAACGGGAACGTTCTGGGAATGTCACTAGGTGACGTCCTTGACCCCAACGGGAACGTTCTGGGAATGTTGCTAGGTGACGTCCTTTGACCCCAACGGGAACGTTCTGGGAATGTCACTAGGTGACGTCCTTGACCCCAACGGGAACGTTCTGGGAATGTTGCTAAGTGACGTCCTTTGACCCCAACGGGAACGTTCTGGGAATGTCACTAGGTGACGTCCTTAACCCCAACGGGAACGTTCTGAGAATGTCACTAGGTGACGTCCTTGACCCCAACGGGAACGTTCTGGGAATGTTGCTAGGTGACGTCCTTTGACCCCAACGGGAACGTTCTGGGAATGTTACTAGGTGACGTCCTTAACCCCAACGGGAACGTTCTGGGAATGTTGCTAGTGTCAGGCTGGTGTCAAGGACGTCACCTAGCAGGGTCCCCACTCTTTCATGAACACCAGATTCAAGGACTTTTTCCAAGCACCAATTATTTTATTTCAGATTCATAACCCAGCATATGTAGCATCACGAAAGACCTCTTATGTAGCGTTCACACCGGAAGCGAATGACGCGAATAATTCACGCAAAGTTGGACTCGCTTCATTCGCGCATGACATTCACTTCACAACAGACGTGAGTTTGCCTCATGGGCGGGGCTTCTGCCAGCGGCTCGTCTCATTGAGAAATGGCTGACATGGGCTGTGTTTACGTCTTTTTTGTTCAAATCTACTGTAAATGTGTGACAAAACGTAGTTTTAAGACTTTTCAGGCGATAATGTAGTTGTTTAAAGCTAAAATCTGTGGTTTATCTCTGAACATGTGATCTGGTGTGTGTGGAGTTGAACATGTGATCTGGTGTGTGTGGAGCTGAACATGTGATCTGGTGTGTGTGGAGCTGAACATGTGATCTGGTGTGTGTGGAGTTGAACATGTGATCTGGTGTGTGTGGAGTTGAACATGTGATCTGGTGTGTGTGGAGTGTGGAGTTGAACATGTGATCTGGTGTGTGTGGAGTGTGGAGTTGAACATGTGATCTGGTGTGTGAGGAGTTGAACATGTGATCTGGTGTGTGTGGAGTGTGGAGTTGAACATGTGATCTGGTGTGTGTGGAGTTGAACATGTGATCTGGTGTGTGTGGAGTTGTGAGCTCCAGTGGATCAGGTGCTCATTAACCCCGGCGAGAGCAGCCTCTCCTCGGCCAGTCCTTCAGCCGCTGGCTCTGGTGTCTCTGTGGCGTCTCCAGCTATAATTCGTCTTGTGTAGATCTAACGGCTGATCTTTGGTCTCATGGATCTATAATTTGTTCCCTGGCAAATCGTTTAGGCTGAGGCAAAGTTCAGATTTTTCAACTTGGGCGATTCGCCTCATTCGTGGGAATCGCGCTGCAGAATGTCTATTCGCGTCTTTGCATTGACTTAACATGTAAATCACTCGCGTGAAACGCTTAATTCGCATCCAGTGTGAACGCACCATTAAAGTAGGCTACTTAAAGGAACACGCCGACTTTTTGGGACTTAAGCTTATTCACAGTATCCCCCAGATAGATAAGTCCATACACACTATTCTCATCTCCGTGTCTGGTTGCGTCTCAACTCTGTTTGACGCACCCACCGCTAGCCTAGCTTAGCACAAAGACTGGAGATAAATGGCTCCAGCTAGCCTACTGCTCAATGAGTGACAAAATAACGCCAACATTCTCCTATTTACATGTTGTGATGTGTATAGTTACAACGTGTACTAATACCTAGGCTGATATGGCAGGAACTATACTCTCATTCCTGCGTAATAATCAAGAGCTGTGAGCCGTTCCATGAGTGCAGCGGCGCAATGATATTACACAGCGCCTGAAAATAGTCCCCAGCACGCTCTGTGCAAGCAGGCGGTCACGTTCGTTATGTTGACGGAAGTTAGCCTATTTTCAGGCGCTGTGTAATATCATTGTGCCGCTTCACCAATGGTACAGCAGCAAAGTTCCTGGATTATTACGCAGGAATGGGAGTATAGTTCCTAGGCTAGCCGTATCGGCCTAGAAAATCACAATTTTCATTTTCAGCAAGTGTATGTACTGCTCTCCATCGCTTCAAGTTTTTTCCCCCCGCTACCCCTTCACCCCCCGAACATAAGCAACGTTTCATTCTGTCTTTGATAGCGCATATACTGTAGGACAATTTTTGAAATAACACCATTCTAAACTAAATTTATTTCAAATTTTATTCAAGCACTTTCAAGGACTTATATTTGTTTTTAAGTACTTTCCAGGCCTTGAATCCATGTGTCTGAAATTCAAGAACTTTCAAGAAGCTTGAGAACCCTGACCTAGTAACGTTTCCGTCATGATGTGGAGTTCTTCAAAGGGTTGGGGGAAGTTATTTGGCGGATATTCACAGAACAGTCAGGATGTTTTTCGAATGTTAAGGGGACCATTACTATAGGATGTTCCCTCTAGGTCTCTACACTACATTCCTATAATGTTTGCAGGACCTTTAGGGGACCAACCTAGAATGTTGTTTTTTGGTCCTATTTGGGTCCTTCCATCACGTTTACTGAATGTTTTCAGAACATGTGTGTGTGAATCAATGTACACATGTGTGTGTGAATCAATGGTTTGCATAAAAGTCTTCGTCATCCAACTTCATATCGAGAACACGTAAATACTGCACCTTATAATGTGCGTGTTCGCCTTTCTGAATGTGCTAATGTGGCGAAAGATACCATTGTCTCTTACTGTACTCACAGAGACCAGAGCTTGTTATTTTTAGCCTGAAAATGCTCGCCTGTACAATTCAGAAGCACACTTTTATTACCTCTTATTATATACCTCTATACAGGGTTCATACACATTTCTACCAATACATTTCCATGACTTTTCCATAACTTTTATGAAAATATTCAGGACCTAACCTTCCATGAAAGTCTGTGTATACATATAAAATAAGAAAAATCCATGTTCAAATGTCAAATCATAGCCTATCTTAACTAATTAAGGTAAATCAATATGGTACAAAATAAACGCTGACACACCAGTAAAATGGTTAGATAAAATACTGTCAGACCCTAGCAATGGATTAACACACATCAATGGGAGGCAACAATTATAAATAAGTGAATAAAAGTGTCCAGTGACACTGACAGGAACTTTACAAGGTGGCCGTGCCAGAGACAAACTTTTGGAATACAACTAAGAAGATTTTAAAACAGCTTTGCCTCCTAGTATTTACCATTCATCTCATTGGAAAACCATCAATCATTAACAAGATAACGTCCCTATTTGAATCGTTAATTTTTTTATTTCTTTAATTTAACGTTACACATATACAGACGTTCCCTCATGCAAGGGTCAGAAATTTACTTTTCCATTAAGGGGCTCCTTGCAATTCATTTCCAAGAGCATTTTATTTATTTATAAGTGCAATTTTTAATGATTACCTTTGTTGTCATTTGTCAAATACTGTCAATCAGAATACTAGACTATCACCAGAATTATATAATAAACAAAAGCCATCTTTACACTGCAGAGGTGGAACAGAAGCTGCATCTGAAAGAGCTTAAATGTTGATTTACACAGACTGTTTAATGTTACTCAAATTATAAAATGAACAGGAACTCTTTACAGAGTCATTGTCAGTTATTAATATGCTCTTGAAATTGTAGGCTATTAATGATTCGTCGATTAATAGATCCATAAAAAAAATTGTGTTTGGGGAAACTGCACGTCATATTCTGTCTACACAGATAAAACAAACATTTACCAATTATTTTAATGCTTTTTATGCATTAGAAAAATGAAGACTTTGCGTGATCTTATCAGCATGATGAATAAATTATATTAACCGGAATAGACTACCGGTATACAGAAAGGGAGCAGAGAATGTGACCGATCGTGACGTTGTTCATAATTTGGGTCTAGTGCGAGTTTAAGCGCTCTCACAAACACTTCGTTAAAATCACGGAAGCTGACGACACTGCGAAATAAATCTCTTACATCTGCACTTTGTTGTTTATGATGTCAGGAGAATCCAAGAGATTCAGTAAGAATTCAGTCAGAGTGCACACACTGATCAAAACTCTGTTTCTAATCTGAACGCCTCTGATTGGCCATGACGGTCGACAGAAACGCGTGTGATTGGTTATAATGCTCAATGCTGCAAAAGGAAATCTGACGGACGGAATGCAGCAGATCTAAGGAATGAAGTATGTTTACGAAGTTTCAAAGTTTGTTTAACCAATATTATCACGTAAACATACAGTGAGGAAAATAAGTATTTGAACACCCTGCTATTTTGCAAGTTCTCCCACTTGGAAATCATGGAGGGGTCTGAAATTGTCATCATAGGTGCATGTCCACTGTGAGAGACAAAAAATCCAGAAATCACAATATATGATTTTTTAACTATTTATTTGTATGATACATCTGCAAATAAGTATTTGAACACCTGTCTATCAGCTAGAATTCTGACCCTCAAAGACCTGTTAGTCTGCCTTTAAAATGTCCACCTCCACTCCATTTATTATCCTAAATTAGATGCACCTGTTTGAGGTCGCTAGCTGCATAAAGACACCTGTCCACCCCATACAATCAGTAAGAATCCAACTACTAACATGGCCAAGACCAAAGAGCTGTCCAAAGACACTAGAGACAAAATTGTACACCTCCACAAGACTGGAAAGGGCTACGGGAAATGGCCAAGCAGCTTGGTGAAAAAAGGTCCACTGTTGGAGCAATCATTAGAAAATGGAAGAAGCTAAACATGACTGTCAATCTCCCTCGGACTGGGGCTCCATGCAAGATCTCACCTCGTGGGGTCTCAATGATCCTAAGAAAGGTGAGAAATCAGCCCAGAACTACACGGGAGGAGCTGGTCAATGACCTGAAAAGAGCTGGGACCACCGTTTCCAAGGTTACTGTTGGTAATACACTAAGACGTCATGGTTTGAAATCATGCATGGCACGGAAGGTTCCCCTGCTTAAACCAGCACATGTCAAGGCCCGTCTTAAGTTTGCCAATGACCATTTGGATGATCCAGAGGAGTCATGGGAGAAAGTCATGTGGTCAGATGAGACCAAAATAGAACTTTTTGGTCATAATTCCACTAAACGTGTTTGGAGGAAGAAGAATGATGAGTACCATCCCAAGAACACCATCCCTACTGTGAAGCATGGGGGGGGTAGCATCATGCTTTGGGGGTGTTTTTCTGCACATGGGACAGGGCGACTGCACTGTATTAAGGAGAGGATGACCGGGGCCATGTATTGCGAGATTTTGGGGAACAACCTCCTTCCCTCAGTTAGAGCATTGAAGATGGGTCGAGGCTGGGTCTTCCAACATGACAATGACCCGAAGCACACAGCCAGGATAACCAAGGAGTGGCTCTGTAAGAAGCATATCAAGGTTCTGGCGTGGCCTAGCGTCTCCAGACCTAAACCCAATAGAGAATCTGTGGAGGAGCTCAAACTCCGTGTTTCTCAGCGACAGGCCAGAAACCTGACTGATCTAGAGAAGATCTGTGTGGAGGAGTGGGCCAAAATCCCTCCTGCAGTGCAAACCTGCTGAACAACTACAGGAAACCTTTGACCTCTGTAATCGCAAACAAAGGCTACTGTACCAAATATTAACATTGATTTTCTCAGGTGTTCAAATACTTATTTGCAGCTGTATCATACAAATAAAGAGTTAAAAAATCATATATTGTGATTTCTGGATTTCTTTTTTAGATTATGTCTCTCACAGTGGACATGCACCTACGATGACAATTTCAGACCCTCCATGATTTCTAAGTTGGAGAACTTGCAAAATAGCAGGGTGCTCAAATACTTATTTTTAAACAAATTTCCATGACTTTTCCAAAACTTTCTGGTTTATTTATTTTTCCAAAACTTTTCCAGGCCTGGAAATTGCTACTTTAAAATTCAATGACTTTTGCAGGTTTTTCATGACCGTATGAACTCTGTCTATAAGTCATAGCTCTGATCTCTGTGAATACAGACACAATGGTGACTTTAGCCACTGTGTAGCGTCCTAACCAGCTCATTCACAAAATATAACATGCGATACATGTTCTGAATATGAAGTTGGACAAACAGTTGGTATTGATCCATCTTTGAGAAGCAGCTTTTGTGAAATCCTGTGTTTTACTGACTCTCATTTGCAAAGCAGTCCAGCAGTTCTGAAAACATTCAGTAAACGTGACGGAAGGACCTAAATAGGACCAAAATATAACATTCTAGGCTGGTCCTCTAAAGGTCCCCCAAATGTCCTCTTTGTAATGTTGCCGTGTGACCACAGAATAACCATAATAGTCATATCAAGAGCCTTGAACTGCAGAACTTCCATAACCAAAAGAGGACATTTTAGGAACGTCCCTAATGTTCTGTAAAGGTTCGGGATTTTCATCACCTTTAGAGAACATCCCCTCCTGCGTGGGTATGAACTGCACTCAGCATTGTGTGACTATTAATGAGAGGCTCATGAGATACTCACTGATGTTTCCTCCCATCTCATAGAGACACAGATCTTCTCTTCTCACAGACAGAGACCTGTAACACAGCACACAGTCAATGTCACTACCTTTCACATCACCACTACAAACAACATCACATGTCGGTGCCTGAAGATGTTTGTAAGTGTGTTAGCTCACCTCTCTTGACCGAGGAAGCGTGTCAGGACATCTGAGGCCTTCAAATCCTCCGTCAACTGTATGGCCATGGACACCATTGAGAACTGAGGGGCTTGCACCCGTATGAAGCCTCCTTCAGCCTGAACACACACACATCTACACTACAGCCAAACATGTACTCCAGTAAAACACCCTCTATCCTGGGATACACACACTTATATCAAGTATTTTAGTGCATGCTATTATAACCAGACTGCATTGCTCCTACCGGCTCTGACAGTCATGCATGCATTGTGCTGAGCGTCCACTGGGTGTCAGAGTGGAGCCGCTTCACTCACATTCTCAAACTCTGATTCATTCAACCGGGTGGGAAACACTGACACACACACACAAGTGCCATACGTCCCGCTTGGGTTTGATCTGTCCTTCAGTTCAGTTTGTGTTTGCTCTCTCACCTCATTGTTTCTCTCCTGTTTGTCAGAGGCCCTCTCGCGGTCGTAGGCCATCTTCTTCAGTAGTTTCTTAACCGCTCTGTCTCTGTTCATCTTCCTCTGGTTCTCCGTGTTATGCTTACGCACCTGATTCAGGATGAACTTGGGAATCTGAGACACAAAAAAGACTCATTTGAGCATTGTGATCTTCAAACTTCTATTAGTCGGACATAACAAATGCTGTAAGACATGTATGAGGTGTGAGGAGACGCACGGTCCAGAGGAGGTTCTGGTAGCGGATGAGCAGCCGGACGATGTTGGCGGTGCCAGTGGCCATGGCGAACTCCTGCTGTTCACTGATCTTACTGCGGAAGCCCTTGCACATGAAGATGTTGGGTGCCATCACCACTGCAACGTTGTTCAGGGTCATCTTATTCTTGTCCTTACGATCGATCACTCTTTGGAAGAACTCCATCAGAGCCTGAAAGACACGGAAACAGTCCGGCTGAATCTGGTTCAGTCCTAAGCGTGAATGGTAAAGTGAAGTCAGGGTTCCAAGGTTTCCATTTTAAAATCCCATACTTTTCCAGACTCAAATTCCCAAAACTCTCTGTAGATGTTTAGACCATATTTAACATAAATGGTTCATAAAGCATTATTTTCAGTGTTATAATTGGTATACAATACAGTCATCTGTAAATATTTGTATTTCCTCTGCACTGCATTTTTTTGCATGCTTAAACATTACAATTTCAAGTTCAAGGGTCTATAAAAAAGACTGGTACTGTAAAAAAGTGTCCAAAATGTGGCTTTCTTTAGGGTAGTACCTCTAATATCAAGTCCTAATGTCCAATTTAACGCATCCTCTTTGGCGGCGGAGAAACCATGACACAAAATGGGCTGATGGCACAATACGGCTGCGTGCATTGTCCTGTTTGCCCAGTTCAAGGGTCAATAAAAAAGATTGGTACTGTACAAAAGTGTTCAAAATGTGGCTTTCCTTAGGGTAGTACCTCTAATATCAAGGCCTAATGTTCAATTTAATGCATCATCTATGGTGGCGGAGAAACCATGACATGAAATGGGCTGATGGCACAATACGGCTGTGTACATTGTCCTATTTGCCAAGTTCAAGGGTCTATAAAAAAGATTGGTAGCGTTAAAAAAAGTGTAAAAAATTAGTTTTTTGTTAGGGCAGTTTGTCTTATTTCAAAGCTTTTGGTCTGCTTTAACGCATCATCTATGGTGGCGGAGAAACCATGACATGAAATGGGCTGATGGAACAATACGGCTGTGCACATTGTCCTATTTGCCAAGTTCAAGGGTCTATAAAAAAGATTGGTAGCGTTAAAAAAAGTGTAAAAAATTAGTTTTTTGTTAGGGCAGTTTGTCTTATTTCAAAGCTTTTGGTCTGCTTTAACGCATCATCTATGGTGGCGGAGAAACCATGACATGAAATGGGCTGATGGAACAATACGGCTGTGTACATTGTCCTATTTGCCAAGTTCAAGGGTCTATAAAAAAGATTGGTAGCGTTAAAAAAAGTGTAAAAAATTAGTTTTTTGTTAGGGCAGTTTGTCTTATTTCAAAGCTTTTGGTCTGCTTTAACGCATCATCTATGGTGGCGGAGAAACCATGACATGAAATGGGCTGATGGCACAATACGGTTGTGCACATTGTCCTATTTGCCAAGTTCAAGGGTCTATAAAAAAGATTGGTAGCGTTAAAAAAAGTGTAAAAAATTAGTTTTTTGTTAGGGCAGTTTGTCTTATTTCAAAGCTTTTGGTCTGCTTTAACGCATCATCTATGGTGGCGGAGAAACCATGACATGAAATGGGCTGATGGAACAATACGGCTGTGTACATTGTCCTATTTGCCAAGTTCAAGGGTCTATAAAAAAGACTGGTACTGTAAAAAAGTGTCCAAAATGTGTCTTTCTTTAGGGCAGTTTGTCCTATTTCAAGGCCTTAGGTCTGCTTTAATGGATCCTTTGTGGCGGCCACGAAATCATGCAGCAAAATGGGCTGATAGGTGGCTCAGCCCTATATGCTGTTTAACAGTTTCTCGTGTTTATGAAGTCTATATTTTTTGTTTATATTTGCACAGGTCCTTTTAGAGTCTCTGTAATACTGTGCTGAGAATACTGTGAGAAGAAACCCAAAACTCTTATAACCTGCATTTTTGCATAACAAAAAAGTGCACCTTGACTTCATTCAGTCGTGTTTGACAGTCACTAAATTCTTAATTTTCTATTATAGAAAACTAAATATTTTTCCATACTCTTTCATTTTTCCATACTTTTCCAGACTATGGGAGTGAGCTGAATGTGGAAGTCATGTGACGGGTGAATGTGTGCTGTCGTACCTTGAGAGTGTCTCTGTTGGGTTCAGGCAGCAGGAGCACCAGCAGATTCAGCGCCTGTAGCTGCTGTTTCTTAGTGGGCAGCCCTGCTCAGAACACACACACACACACACCATCACAATCAATTACACACAACACAGATCACACACACTTTAAAGGCCCCGATATACTCATAGCAAAGTAGCACAGAATGTACACTAGCAGTTTCGAACTCCAAATGAGCTTTGTTTTGGCCTGATTTTGTTCGAAATTACGCCACACCAGTTTGTTCAAGTACAAGCCTGAAGTATATCAGGGCCTTAAGCTTCAATGTACAGGGTCAAACTGCACACAGCCCGGTGTGTGTGAGCCGTGTACCGGAGACTCACTCAGCACAGAGATGAAGGCGTTGAAGTATTCGACGGTCAGCAGAGGATACGGCAGCTCCCGGATGAACAGCTTGAGGAGACTCGCGGCGTCATGCTGTTTGAGACTCTCCCATGGAAACATGCCTTCGTAAAACTTGTGTTCCAGTTCCTGACAGACTGCCTGGGAAACACACACCAGAAAATAGGTTACAATGATGTAATGACTACAGAGAGAACACACACAAGCATCATTGGCAGCACGGCTGTCTCACCTTCACTCTGGTGGCGGCTCCAGGTATCCGGAGAACACCCTCCGTGTCCAATCCCTGCTCCTCGATGTGGGAGATCAGCTGAAAAACAACAGGTTACCTGTTAGTGGGTGGGATATATTAGGCAGCAAGTGAACATTTTGTCCTCAGAGTTGATGTGTTAGAAGCAGGAGAAATGGGCGAGCGTAAGGATTTGAGCGAGTTTGACAAGGGCCAGATTGTGACGGCTAGACGACTGGGTCAGAGCATCTCCAGAACTGCAGCTCTTGTGGGGTGTTCCCGGTCTGCAGTGGTCAGTCTCTATCAAAAGTGCTCCAAGGAAGGACCAGTGGAGAACCGGCCACAGGGTCATGGGCGGCCGAGGCTCATTGATGCACGTGGGGAGCGAAGGCTGGCCCGTGTGGTCCGATCAAACAGACGAGCTACTGGAGCTCAAACTGCTCCAGAAGTTAATGCTGGTTCTGATAGAAAGCTGTCAGAATACACAGAGCATCTCAGTTTGAGGAGTATGGACCAGTCAGGGTGCCCATGCTGACCCCTGTCCACCGCCCAAAGCACCAACAGATATCAGCCAATATCCTAGTAATATGCATGATAATAAGCAACTAGTTCATAGTGAGAATTGGACCCTAAACTAAAGTGGTACCAATGTTTCTTATCTCAAGGGATGTCAGGGTGAGTTGTAGTCGTCTGTGAGTTATGAATGCCTATAATTATGGCTAATATAGTAATGGCTCAGCTCTCTTACATGCTGCAGTATGAGAGGCACTTTGGTTCCTGGGATCCTCCGCTGGTCTTGATCCAGCAGCGTTGAGAGAGGAACACCAAACAACCCCGACTCTACGGATGACACAACACTATTTATTATTCAGCTGCATAAACAGAGACATGATGACTGTTTATTCAGAACCAGACTGACAAACTAGCAGTTAGGGATGGGCGATATGGCCTAAAATCCATATTGCGATATACATTGCAGCCTCTTGCGATAACGATATATAAATTATAATAGAACCAATTAAGAACATGTTACATAGACCCTAAGGAAAGCCAAACTACTAAATGCATCTTTGTTTAAAGAAGGAAATGTATGTAGTTTTGAGAACATTTATTGAGCAAAACTGTAATTATACAACATAATGTTGCAGATAAATACAATTCAAGCACAGTAGCTGCAGAGACTTTAACAAAGAAAAAGCAGAATGTTTTAAAAACGTCCTGTACGCGCTTATCAGTGAATAGCGACCAGGCTAAAAGTTTATAAAAGTTTCTTACCTGCAGTCTAATGTAACGCATTTGGTTTTAAACATTTTGTTCTCTTAATGAAATGAAAACTGGTGTCTTGTTAATAAAGGAACGGATACTGTGAATTAGGGAATAGGGATGTCATGTCACCATACGAAAATTCCAGTAGTCGGTATTAATACCATAAACATTTTACAGTCTGTACCAATATCGGTACCACAAAATGTTTTTATTAACCATTTAAAACATTTTTTTAATAAAATTCAATACGTTTATTATGTATGATGATAATCATAAGTAAATAATACATAAACATTTAAAGGCTGTATGCTGTTTAAAAGTAAAAAAAAGATCAAGTGAAAAATAAGCAACCATCTAGGCATAATTATTATTATTAGTTGAGATAAATTATTACATAGAGACGAAGTTAAATCTACTGTAGGCAACAACAGGAGCCTGATATATTCTGAAAAATGTCACACGTTAAACCAAACTTTTATTTTGACGGGTTGCCGTGAAGAGTGAAACTAATGAAGTCTATTCTCATGAAGTGGCGGTTTATGCGTTTGTGTCCTCATATAGACACTGCAGAGACTACAAAGACAGAGCGTGTGTGTGTGTGTGTGTGTGTGTGTGCGCGTGCGTGCGCCCGCGTCTGAGGGCTTAAATCCGAACCAAGTCCAAATAATGGATGTTGCACTGGTCTTTTTCACCAGCTCCTCCGTTTCGCTTTCAGCTATATTTACTCAAGATGACGAATATGATGATGCGTTGCAATCAGTTGCAGCTCGTGGCTCTAAATTTCGCGGGTAGATTCTGTCATCAACATGCATTATCGCGATTAAAATTAAAATCTCTATTGTAGGCCAATTGTGTATCGTTTATATCGCCCATTCCTACTAGCAGTTAGACAAGGGTAATCAGTCCTTACTTTTCATGCTCAAATTAGAGGACACACTTTTAAGACTAGTCTAAACAGTTTATGCAAATGGCCACACAATTACATGAATCATCACCAATCAAAGTTGTCTCCAGCTCGTACATGTGTGCACTAAAGGCTTCAGAAATAGACCCCTGTTTGGCATTTCCTACACATATCAGAGGCACTGACCTCTCACTTTGACCTTGAGAGCTTTATGGGCCTTCACCTCGATTCCACACGTGTCGAACAGAGCGCTCATCTCAATAAGGACCAGCCTGCGAACTTTCTTCATGTCCTCAGCGGAGAGATCGCCTACTTTCGTCTGTCCCGTCTTATCCTGAGACACTCTGAAGTCCTGTGAAAGGCCAAAAGAGGAGCGACAGAATGAGCAAATGAAGGGATCTGCATGCTGTCCGGTCTCTGGTCATGTGCCTCAGTCCCTCATTTAGCGTGACGCTCGCTTTATCATCACATTAAGACAATTTACATTAAGATAAATGATTAAGGGGATACATTATTATGCCCCTTCTCACAAGATGTAATATAAATCTCTGGTGTCTACAGAATGTGTGTGTGAAGTTTCAGCTCAAAATACCCTTAGATAATGTATTATAGCTTGTCAAATTTGCCTCTATTTGTGTGTGAGCAAAAACGCACCGTTTTTGTGTGTGTCCCTTTAAATGCAAATGAGCTGCTCCCCGCCCCCCTTCCAGAAGAGGGCGGAGCTTCAGATACTCCCTCAACAACAAAACAGGCCAATCTGACTCAGCCTGAATCACCAGTTGTGGAGCAGCCGTTCATGTTTGAGCCGGAGTCGTCACAGACGAGAGACTCTGTAATGCTAGCTGTTGTGGAGTTACGTTGATATCATCTCATCGACTAGCATGTGCCCTCATGTCCATCTATAAACTGTAAAGACGTCCGTCACCTGACTATACAACGCATAGTAAATGTGTGTTTATGAATTACAGACGGTGAGTGTGTTCAGGATAACGCCACAGCTCTAGTCTCTGTGAATACAGTCAGAGATGATGCTAATGCTAGCCGTACAGCGTCCAGCTCATTCAGAAGAAAATCTGCAGACATTCACAGAATATGAAGCGCCATCCTCACTTGTTCTGAAGTTAAGAGCACGAAGCGCTGGTATTGACTAGTGTTCATTTCGTTAACGAAAATATATGACGAAAAATGTTCGTTGACGACCTTTTTGTCCATGACTAAGACGAGACTAAAGCCCTATAGAGCTCCAGAGGTAGCGGAGTCACGCCATTTTGGCAGGAAACCAGGGGGGCGTGTTAGAGCGGCTGTGGCATTGATATCTATAAAATAATATAAAACCGGACTGCTTAAACCTTACTATTTCAACATGAGGGACAGCT
>CM042256.1:1826083-1906083 GCA_023566225.1 Romanogobio albipinnatus | reverse complement strand
TGTAGCGATACACTAATCTCACAATACGATACACGATATTCCGCTCACGATACGATATTTATCACGATATTCAGCCAATGATAAGATTCGTTATAATTCAATACACTTACATAATTTTCTGAAAGATTTAAAGGGGACAGGGTGATTTTGGTGACATCTTGTGAGTGTTTCATTTACTTGGATTGAATTAACTGAACTGAAAACTAAAATCAATTACACAATATATGTCTCTGACTGGACAGAGAGTCTACAGCTTGCAAATGCAAGTTTAGGATCTTGCATGGAGCACCAGTCCGAGGGAGATTGACAGTCATGTTTAGCTTCTTCCATTTTCTAATGATTGCTCCAACAGTGGACCTTTTTTCACCAAGCTGCTTGGCAATTTCCCCGTAGCCCTTTCCAGCCTTGTGGAGGTGTACAATTTTGTCTCTAGTGTCTTTGGACAGCTCTTTGGTCTTGGCCATGTTAGTAGTTGGATTCTTACTGATTGTATGGGGTGGACAGGTGTCTTTATGCAGCTAACGACCTCAAACAGGTGCATCTAATTTAGGATAATAAATGGAGTGGAGGTGGACATTTTAAAGGCAGACTAACAGGTCTTTGAGGGTCAGAATTCTAGCTGATAGACAGGTGTTCAAATACTTATTTGCAGCTGTATCATACAAATAAATAGTTAAAACATCATACATTATGATTTCTGGATTTTTTTTTTTAGATTAATGTCTCTCACAGTGGACATGCACCTACGATGACAATTTCAGACCCCTCCATGATTTCTATGTGGGAGAACTTGCAAAATAGCAGGCTGTTCAAATACTTATTTTCCTCACTGTGTATGACCAGCAGCTGTATATGACCTATATTGCCTATATATTCATTATATTCTACTGAACCTGTTAGTGATGTCTTGTTTATTTAATGTATGTTTAAATAAATCTGTCATGAAAATGACAGCCACTGTGTATAAATTATTATATTTCAACAACGAATTGGAGAAAAAAAAAAAAAAAAATATATATATATAATTAGATTTAGAAGTTAATGCAAAAACTGCCTTACGTGAAGCTTGATCTAAAAATAAATAGCAGCTGAATTTAGGCTAATAGTTTGGGCTCTGTTGTTAATCTTTAATAGCTATATGTAAGTAAGGGCTCCCTATATAGTTTACAGCATTATCTTTAAGAAACTTTTAGTTATAATTGAATTAATTTAAGGACAGACACAATTTTTTTCAGTAAACCACTGTTGAATAAAAATCAATTTGGTAAAACTGCTGTACCGAACCATGACTTCAAAACCGAGGTACGTACGGAACGGTCAGTTTTGTATATATATATATAAAAACAAAAAATTTGGAGTTATGAGCAGCAGAAACGCAGTGCACGTTTGTCAGCGGTAGCGCTGGGCGGATATTCGCCTTTTGCAGTTTCATGCGCCCCCAAACAAACAGCGTCTAATATGGACACGGTGTATGAATATGGAGGAGGGAAGGTCTCTCGCAATTCAGAAGGCAAACCAATGTGCAGCTGTCCCTGCATGATGGGCCAGGCAAAATAAAAATAAAATAATAACCTTGTATCGGCCCCAAAGAACAGCGGCCCACTGGGAAGTTGCCCAGTAGTGCTGCACGATTTGGGGAAAATATCTAATTGCAATTATTCTGGTTAAAATTGCGATTGCGATTTAAAATGCGATTATTATTATTTTTTTATTTTTACAAATGAAAAGTATGTATATAACATTGTGTTTATACACTCACCTAAAGGATTATTAGGAGCAGCACTAATACTGTGTTTGACCCCCTTTGGCCTTCAGAACTGCCTTAATTCTACGTGGCATTGATTCAACAAGGAGCTGAAAGCATTCTTTAGAAATGTTGGCCCATATTGATAGGATAGCATCTTGCAGTTGATGGAGATTTGTGGGATGCACATCCAGGGCACGAAGCTCCCGTTCCACCACATCCCAAAGATGCTCTATTGGGTTGAGATCTGGGGACTGTGGGGGCCATTTTAGTCCAGTGAACTCATTGTCATGTTCAAGAAACCAATTTGAAATGATTGGAGCTTTGTGACATGGGGCATTATCCTGCTGGAAGTAGCCCTCAGAGGATGGGCACATGCTGGTCATAAAGGGATGGACATGGTCAGAAACAATGCTCAGGTAGGCCGTGGCATTTAAACCATGCCCAATTGGCACTAAGGGGCCTAAAGTGTGCCAAAAAAACATCCCCCACACCATTACACCACCATCACCAGCCTGCACAGTGGTAACAAGGCATGATGGATCCATGTTCTCATTCTGTTTACGCCAAATTCTGACTCTACCATCTGAATGTCTCAACAGAAATCCAGACTCATCAGACCAGGCAACATTTTTCCAGTCATTTTTCTCAAAATTGCTTAAATCCCCTTTCTTTCCCATTCTGACATTCAGTTTGGAGTTCAGGAGATTGTCTTGACCAGGACCACACCCCTAAATGCATTGAAGCAACTGCCATGTGATTGGTTGATTAGATAATTGCATTAATGAGAAATTGAACAGGTGTTCCTTATAATCCTTTAGGTGAGTGTATATTAATATGGCTAATAATTATTATTATTATGATTATTGCTAAAAAAAATAAGATATATCACTATTTAATAGCATTTTCATTACTAAAATGGTTCTCAAGATGGCGCCGAGGATGGCTGCTACGTTGCGAGCTCCGCTGGAACATTGTAGTTTTTTGTTTGTTCTGTTTATAGTTTTTGTGTTTTTCGTCTTGGATGTTGTCTGCCTTACTAAGTACGACAGACAGACACTTTTGGACATTGGTTCGGCAATCGCACACCGAAAACCGGACTTTAAATTCTTCAGTGACGACACGCTGCTTACAAACACAGCAGCGGAACCCTTTGTCTGGACGGCCCGACCACGCAAACGCGGCCGGAGAAGAGGGAAGAGAGCCGGCGTACTTATCAGAGTTAGACGCCGCGCAAACCGACCCCCGCTTCCCAGTATTTTACTGGCTAATGTTCAGTCTCTGGACAATAAACTCTGCGAGCTGAGAGCGCGGATCTCTTTCCAGCGAGACACGAGGGACTGCTGCATTATCTGCCTTACAGAAACCTGGATGTCCGCTGAGATTCCAGATTCGGCCATCGAAACCACGGGGTTCTCCGTGCACCGAATGGACAGAGAAAAAGATCTCTCAGGGAAAAGCAAAGGCGGGGGTGTATGTTTTATGATCAACCGATCCTGGTGTGATCAGAGGAACGTACATTCTATCAAGTCTTTCTGTTCTCCTGATCTGGAACTTCTCACTGTTCTGTGCCGACCATTCTGGCTACCGAGGGAATTCACCGCGGTCATCATCACAGCTGTGTATATTCCCCCGCAAGCCGACACAGACCGGGCACTAAAGGAACTGTATAGGACAGTGAGTGAGCAGGAAACCGCGCATCCTGACGCTGCGTTTATTGTGACCGGAGACTTTAACAAAGCCAACTTCAAGCGCATCGCACCTAAATACCACCAACATGTTAACTTCAACACGCGAGGGAACCGTGTTTTAGACCACTGTTACTCCCCCTTCAAGGATGGATACAAATCACTCCCACGCCCACCATTCGGCAAATCAGATCACGCGTCAATCCTCCTTTTGCCCGCTTATAGGCAGAGACTCAAACAGGAAGCACCCGCCCTCAGAACCATCCAGTGCTGGTCGGATCAATCAGACTCTATGCTACAGGACTGTTTTGATCACGCGGACTGGGAGATGTTCCGGTCGGCCTCTGATGACGACATCGAGGTCTACGCTGATAGCGTAACGTGTTTCATCAGGAAGTGCGTAGATGACGTTGTTCCGACCAAAACAATTCGGCTGTACCCTAACCAGAAGCCGTGGCTAAACGGGGATGTTCGCGCGGCACTCAATGCGCGAACCTTCACCTTTAACTCCGGTAATGCGGAGGAGCATAAACAAGCAAGTTATGCCCTCCGGAAAACCATCAGAGCAGCAAAACGGCAGTACAGGGACAAGATTGAAGGACAGTTCAACACCACCGACTCCAGAAGCATGTGGAGGGGAATTAACACCATCACGGACTATAAAGGGAACACAAACTCCACCGTGAACACCGCTGCCTCTCTCCCGGACGAGCTGAACACCTTCTATGCTCGCTTTGAGGGAACCAACACCGCCCTCGCGGAGAGAGCGCTCGTGGCTGAAGATACAGAGGTTAGTGCACTCTCCGTATCTTTAGCGGATGTAACCCGATCCTTCCGGCGGGTGAACGTCCGTAAAGCTGCGGGTCCAGACGGCATTCCCGGCCGTGCGATCAGAGCGTGCGCGCACCAACTGGCTGGAGTTTTCACGGACATTTTTAACCTGTCCCTCTCCCTGTCTGTGGTCCCCACATGCTTCAAAACGTCCACCATTGTGCCTGTACCTAAGCAGTCAAAAACCACCTGCTTAAACGACTGGCGTCCTGTTGCTCTGACCCCCATCATCAGCAAATGCTTTGAAAGAATAATCAGAAACCACATCTGCTCTGTTCTCCCCCCCTCACTGGACCCACTGCAGTTTGCATACCGCACAAACCGCTCCACTGACGATGCCATTTCATCCACTATACACACTGCTCTCTCCCACCTGGAAAAGAGGAACACGTATGTGAGAATGCTGTTTGTGGACTACAGCTCAGCATTCAACACCATTGTGCCCTCCATACTTGACATTAAACTCCGGGCTCTAGGCTTAAACAGCCTGTTATGCAGCTGGATCCTGGACTTCCTGTCAAACAGACGCCAGGTGGTCAGAATGGGCAGTAACATCTCCTCATCACTGACTCTCAACACTGGAGCCCCTCAGGGTTGTGTTCTCAGCCCACTCCTGTACTCCCTTGTACACACATGACTGTGTGGCTACCCACAGCTCCAACACCATCATCAAGTTTGCTGACGATACGACGGTGGTAGGTCTTATCACCGACAATGATGAAACGGCCTACAGAGAGGAGGTGCACACTCTGACACGGTGGTGTCAGGAGCACAACCTCTCCCTCAACGTCAGCAAGACCAAGGAGCTGGTGGTCGACTTCAGGAGGAATGAGAGAGAACACCGCCCCATCACCATCGATGGAGCACCGGTGGAGAGAGTCAGCAGCTTCAAGTTCCTCGGTGTCCACATCACAGAGGAACTCTCATGGTCCGTCCACTCTGAGGCCGTTGTGAAGAAGGCTCATCAGCGCCTTTTCTTCCTGCGACGGCTGAGGAGGTTTGGAATGAACCGCCACATCCTCACACGCTTCTACAGCAGCACCATCGAGAGCCTGCTGACTGGCTGCATCACCACCTGGTACGGCAACAGTACCGCCCGCAGCCGCAAAGCCCTGCAAAGGGTAGTGCGCACGGCCAGCTGCATCATCGGAGGTGAGCTTCCCTCCCTCCAGGACATTTACGCCAGGCGGTGTGTGAAGAGAGCTCAGAGGATCATCAGAGACTCTAGCCACCCGAACCATGGGCTGCTCTCACTGCTGCCATCAGGCAGGCGGTACCGCAGCATTAGAACACGCACCAGCCGACTCCAGAACAGCTTCTTCCCACAAGCAATCAGACTACTTAACTCCTGATCCATCAGTATCATAACACACACTGGACAGAATATCACTCCGCACAACCCACTGTAGATACACACACATTATATACACATTTATTTATCATTTATTATTTATCATTTATCATATAGCACCTATTGTACATAATTGGATCTCTACTGTGAATAATAATGTATACTGTACATTGTATATTATTATTATTATTATAGCTTAATGTATACTGTTTAATGTATGTTTAGTGTATATTGTTTAAAGTATATGTATATTGTAAGTATGTGTATATTGTTTAAAGCTGTGAGAACTACACTCACATTGTGTAAATTATTTATTGTTTATTGTAGTGTATACTGTGCTGTGAGTAATTGTGGGCGCATCAGATGTGCAATCTGATGCTGCTTTAAATGTTGTACATGTCATGTCGTGACTGCTATGTTGCTCGGAACTGCACCAAGAATTTCACCTGCTGTTGCACTTGTGTATATAGCTGTGTGACAATAAAGTGATTTGATTTTGATTTTGATTTGATTTAAGAATAAATATAACAGTATAATAATAATAAAAATAATTATATTTTACAGAAAACAAATTTTACAAAACGTTCCTATGGGCGTCCAACTATTATGGGCGTTCCTATAATAGTGTGACATCACGTGAAAACTATGAATTTTGTTTTAAAACACCACTTTTGAAGAAAATATATTCTGTAGTGTGAAGTCTGATGTTTGAGAAAATATAAGGGGTCACTAACTTTGTCAATTCTTTCACTGTTTTTTGAGCATGTTTACTGAAATGTGTCCTGTGGTGTGACAGAAAGAATTAAGAATATTGAGATGTCGCTGTCGCACCAAAGGACAACAAAAAAAGTTAAACATTTGACCAATTCTGAGACGAAATCTTCCCATGTGCACATCATGGGCTGAATCTGAGATCGCCCCCTATACCCTTAAACAGGGCATTATTTGAGGGGACGGCCATTTGTAGTGGTGTCCGAAACCATAGTGGACGCTATCGAGTGCACTCATTCAATCCCACAATGCACCGCAATAACGAGTCAATGTACACTAAACGTCTGTCCCAATTCACTCACTCGCTTTCATTCACTCCTCAAAGTGAACTGTATTAGTGTTTGAGGGTTTAGGGGGCGATTTCGGATTCAGCCTTGAGCTTCAGTAACATGACCTTGAATGGGGTCCTTCAACTCATTACAGTTGGATTTGCCCGATTTAAAATCATGATATGGTGTCACACCGGAGGACATGTTTTTCTGTGACAAAATGTATAAAGTTCCTACTCTTTTAGAAATATGGATTAAAAAAATGATTGTCTTTTGGTAAAATTGACACTTGCCTGAGGTATTTATCAACATTTTTATGCTGTTATGCTTATAAAAGTTGTAATTTATTGAACCATGCTTGAGATTTGGCTCAAAAATGTTTTTTTTTAAAAGTTTTTAAATGACTTGGTCCATGTTAGACTAAGAAATGTTTAACCATTAACTGCATTTTAAATGGTTATATTAATTTGTATCTTGAGTGACAGTGAAAATGCCATCAACCCAAATGCAATTAAACGTTCTAAAAAACATCTCTCTGGGTTTGTCTCTTTTGTTGTAGTGTGTTTCAGTTGATTTAAGACCATTTTCCACTGATCTGAAGCAAGTCGTGTCCTTAACTGATGTTATTAACATCATAAATAAGAGCATTCATAAGAGCCCAATGTTAATGTACAGTGTGAAATCTCAAAACCTGCCCACCAGGATTGATTACTAGCCCGGGGTAAAGTATGAACACTGTAAAACAAGATAGCCCAGCACTAAAGATGACTTTCAAAAACCTCATACGCTTATGAGAAATGACTTTACGACACCGGTGTCATGTTTATTTCCACTTTGGCGATTGTCATTAACATTCAGAAAAAATGAGCCTTTATATTGAGCCCGAGGCTGCTTCACGTGAGGATGTTTCATCTTAGTTTCTGGACATTACAGCATTTTTCTGTGCCATTGCTGAATGTTAAAGGCATTTTAAGGAGAGGCCGTAAAACACATACCCAGTCCTTCCTCTTCCAGTTTACTGCTCCCACTTCTGTCTGTGGATTCCACCTCATCCTGCTGTGTCAGAAGAAAGAGAGCGATGAACAACAAGAGAGAGAAGCAAACTGTTAGCATGTGCAATGTTACGTTAAAAACACATTAATTCAGTGCCGTTCATCAATATATGTGCAGTATACACAGGGATCCAAAAGTATGAGGCGCCACTGAAATACAGAAATCAGCATTCTTAGGTGACTAATCCAGTAAATTAGTGACACTGATCATGTGACTCTTTCTATCAGAGGTTGTAGCAAATCACACATGTTCAAGTCACAAGTCAATTTAAGTCATAGCACCATGAAACGCAAACAAGTATCATTTATATTTGCCACAACCGACTTATTTTTTATTATACACTGCCCGGCCGAAATTGGCTGTTTGGATATTAACAGGCAAATACTAAAGAGTCTATGATTGCAGTGTTTATCAAATTATATGTTTTTCTAACTCTAATTGATGGAGTGTGTAGTCTTTCATTTCTTAAATGACCATGTCGGAAGACACATCATGGCCATATTCCAGAATGACACTGATCAGGCATAGCATTATGACCGGTGAGTAACACTGATGATCTCCTGTTAGTGGGTGGGATATATTAGGCAGCAAGTGAACATGTTGTCCTCAGAGTTGATGTGTTAGAAGCAGGAGAAATGGGCAAGCGTGAGGATTTGAGCGAGTTTGACAAGGGCCAGATTGTAACGGCTAGACGACTGGGTCAGAGCATCTCCAGAACTGCAGCTCTTGTGGGGTGTTCCCGGTCTGCAGTGGTCAGTCTCTATCAAAAGTGCTCCAAGGAAGGACCAGTGGAGAACCGGCCACAGGGTCATGGGCGGCCGAGGCTCATTGATGCACGTGGGGAGCGAAGGCTGGCCCGTGTGGTCCGATCAAACAGACGAGCTACTGGAGCTCAAACTGCTCCAGAAGTTAATGCTGGTTCTGATAGAAAGCTGTCAGAATACACAGAGCATCTCAGTTTGTTGCGTATGGGGCGGCACAGCCGCTGACCAATCAGGGTGCCCATGCTGACCCCTGTCCACCGTCCAAAGCACCAACAGAACTGGACAACAGGGAGCAATGGAAGAAGGTGGCCTGGTCTGATGATCACGTGTTCTTCTGGATGGCCGGGTGTGTGTGTGTGGCTTACCTGGGGAACACATGGCACCAGGTGCACTATGGGAAGAAGGCGTGGCGGCGGAGGGCAATGTTCTGCTGGGAAACCTTGGGTCCTCCATCATGTGGATGTGACTTTGACACGTCCCACCTACCTAAGCATTGTTGAGCCCATGTCCAGCCTCTCATGGGAACGGTATTCCCTGTGGCTGTGGCTCTTTCAGCAGATAATGCGCCGCCACAAAGCACAAATGCTTCAGGAATGCTTTGAGGAGCACAACAACGAGTTTGAGGCGTTGACTCGGCCTCCAAGTTCCCCAGATCTCAATCCAATCGAGCATCTGTGGGATGAGCTGAACAAACAAGTCCGATCTGTGGAGGCCCACCTCACAACTTACAGGACTTAAAGGATCTGCTGCTAACATGGTGTCAGATACCACAGCACAGCTTCAGGGGTCTAGAGGAGTCCATGCCTCGACGGCTCAGGGGGACCAACACAATATTAGGTTATGCCTGATGTATGTCATTTTTGTTTGGTTCATTTCAAGGGGTGCTTCTGCTTCAGTGAACGCATGTGTGGCATTGCTTGGCTAAGTAAATGTACAAAACGTTATTTAGTGCAGCGTCCAGCAGAAACATAAATTACTGATTATGGCTTTCCTTAAAGGGATAGTTCACCCAAAAATGAAAATTAGCCCATGATTTACTCACCCTCAAGTCATCCGAGGTGTGTATGACATTCTTCCTTCAGACGAACACAATCTGAGTTATAGTACAAAAGTCCAGGCTAATCCAAGCATTAGAATTTGATTAATAGTTGCTCTGTTTTTGAAGTCCATAAAAAGTGCATCTGTCCGTCATATAACTGCTCCGCGCGGCTCTGGAATGGTAATAAAGGCCTTCTGAAGCGAATCGATGCGTTTGTGTAAGAAAATATTATATTTAAAACTTTATCAAGTAAACTTTCGGCCGACAACCTTCCCTGTTCAATTTATGGAAAAATTGTTGAAAGTTCCCCAGCCGATCGAAAGACTAACGCGACCAGGTCATGACGTCACGTACGCATCTTGAGTTTCACTTTCAACATTCAACACTTTTCCACGGAATGCGGTCGGCTGAAAGTTTACTTGATAACGTTTTAAATATGGATATTTTTCTTACACAAACGCATCGATTCGCTTCAGAAGGCCTTTATTAACACCCCAGAGCCGCGCGGAGCAGTTATATGACGGACAGATGCACTTTTTATGGACTTCAAAAACAGAGCAACTATGAATCAAATTCTAATGCTTGGATTAGCCTGGACTTTTGTGATATAACTCAGATTGTGTTCGTCTGAAAGAAGAATGTCACACACACCTCGGATGACTTGAGGGTGAGTAAATTATGGGCTAATTTTCATTTTTGAGAGAACTATCCCTTTAATAAACTACTCAAAATGGCATTGGTGATTTATCACAGAGCCCTCAAACTCTCAGTTATTCATTACACCGTGCTGAAGTGTTTATTAACAGGGAACTACTGTGTAATTGGTGACACTGTTAACAGCCTGTAAGAAAATGTCACTAGTTGGACGTCCTGCGTGAACTTTATCACATGTCAATGCTTTATACTGAATAAAACCATTTGGGAGAAGAATAAACAGCTAGACTATACTTTAATACACACACACACACTCTCTCTCACTTGCACACACTGGCAACCAAAACTCTTTTGAAGGGCCAAAATCCGTGTCCGGCATGTTTAATTGGTGCTGTGTGTAATGTTTCTGTTTATTCATGAGCGGGAGTTCTTCTCTCTCTCAGGGTCAGTGTTTCTGAGCTCCTGAAACGCCTCCATCTTGAGTTTCTTCCGGGAACCAACATGTCACAATATTCCTCATTATAATAATAAATGGGCAGCATAACGAGGTGGGGTTGAGTTAGATAGTCGTGTGTTGAAACGGACGGTTAAGGTAAGGGGCGGGGCATTTCCCAAACACGATCACAACACACTGCTCCAGCCGACCATTCAGAGCGCAGTGTTCTTTTCAGAAGGAGGGGCTTCATAGAGACAGAGCGTTACTGACAGACTGGGAAGAGAGGAGCCGCAACACTGGAGAATATGAGGAAATAATCAGCATTCAACTGCTCTAGTAGAGCCAGAAAAAAGATCCATAAAGCTAAATTACACTGAACCTGGTTCCTATGGTAGGAACAGCACTAATGTGTGGCGTTTTGCGATCACTTACTTTACTTTGTGAAGCAGGCGATGGTTTGAAGATCTCTCGGACGTCTGGGACACTGTATGGTTTGTTCCGCTTGCGTAGCGTCTGCTTGAGCGTTTCCACGCGCCTCTCCACGGCGGCCGCTTGCGTTCGGGTCAGAGTCGACAGAAGCGCGATGCTGTCCTCGCTGCCTGAAGCCGATTCGTCGAACAGTGTCGCTAGCCCCGCCTCCATCAGCCACGCCTCCTCCTGCTCACCCTCTGCAGAACAGAACACATGAAGATAAGCCTGGACATTTCTGACACCGAGCCATCTGAAATCATGTTATTGTGTCATCACAGCCGTGGTGAGGAGGAAGGTGCTCTGACAGGAAGCATTAATATCTTCCTCTTCCGCTCGCAGGCGTTGAGGAAGTCACAGTTTACCGTTCCTTCAGGAGCCAAACAATCCCTGCTGATGTCACGAGTGATCTCTGTCTGTGGTTTTACTGTGGGTTCTTCCTGTAAACTACGCCTATTGTCCTTAAACATGCAGGAATATAAACACACACTGCCTTGAACAATGCGCTTAGATTACAAATATAGCATCGTCTGTTTGGTTACCTTCAAAATATCTTTTGTGTTCAGCAGGAGAAAGAAACTCATACAGGTTTGAAACAACTCGAGGGAGAGTTTTTAAGTTTTAAGGGAGCTGTCCCTTTAAGAGCGGGCAGTGATGCGGCCGTCCGGCTCGAGCGGTGCTGTGTGTGTGTGCCAGGAGTCTGGCAGAAGTGTAAGCACAAGTCATGTTTTAATCTTGCTGAACTCAGCTGAAAACATGTTGAAAATCCCATTTGTCATCACAATCTTTTGCAATAAAGGCTTAGCAACACAAAATAATGTTGTGAATGAATCACCAATGGTTTGAAAAAAGGGTCATTCCATCTCAAACCTTCCCTGCTCAAATTTCTGATTTTGTTCATATTATTTCTGAAGAAAGACAAACATAAATAATGATAAAAGACAAAATATTAAATGTCATGCATGAATATTTATTGAATATTCAACTAAATTACTGATCAGCTCATTTCAATTATCAAGTCATAAGAGATAAAATGTTGAAATTATGATTTTAAAAGTCTCATTATTAGATAAAAAGTCTAAAATATGACATGCTAAGTCATAATTATAAAATAAAATGTTGAAAATATGATTTTAAAAGTCTCATTATTAGATAAAAAGTCTAAAATATGACATGCTAAGTCATAATTATAAAATAAAATGTTGAAAATATGATTTTTAAAGTCTCATTATTAGATAAAAAGTCAAAAATATGACGTCATTGTGAGATGAGAACAGTTGAAACTATAAATTCTGAGATAAAAATTAATTCATGGATTTAAAGTAAAAAATATGACTTAAAAATCTAAATTATGATTAAAAGTCCTAATTATGAGATAAAAAGCTGAAATTAGATTTTAAAAAGTCTAAATTATGACCAAAACACACACTAACACATTTAAGAGATCAAATCATGCTTGAGATTTTTTAGTTTTTGTATATGTTTTGATTCACACTTATAATAATAATAATTACATTATTGTTTTCATTTTGTGCAATATATTTTTTACATGCGTTTTTACATTTTGAAATCACATTCGGTTAGTTTTGGTTTTGTTTCACATTGCAATTATGCGAGCGCACTAAAGAACCGTACATGACACTGTCCTGACATCATCATCTATGTGGGCGGCAGCTTCACATTGATTGGTTTGTAAACGGACGTGCGTCTGACGTCAGCGTCTTTGACAAGAATTAATAAACAGACGCATATCAATGCCACTAATGAACAGGTCGCATTGCTTGACTATTTCTTTTCGTTTGGAATTGTTTTGTTTAAAAGTGGACATTTCAATCTTTCTACACACATATTTCTCATGTGTGTGAGGCTGAGTTTGGGTTTATTTATGAGACGTGTTCAAGAGCAATGCAAGTGATCGCTCCGGTGATTTATACTAAACGAAATTCACTTTACAGAAAGGCTTTCTACAAAACAAAACTTAAGGAAGTGGTCAAAATCATTTCTGACCTTCTGTCTTCTGACATACTGCGCATCTTTGCACTTTTCATAATCAATGTAGCCGAGATGAAATTTTAAAATAACATTATAATATTTAAACATAAACAGGAACTTCCTGTAAATGGTCTGAAAGTCTGAACCATACAGAAAATGCTTCCACACTAGAAACAAACCGAACCTTTGTTCAGTTTGATCCGGGCCGAGACTACCTCTTTTTGTCGGACCAAATTTCGTCTGTTTGGTCAGGGGGAGGTTTCACACCTGTAGTTTTGACTCGTATCAAACTAAAAAGTTTACAATCTATCAGTTTTTTTTATGCAAACTCCCAAAGTTGACATAAAAATCGCTGGATGGAATATGCTAGGGCTGCTCGATTATGGCAAAAATCATAATCACGATTACTTTGGTCAATATTGAAATCACAATTATTGGTGGGTCTTACTTCATGATATGAGTCAACTATCAATACTTCAGCAAAAACTAATACTAGGTTAATTAACGCAAGTAAAAAGTCCTCAAAACAGTTACAGAGGACAAGTAAACAATCAGCAATAAGAAACTAGTTACAAACCAAAACACAAATGAAGTAAACAGTGCTTGATGTTTCTCTTCCGTTGTTTGATTATCATTAATGATTTCAGCAGGTTTATTAGGCTGCTGTCCCTTTAAGAGATGCACAGATCTAATACACTGATACACACACACACTCTTTCTCAGGGTTTACATTGACTCAACCGTCCTGCGTTTACGAGCAGTGGCGCAAAAAGTGTGGTATAGGAGCGCCAAAGCGATGTTATGAAAATTTATTTTAATTTTTTTTATTTTCTATATGTAGCTGCTGTTGTGCGTTTCAAAATAATTTCAGTATTTCCTCAATATTATATAACATTTTAGAGGACTAACAGGCTAGAGTAGGCGCCCTCATAAGATTCCATAATAGAATTTTGGATAATAATGGAATATCGGGAGTGGGCGTGCCTGGGGCCGGTGGCGAGCCAAAGTGTTCATATACGCTTGGGCGGGCGTCTGATTGCGCACTGACATGTCAAAAGCGTGAGATTTGACAGCAAAACGCTTGTCCTTGACGCGTGATTTACCACAAAAACGTGCGTTCTTAAAGTGCGCTTTGGGGTCAAGGAAAACGTGTGTATCCGATGCGTGTTTTTATATCAAAGCGCACGTCCTCGACGCGTGATTTGCTATTTAAAAAACACGCATTTCCAACAAAACGCACGTTATTATTAACGTGTAGGCTAAACAGGTAAACCAAACAGGCAGTGCAAACTTGTGTTTGAAGTATCCAAACAGACTAAAGAACGTGTTCTTTCCTTGGTGTTCTCAAAATTGCATGCTCACTTTTTAGGGCACACCTCTTATAAAGTAAAGTTACATATTGTTGACCATCTTTTTAAGTAATTACACTATTTACCACGATACACTATGGCTGTTATAAGAATTAAATGAAATCAATATCAACAAAATCCACTTACACTGTAATTACAATTGCCTAAATAATGTAATGAGATTTTTAGATTTACGTTCTAAATATAATATTTTAATTATAGAAATATGAAATGTTGGGAAAATTGTAATTATTCCAGGCCTATGAAACTATAAAACTGCCAGTAGAGTTGGCGGCGTAATGGATTCTAGACTCATTCAACTAATCCGTTCTAACCTGTTCAAAAACGGTGAATTATGCGAGAACCTATACTTTGTTTGAATCTATTTTTGTTGGAAAAATAGAGCAAAACTGTAAAAACTTGTTGTTTATTGAACTGTTGTATAAAATTGCTGATATAGGCTACTCTGGAAAACAGCACTCTTGCTCGTGATATTGCTTAACTCATAATTTCCTCTTTAATTACTTTCAAACGAATGTTAATTTTTTGTTCGGTATTAGCCTATTTTGAATGAAAATACAACAACAATAAAGTAGTACAGTAAAAAAACTCGCGTATATTAAACTTTTGTTAAAAAACGAATAAGATGGATGACATAAAATAGCTAAACCCGAATATTATGTGGAATAGATATTTGGAAATTCCCTGTAAAACGGGGAACCCTCAGTTTGTGGTTTGTGTTTTTTGTTGTTAACAACAGTGATCTTCCGCTTGTGCCTCCGCTATCGTCCTGTCAATCATCTTGCTCGCGGCTATGATTACAGTTAAATTCACCATCATCGGTTCCCATCCTCAGCCGATCTGCATGTTTTTGCAATGACCATCAATACTAGATTAATGGGCAAGTGAAAAGGCCATGTCACAATTTAGTAGGAACTAAAGAGCGCTCTAGAATGTTTGGTAGCAATATTGTAACTAGTATTGGGCATCGAGAACCGGTTCCTACTTGGAATTAGGGGTGGGAATCTTAAGGCATTTAACGATTCGATCCGATTCCGATTCTGGGAGTAACGATCCGATTCCCAAAATGATTCTTAACATACATTTTTGGTAACTAATTATCCTGCTGTGCAAATACATGAACTTTACATTTTAACCAAAATTGGAGCTAATATGTGTTTTGTTTATAGTTAGAATATGTGTTTGACAGTATTGCCATATTAAAAATTATCATGAAGATTTCTTTCAATACTTTTATTTTATTAACAAAGTTATATTCAAGATTAGCAAGCTCTGAATGAAACATGGTAAGTCATACAATTGCACAGAACAATCATTAAGAATAAACAGTTCTCAATTTACAACTAAGTGTGACAATTTTTCAGTTTCTTTATAACATTTGAACAAAACAAAAAAAAGTTTACTTTGGTTAGAGCCACAAAAAAAATCTTTAAAACATAGGCTAATGCAGAAGAAAAACAACTTTAGCGCACAAATCAGTGTGTGCGCATAACATCTCACATGAGAAAACTTGCCGAGCTGCAACAGACATTTAACGAATCACTCACCAAAACGAAGTCTTGAAACGAAGTCTGAAACATTGTGCATTAGTTCAGCAATATTCCATGAGTCATTCCAAAAATTATGCCACAGATGTTGGCAGGTTTATGTCCCGGCCTCCGCATCGGAGACACAGGAGTGTTATTAATCATGGCAAGGAAAGCGCCTTATAGCCAACTTGAGCACCACTTCGTTATTTTGGCTCAGAATTTCGTTTGTGGGAAATATTAACTTAATTTAGAAGTGCTTTTGAAATTACCGGTAAAAACTTTGCATTTAATAAGCAAAATACATTTTTGAAATGGGGAGGCAGCCGCAGCGAGCGCAGACTCAGAGCGGCCAGAGAAGCGGAGGAGCGACTGCTGTGAGGCGTTTGAGCAAAACTGCAGAAAAACTGCATAAAACGTGCGGGTGTTGAACCCTCTCACCGGGAGAAGTGTCACACACACACACACACACACACACAGTGGTGAAGTGGCCATTTGAATTGAACACAGAATCGATTCTGAATTTTTGAGAAACGATTCTGAATCGTTGGATAACGCATCGCGATGCATCGATGCATCAACCTTTTCTCCCACCCCTAGTTGGAATCGTTATAAAAATTCAGGGACCCACTTTATATTAGGTGATCTTAACTACTATGTACTAACATTTTAATTAATCATTTGATACAATGCACTTATTGTGTACATACATGTTTTCACATTGTTCTTACATTTTAAAAAATACCTACATGTAATTACATCTGTAATACCTGACCCTACCCTTAAACTGACCCACACCACCACACCTGTCCCTAACCCTACCCTTAAACTGACCCACACCACCACACCTGTCCCTAACCCTACCCTTAAACTGACCCACACCACCACACCTGTCCCTAACCCTACCCTTAAACTGACCCACACCACCACACCTGTCCCTAACCCTAACCTTAAACTGACCCACACCACCACACCTGTCCCTAACCCTACCCTTAAACTGACCCACACCACCACACCTGTCCCTAACCCTACCCTTAAACTGACCCACACCACCACACCTGTCCCTAACCCTAACCTTAAACTGACCCACACCACCACACCTGTCCCTAACCCTACCCTTAAACTGACCCACACCACCACACCTGTCCCTAACCCTACCCTTAAACTGACCCACACCACCACACCTGTCCCTAACCCTAACCTTAAACTGACCCACACCACCACACCTGTCCCTAACCCTACCCTTAAACTTACCCACACCACCACACCTGTCCCTAACCCTAACCTTAAACTGACCCACACCACCACACCTGTCCCTAACCCTACCCTTAAACTGACCCACACCACCACACCTGTCCCTAACCCTACCCTTAAACTGACCCACACCACCACACCTGTCCCTAACCCTACCCTTAAACTGACCCACACCACCACACCTGTCCCTAACCCTACCCTTAAACTTACCCATACCACCACACCTGTCCCTAACCCTACCCTTAAACTAACCCACACCACCACACCTGTCCCTAACCCTACCCTTAAACTGACCCACACCACCACACCTGTCCCTAACCCTACCCTTAAACTGACCCACACCCCCACACCTGTCCCTAACCCTACCCTTAAACTTACCCACACCACCACACCTGTCCCTAACCCTACCCTTAAACTTACCCACACCACCACACCTGTCCCTAACCCTACCCTTAAACTTACCCATACCACCACACCTGTCCCTAACCCTACCCTTAAACTGACCCACACCACCACACCTGTCCCTAACCCTACCCTTAAACTTACCCACACCACCACACCTGTCCCTAACCCTACCCTTAACCTTACCCACACCACCACACCTGTCCCTAACCCTACCCTTAAACTTACCCACACCACCACACCTGTCCCTAACCCTACCCTTAACCTTACCCACACCACCACACCTGTCCCTAACCCTACCCTTAAACTTACCCACACCACCACACCTGTCCCTAACCCTACTCTTAAACTGACCCACACCACCACACCTGTCCCTAACCCTACCCTTAAACTGACCCACACCACCACACCTGTCCATAACCCTACCCTTAAACTTACCCACACCACCACACCTGTCCCTAACCCTACTCTTAAACTGACCCACACCACCACACCTGTCCCTAACCCTACTCTTAAACTGACCCACACCACCACACCTGTCCCTAACCCTACCCTTAAACTTACCCACACCACCACACCTGTCCCTAACCCTACCCTTAAACTGACCCACACCACCACACCTGTCTCTAACCCTACCCTTAAACTGACCCACACCACCACACCTGTCCCTAACCCTACCCTTAAACTGACCCACACCACCACACCTGTCCCTAACCCTACCCTTAAACTTACCCACACCACCACACCTGTCCCTAACCCTACCCTTAACCTTACCCACACCACCACACCTGTCCCTAACCCTACCCTTAAACTTACCCACACCACCACACCTGTCCCTAACCCTACCCTTAACCTTACCCACACCACCACACCTGTCCCTAACCCTACCCTTAAACTTACCCACACCACCACACCTGTCCCTAACCCTACTCTTAAACTGACCCACACCACCACACCTGTCCCTAACCCTACCCTTAAACTGACCCACACCACCACACCTGTCCCTAACCCTACCCTTAAACTGACCCACACTACCTCACCTGTCCCTAACCCTACCCTTAAACTGACCCACACCACCACACCTGTCCCTAACCCTACCCTTAAACTTACCCACACTACCTCACCTGTCCCTAGCCCTACCCTTAAACTGACCCACACTACCTCACCTGTCCCTAACCCTACCCTTAAACTGACCCACACCACCACACCTGTCCCTAACCCTACCTTTAAACTTACCCACACCACCACACCTGTCCCTAACCCTACCCTTAAACTGACCCACACCACCACACCTGTCCCTAACCCTAACCTTAAACTGACCCACACCACCACACCTGTCCCTAACCCTACCCTTAAACTGACCCACACCACCACACCTGTCCCTAACCCTACCCTTAAACTGACCCACACCACCACACCTGTCCCTAACCCTACCCTTAAACTTACCCATACCACCACACCTGTCCCTAACCCTACCCTTAAACTAACCCACACCACCACACCTGTCCCTAACCCTACCCTTAAACTGACCCACACCACCACACCTGTCCCTAACCCTACCCTTAAACTGACCCACACCCCCACACCTGTCCCTAACCCTACCCTTAAACTTACCCACACCACCACACCTGTCCCTAACCCTACCCTTAAACTTACCCACACCACCACACCTGTCCCTAACCCTACCCTTAAACTTACCCATACCACCACACCTGTCCCTAACCCTACCCTTAAACTGACCCACACCACCACACCTGTCCCTAACCCTACCCTTAAACTTACCCACACCACCACACCTGTCCCTAACCCTACCCTTAACCTTACCCACACCACCACACCTGTCCCTAACCCTACCCTTAAACTTACCCATACCACCACACCTGTCCCTAACCCTACCCTTAAACTTACCCACACCACCACACCTGTCCCTAACCCTACTCTTAAACTGACCCACACCACCACACCTGTCCCTAACCCTACCCTTAAACTGACCCACACCACCACACCTGTCCATAACCCTACCCTTAAACTTACCCACACCACCACACCTGTCCCTAACCCTACTCTTAAACTGACCCACACCACCACACCTGTCCCTAACCCTACTCTTAAACTGACCCACACCACCACACCTGTCCCTAACCCTACCCTTAAACTTACCCACACCACCACACCTGTCCCTAACCCTACCCTTAAACTTACCCACACCACCACACCTGTCTCTAACCCTACCCTTAAACTGACCCACACCACCACACCTGTCCCTAACCCTACCCTTAAACTTACCCACACCACCACACCTGTCCCTAACCCTACCCTTAACCTTACCCACACCACCACACCTGTCCCTAACCCTACCCTTAAACTTACCCACACCACCACACCTGTCCCTAACCCTACCCTTAACCTTACCCACACCACCACACCTGTCCCTAACCCTACCCTTAAACTTACCCACACCACCACACCTGTCCCTAACCCTACTCTTAAACTGACCCACACCACCACACCTGTCCCTAACCCTACCCTTAAACTGACCCACACCACCACACCTGTCCCTAACCCTACCCTTAAACTTACCCACACCACCACACCTGTCCCTAACCCTACTCTTAAACTGACCCACACCACCACACCTGTCCCTAACCCTACCCTTAAACTGACCCACACCACCACACCTGTCCCTAACCCTACCCTTAAACTTACCCACACCACCACACCTGTCCCTAACCCTACTCTTAAACTGACCCACACCACCTCACCTGTCCCTAACCCTACTCTTAAACTGACCCACACTACCTCACTTGTCCCTAACCCTACTCTTAAACTGACCCACACTACCTCACCTGCCCCTAACCCTACTCTTAAACTGACCCACACTACCTCACCTGTCCCTAACCCTACCCTTAAACTTACCCATACCACCACACCTGTCCCTAACCCTACCCTTAAACTGACCCACACCACCACACCTGTCCCTAACCCTACCCTTAAACTCACCCTTACCACCACCCCTGTCCCTAACCCTAACCTTAAACTTACCCACACCACCACACCTGTCCCTAACCCTACCCTTAAACTTACCCACACCACCACACCTGTCCCTAACCCTACCCTTAAACTTACCCATACCACCACACCTGTCCCTAACCCTACCCTTAAACTTACCCATACCACCACACCTGTCCCTAACCCACCCTAACCCTAACCAACACCACCACACCTGTCCCTAACCCTACCCTTAAACTCACCCTTACCACCACCCCTGTCCCTAACCCTAACCTTAAACTTACCCACACCACCACACCTGTCCCTAACCCTACCCTTAAACTTACCCACACCACCACACCTGTCCCTAACCCTACCCTTAAACTGACCCACACCACCACACCTGTCCCTAACCCTACCCTTAAACTGACCCACACCACCCCACCTGTCCCTAACCCTACCCTTAAACTGACCCACACCACCACACCTGTCCCTAACCCTACCCTTAAACTGACCCACACCACCACACCTGTCCCTAACCCTACCCTTAAACTGACCCACACTACCTCACCTGTCCCTAACCCTACCCTTAAACTGACCCACACTACCTCACCTGTCCCTAACCCTACCCTTAAACTGACCCACACCACCACACCTGTCCCTAACATTACCCTTAAACTTACCAACACCACCACACCTGTCCCTAACCCTACCCTTAAACTTACCAACACCACCACACCTGTCCCTAACCCTACCCTTAAACTTACCAACACCACCACACCTGTCCCTAACCTTACCCTTAAATTTACCAACACCACCACACCTGTCCCTAACCCTACCCTTAAACTTACCCACACTACCTCACCTGTCCCTAACCCTACCCTTAAACTTACCAACACCACCACACCTGTCCCTAACCCTACCCTTAAACTGATCCACACTACCACACCTGTCCCTAACCCTACCCTTAAACTTACCAACACCACCACACCTGTCCCTAACCCTACCCTTAAACTTACCCACACCACCACACCTGTCCCTAACCCTACCCTTAAACTTACCAACACCACCACACCTGTCCCTAACCCTACCCTTAAACTCACCCTTACCACCATCCCTGTCCCTAACCCTACCCTTAAACTCACCCACACCACCACACCTGTCCCTAACCCTAACCTTAAACTTACCCACACCACCACACCTGTCCCTAACAATACCCTTAAACTTACCCACACCACCACACCTGTCCCTAACAATACCCTTAAACTTACCCACACCACCACACCTGTCCCTAACCCTACCCTTAAACTTACCCATCCCACCACCCCTGTCCCTAACCCTACCCTTAAACTTACCCATACCACCACCCCTGTCCCTAACCCTAACCTTAAACTTACCCACACCACCACACCTGTCCCTAACAATACCCTTAAACTTACCCACACCACCACACCTGTCCCTAACCCTACCCTTAAACTTACCAACACCACCACACCTGTCCCTAACCCTACCCTTAAACTCACCCTTACCACCATCCCTGTCCCTAACCCTACCCTTAAACTTACCCATACCACCACCGCTGTCCCTAACCCTACCCTTAAACTTACCCATACCACCACCGCTGTCCCTAACCCTACCCTTAAACTTACCCATACCACCACCCCTGTCCCTAACCCTAACCTTAAACTTACCCACACCACCACACCTGTCCCTAACAATACCCTTAAACTTACCCACACCACCACACCTGTCCCTAACCCTACCCTTAAACTTACCAACACCACCACACCTGTCCCTAACCCTACCCTTAAACTCACCCTTACCACCATCCCTGTCCCTAACCCTACCCTTAAACTTACCCATACCACCACCGCTGTCCCTAACCCTACCCTTAAACTCACCCTTACCACCATCCCTGTCCCTAACCCTACCCTTAAACTCACCCTTACCACCATCCCTGTCCCTAACCCTACCCTTAAACTTACCCACACCACCACACCTGTCCCTAACCCTACCCTTAAACTTACCAACACCACCACACCTGTCCCTAACCCTACCCTTAAACTCACCCTTACCACCATCCCTGTCCCTAACCCTACCCTTAAACTTACCCATACCACCACCGCTGTCCCTAACCCTACCCTTAAACTGACCCACACCACCCCACCTGTCCCTAACCCTAACCTTAAACTTACCCACACCACCACACCTGTCCCTAACAATACCCTTAAACTTACCCACACCACCACACCTGTCCCTAACCCTACCCTTAACCTTACCCACACCACCACACCTGTCCCTAACCCTACCCTTAAACTGACCCACACCACCACACCTGTCCCTAACCCTACCCTTAAACTGACCCACACCACCACACCTGTCCCTAACCCTACCCTTAAACTGACCCACACCACCACACCTGTCCCTAACCCTACCCTTAAACTTACCCACACCACCACACCTGTCCCTAACCCTACCCTTAAGTAAACTGAGGAAGTGCGCTCACCATCAGCCACCTTCAGCTGCACGTCCTCCTGCGTCTCTGCGTCTCCGCTGCGCTGGATGATCTCTACCTCTTTGTAATAGTCCACCATGACCTGCTCGTCCAGAGAGTCCTGGGAGCTGCAGCGCTGGTACGGGGCCTTCCCGGAGCCTGAAGCCGGAGCCGCCACGGGGCCTTTGCACCGCTGAACATTGTACTGACCCGTCTTACGGCTGCGGCAAACACACAGAAGAGACAGATGTCAAATAAACCAGATCATCACAGCACTAATGTTCAGAGCATCGCCTCCGCAGGGCTTCAGCGTGAGCACTTCTGTTTGGGCTGCAGTTTGGGGAAATTATTTTCTAAAGAGGGAAACTGTGCCTATGAAAAGCCTTTGTGACTGTAATGGTGGTTTCCCACTGAACTCAACATCAAGAAATTATTGGTCACACTTTACACTGCATGCGAGATGTTGGTCCATTGGGTTAAACTATGGAACTGATATGCAGAAGGTTGCTGGTTCGATCCCAGCGGTCACCACCAGTGTGTCCTTGAGCAAGGCACTTTACTCCATGTTGCTCCAGGGGGATTGTCCCTGTAATAAGGCTTTGGATAAAAGTGTCTGCCAAATGCATAAATGTAAATGTAAATGTACTTCAGGGTCCAATTCTCACTAGTTGTTTATTATCGTGCATATTACTAGGATATTGTCTGTTTATTAGTACTTATAAAGTACATATTAATGCCTTATTCTGCATGATCATATTCTAAATCCCATAATTCGACCCAATACTAGGGATGACGATATTGACACAAAAAAACAAACATCAAAGAACCCACAAATCATAGAAGTCATCATCGGACGACGACGGACTACCCAGAAGAAGTGTGTGTTTGAGAGAGAGTGAGTGAATGTGTGAGAGAGTGAGTGTGTGTTTGAGAGAGAGTGAGTGAGTGTATGTGTGTGTGTGAGAGAGAGTGAGTGTGTGTGAGAGTGAGTGAGTGAGTGAGTGAGTGAGTGAGTGAGTGAGTGAGTGAGTGAGTGAGTGAGTGAGTGAGTGAGTGAGTGAGTGAGTGAGTGAGTGAGTGAGTGAGTGAGTGAGTGAGTGAGTGAGTGAGTGAGTGAGTGAGTGAGTGAGTGAGTGAGTGAGTGAGTGAGTGAGTGAGTGAGTGAGTGAGTGAGTGAGTGAGTGAGTGAGTGAGTGAGTGAGTGAGTGAGTGAGTGAGTGAGTGAGTGAGTGAGTGAGTGAGTGAGTGAGTGAGTGAGTGAGTGAGTGTGAGTGAGTGAGTGAGTGAGTGAGTGAGTGAGTGAGTGAGTGAGTGTGTGTGTGTGTGTGTGTGTGTGTGTGTGTGTGTGTGTGTGTGTGTGTGTGTGTGTGTGTGTGTGTACGTGCGTGTGTTCTTTCTGTAAAGTGAGGGTCGCACATCTTTAAAACAACAATCATAGACGATGTACATCACACACCCCTAACCCGATCCTTGACAACTACAAGTTTATTGAGTCAAAAGTCGTAGTTAATAGTTAGAATTGGACCCTAAACTAAAGTGTGACCATAATGTCAATACGGCTCCGCAGGTTCAATTAATTTTTTGTGAAGCAAAGTTTGCACAAGGGCTTCAATAAACGATTGTTTTATAATCAATCCATTCATCTGGCCATTATTTCTTCCATTATTTTGGTGGTTGTCTGTAGAAATGGTTTATTCACGACGTGACTGGCGGAGCGAAGTCGAGATGATTCGATCATCAAATCCACTGTTGATTAGTTGTTGCATTTCTATTTGCGCTTCAGATTTCACTTTAATATGAATATGTGAAATCTTTTAGAGGCAAAATCATACATTTTGGTGTGAGAAGCCTTGACTAGCGTTGCACTGTAAGTGGACTTCAACAGGCCCTTCCGGACGGAACCGGATCGCCCCAGAACTTGGGACCGGTCGCGTTCGAATGGATCCATCAAGACCTATAAACGCTTCAGGAGTGGAATATGACTCTGCTTTGAGTCTTCTCATTGGATGCATGACACAGCAGGAATGAAGAGCTCCCGCTGCTTATCCTGCCAACGGGATCAAGACAGGAAGTCACAAAAACAAGGAAATAAAGATGCTATTGTGAGGCAGATTGTTGGGCTGGTTTCTGGGGCTCTCGGGATGAACGGATGAAAGCTCAGGACTCTTCACTGCAGCAGTTTTCTGGATCGTGTCAGGCTCATCTGCAAAGTCCACAGAGGTTGTGGCGCTCGTGCTCCTCTGGAAAACGGTGATCAAGCAGAAACTAACGCTCCAGTTTATGGGTCAAGACTGAACCTGCAGCTGTGCATGCGTGGCACAGGTCCTGCGTCATGTGATTCTGTGCTTCTGCGGGCACCAAATAGCACAATCAATAAACACAAAAGATGATATTTTGAAGAAAATGGGTAACCAAACAGCTGATTAACCCCATTGACTTTCATACTATGGAAGTCAATGGGGTCCATCAACTGGGCGGAGTCTCTCTGCTAGCGCACTCGCAACCAAATCAAAACTCACAGCCAATCAGAAGAGAGTGTGGGCGGAGTCTCTGCAAGCGCACTCGCAACCAAATCAAAACTCACAGCCAATCAGAAGAGAGTGTGGGCGGAGTCTCTGCAAACGCACTCGCAACCAAATCAATCAAAACTCACAGCCAATCAGAAGAGCGTGTGGGCGGAGTCTCTGCAAGCGCACTCGCAACCAAATCAATCAAAACTCACAGCCAATCAGAAGAGCGTGTGGGCGGAGTCTCTCTGCAAGGGCACTCGCAACCAAATCAATCAAAACTCACAGCCAATCAGAAGAGCGTGTGGGCGGAGTCTCTCTGCAAGCGCACTCGCAACCAAATCAATCAAAACTCACAGCCAATCAGAAGAGCGTGTGGGCGGAGTCTCTCTGCAAGGGCACTCGCAACCAAATCAATAAACATTCACAGCCAATCAGAAGAGAGTGTGGGCGGAGTCTCTCTGCAAGGGCACTCGCAACCAAATCAATAAACATTCACAGCCAATCAGAAGAGCGTGTGGGCGGAGTCTCTCTGCAAGCGCAGTCGCAACCAAATCAATAAAAATTCACAGCCAATCAGAAGAGCGTGTGGGCGGAGTCTCTCTGCAAACCCACTCGCAACCAAATCAATAAAAATTCACAGCCAATCAGAAGAGTGTGTGGGCGGAGTCTCTCTGCAAACCCACTCGCAACCAAATCAATAAAAATTCACAGCCAATCAGAAGAGCGTGTGGGTGGAGTCTCTCTGCAAATGCACTCGCAACCAAATCAATCAAAGATAGCAGCTAATCAGAAGAGCGTGTGGGTGGAGTCTCTCTGCAAATGCACAGCACTCGCAACCAAATCAATCAAAATTGACAGCCAATCAGGAGAGAGTGTGGGTGGAGTCTCTGCAAACGCACTCGCAACCAAATCAATCAAAGATCGCAGCCAATCAGAAGAGTGTGTGGGCGTTGTCTCTCTTAAATGACAAATCAAAGGGTTTGACCATTATTTAAAATAACCCATACATCATAGCCATGAAACATGATTGGCTTGTTTCCTGGTCAGTTTCAGGGAGAAGGACATGATTAGATGGGAGAAAGAGTTTGATTGAGCGTGATTGGATTTTGGTCTGTACTCTCAGAAGAGAAAGACGGTTCGTTTCCATTCATAATGAATGCTTTGACCACTTTTAAGAGTACACTAGAATAGCAGCTAACGCTTCATCCACCATCCAGCCAGAACAAATCAAACATTTACTCTAACCAAACACACTTCCTCTATATGTTGGTTGAGCTGATTTGCATTTGCAGCCATGAAAACAGCTACAAGTCATCTGAAATCATTCACTGCACAGATCTCAAACGAAAGGGGCGAAATCAACAGCCTGTCCTCTGTCATAAACGCTGATGGTCATGGTTTAGCTATTAACCGAGGGTTCGTGTCGAGGGGAACCGAGGGCGTGAGCTCTTCTCTCAGGGGACACTAAAGGTCACACAGAAACGACTGAAACAGAAAGAGAACAAAAGGGTCAGTCGTCACCGTGTTCTTGTTTTGCATACACAAACAAAAGAGGCAGTCTATAGCAGACAAAACACTAACGCATTGTGTGTGTCCTCACGGCGAAGCAGGAGTGTAAGCGTTTCTATGATGCCCAGGAGTGTCCCGGAGGAATGCGGCTGCCTGGAGACCGCCAGAGACCACAGCGTGTTTAAACATGCACTTGAAGAGAAACACCAGTGTGATGCATTTCAAAGTGAAACCAATATAGCATGTGCAGGTTAAAATGGCTCATGATGCCACTGTTTTGGGCCGTGTGTGTGTGTGTGTGTTTTCATCAGGTGCTTGACATTGCGGGAATAACACTTATGTGTTTTCTATGATGGGATATCTATCCGATGATGTCTGATGAGATGACCAGGTCGGGGCTCCAGACTAACTTTTTTCACTAGGAGCAACAGAAAATTTTAGGGGCACAACCAGAACATTTAGGGGCGCACACCGTAAATCAACATGCTAACCAAATCTACTCATTTCCACTGCATTGCCAACAAATACTTTGATAATACAGGGCTCCAGACTAACATGGCACCAGCACCTGATTTGGTGGCGCTGGAGGAAAATGTATCATAAGGTTAATTTAATCATAAAATGACTATTGTTTTGCATTGTTTTGTTAATAAGTGCAGTTACTAATAATAGTACATGTTTGTTTATTGGAAATTTAACAGTGAAGCGTTGAGCTTGAATTGTTATGCAGAAAAAAATGTACTTTTATTAACAATAATGTGCAAAAACCTCATTTTTATAAGGAAAATTGTAATATTCCACTCTTATTAAATGTACTATTGTTCTTCTATAGTATCACACTGAACTAAAAGGGGGCACTCTTTACTTGTTTTCTGTGTAATCCAGTCACAGTTTAAATAAAAGTTTTAGTTTTTCATGAGACTTCATACTTTTTTCCATATATTAAGGAGTGGAAATGTCTAATAAGTCAAATAAGTGCTCCTATGCCACCACCTACTGGTTATAGTGGTTTTTTTTTTTTGCCATAAAGTGGCCAGCACCTTTAAACTTTTAGTTTTACATATCATCACACTAAAAATATTAAAATAGGATAATATTTAGAGCTTTGAAGTGCTGGAGAAAGTGTGAAGTGCTTGAATTTCACTCTCAAAAGGTTGTACGAACTCTGAGATGAATAACGTAAAAAAAAAAGAAAGAAAAGAAAAAACATTTGACCATTTCTTCCACAATACCATGCGGTGTTACTACATTAAATCCACGGTGAATGTTTATGATTTGTGGACTGAAACCCCTGAATGTTTCAGATGTTTCTCCTGGTCTCCGTGTCAGCTCTGATCTGATATCTGTGGATTATAACAGAGGATTCTGCACGAACGCTTCAGGTCTCGCAGTAGCGATGTTATTAATACTGAGGTGAACTCAAATGTGCTCTCACTGGATCTCCAGCGCTGTTAAGTAACGGTGTGGCGTGATCGAGATCGGCCCATGTGGCGATGTCCGTTAATGCTCCACGCTGATGAACGGTCCGCGCAGCACAGCTCAAACGAGTAGCGCGGTTCCGTTTCGCTTTCGTTTGTCGTCCGATGTTTCTCAAATGTAACAGAAATGGCAGCTCTCATCAGTTGGAGGTGAGCTCTGCAGGTGTAAATGCCCTCTGATTTAAATATGATCACTCATGGCACTTCAGGAGGTGTTACGAAACGCATCCCAACAGAAACTGGACGAGTCTAAAGCATCTGGCTGGTAAAGCCACATTCGTCCATCTCCTCCCAAACTGTTGAAAAAGATTGTGTGAGAACATTATAACGGCTGCAAGATCTGTAATGGATAATACACGGTTAGCTGTGCATCAAACGATTAGTTCACTTCAGAATTAAAATTTCCCAGCCAAGCAATAACAAGTGTCTTATCTAGCAATACAAGCAGCCACTTTCTAAAAAATACTAATTAAAATGTGTGTATGTTTTAACCACAAATGCTGTTCTGAGTGAGTCAGTAATGAAACAAGTCATTGAATTATTCACTTGGGGAAGTTGTTCCCCAAAATCTCGCAATAGGATCATTCCTAGGATCATTGAGACCCCACGAGGTGAGATCTTGCATGGAGCCCCAGTCCGAGGGAGATTGACAGTCATGTTTAGCTTCTTCCATTTTCTAATGATTGCTCCAACAGTGGACCTTTTTTCACCAAGCTGCTTGGCAATTTCCCCGTAGCCCTTTCCAGCCTTGTGGAGATGTACAATTTTGTCTCTAGTGTCTTTGGACAGCTCTTTGGTCTTGGCCATGTTAGTAGTTGGATTCTTACTGATTGTATGGGGTGGACAGGTGTCTTTATGCAGCTAACGACCTCAAACAGGTGCATCTAATTTAGGATAATAAATGGAGTGGAGGTGGACATTTTAAAGGCAGACTAACAGGTCTTTGAGGGTCAGAATTCTAGCTGATAGACAGATGTTCAAATACTTATTTGCAGCTGTATCACACAAATAAATAGTTACAAAATCATACATTGTGATTTCTGGATTGTTTTTTAGATTATGTCTCTCACAGTGGACATGCACCTACGATGACAATTTCAGACCCTCCATGATTTCTAAGTGGGAGAACTTGCAAAATAGCAGGTGTTCAAATACTTATTTTCCTCACTGTAACTAACTCTAAGAGCACAGTTGAATGACTTGAATTGAAATCAAATATATGACTCCTGTCCATCATCGTGAGTACGCTGATCAGGACATCTGCACCTTTTAACCCATCCAGACTGGTTAGAGGTTTGAATCAACAATTAATCCATTTTGAATGTGCTTTGACTTATGCGTTGTTCTGCAAACATGTACTTCACGAAAGACGCTACTGTTGTTCTGTCTGAAAAGTTAAAGCACGACACAAAGAGAAACGCATTCTTGCTGTCAATGTTTTGTCATAGGACTATCGTACAGTATCAGTCAATGAGACATTTTGGCTGTGGTGTGTGCAGTAATGTGTGTGAAATGCCTGCTAAATACACTGTTTATTCCGATCACTTATATTGGGCACTTTTTGCACTTAAAATAGTTTGTTCTTACTGTTGACATTTGAAAATGATGCATGCGTTTTCCCATGGGTTAAAGTCATCGGTTAATTTCCTGATTTGACCGTTTCCACTTGGACATTTTAGTCATGCATGACTGTTTTTGAATGTATTTGCCTTGTTTTGATCCGTTTTCGGATCCGTTTCCGATTTGTTTTAAGGAATTAAAATGGTGCTAATCAATCTGGATTGACATGGCAATAAAATTATATTTTTTTGGCAGTTAAAATGTTGGGCGTTTTTTTCTCGGATTGGGCGGGTTTTAGTGAGGTTTTTGGGCTGGAAATCGTCGACCGAATCTGGCAACACTGCTCATGTATTCAGTAACAGTCGGTTATGTGATGCTTAAATGCTCAATTAATGCTTTACAACTGAACTAAACTCATTAGATTTGAGTCGACGAAAACTAGACAAACTAAAAACAATTCAGCTGACTAAAATATGACTAAAACTAAATGGTATTTTAGTCAAAAGACTATGTTGTCAAAATGAACACTGGTTCGTAATTCTTTGCACTTCTGTGCATGTGTGTGTGTGAGTTTTGCTATGTGTACAGCATGATTTTAGTGTGTTTGAGTGTGTGATTCAGGTTGTGGAAGTGTTTTTGGCTGTGGAACATGAGTTGGGCTTCCTGATCCTGTGGGACTCGCTGCGTCTCGATGGGAATGGCTCAAAAAGCTCAGGAGTCGGAGCGTGATCTGAGGAAACCGCCGATACATTAGGACCGATTCAGGAATGATGGGAGAAGATGAGTGTATAGTTTATCACATCGAATGCCCAAAGATCACATCTCTCAGCTTTATGTGTGTTGCTCAAACCAGCAGAAGATCTGTGGTGATCTGTGTGTCAATGGAACAGAGGCCCTGCCCATCACACACAAAGCATGCAGCGCACCATGAATGAAATATTCATTATGGGATGATACAGCCACACGGCAAGCGATGTTTACCATGTCAGCGCAGGTCAAACCATCAAACACACAACACACACCCTCACGGTTTACCTTCATTAGAGATGCCCACATTATGAGTGTATACACACACACACTCAAAACATGTTTTCCACTCAGATTCCACTTCATGGTTTTATTATGGAAGCTTGTTTCCACCACACAATAAAAAATATGAATGATGCATGAAATGTCACAAAACAATCTTAAGAAGAAAAAAGTATTAAAAATCATTTCTTCATCTGTAATTTTTCATCTCTTGCTCAACTCAAAGGCGTGTCTTGCCTCTTGAGTGGGCGGAGCTTTTATTCTGCCGCAAACGCTTCCGCTTCTTCCGCTCATGTGCGCGCGCGTGTGTGTGTGTGTGTAACGCAGCGCTGTTTTATCCTCTCACACACATGTGAGTGTGAATTAAACATTCTTGGAAACATTTGGGATAATGTACACACGTCAACAAAACATATAACACTGTTCTAGTGGATATTTGAATATCTTACATATTGTACCTTTAATTCTGAGCTGAAATATGACAGACATGTCATTCTCCCAAACAATCTTCTGTTAGATCCAAATATAGAAACTTCTTTTTTTAAACATGCTTTCATGCTGAATCTAAACAACCGGCCCGTCTGCAAACAACCAGCAAAAAGCAGATGCTCAAACAAACAGCCAAAGGCCAGTTGGCACACACACACACACACACACACAGAAACCTCGTCCTCAGGCCGCTGTTATCCGGCCAGCACAATCCATGAGGGAGTTCAGCTCGCAGCTGCGGAGCGAGGAAGACACCTGTGCTCCACCTGAGGACACAAACAACAGCCAGCGTCCCGTTTCACAGCCGCCCATCAGGACCCACACGACCAGCACAGACTCGCCATGAAATCAAAACAGACTTATGTTTTATGGAATATTGCAGTATTTATCATATGCACATGTTCATAATCTTGAGTCAGAATATCTTCATCTCTTCTCTGATGATGAGGGCGGGGCCACCTGTCACTCACATGAGATCCACCAATAGCAAACCACAACCATCCAATCAATTCCCCACAGACACTCTCAAGCCCCGCCTACATTTGTTCTTGTTTGAGAAGCGCTTCACTCGCATATACGGCACAATAGTGAAGAAAAACTATAGTGCAACGGAATTATGAATTTAAAGGAGTCATGAACATGATCTTTTGACACATAAGAGGTCGTCAGACTATAAGAATATCCTGTAAATTTCACAACCTTGTTAGTCCAAAAACAGCTTTTATTGTGCTCAAGCCCAGAGAGCGACTGGTGGAATGAGCCTGTAATAGATGGAGAAAGACCGCCTCTGCAGAAGAAGATCAACGCCCACTTCATCATCACAATTCTGGCCCCGCCCACTGGAGTGTTAGTGAGATGACGAGGAGAGACGAACGCACACTAATAACATTCCCTTCCAAAGGATCCTAATGCTGGGAATGAGCTGATTTATTCTCATCAGTGTGAATGTCTCAGCTGAGCATTATTTATTTGTGTTCGCTACATTTCACTGTGGATTCTTTGGGAAACCAGTCGCAGTTTCAGCATTTACAGACTTTTACCATACGGACTCGACAGCGATTTTAACCAGGACACGCCCCGTGCGTCGCCTATCAGTGACATCATCCCTGTGTCACCCACCGGTGTTATTGTGTAGTAACTAGGGCTGCACGATTTGGGGGAAATATCTAATTGCGATTATTCTGGTTAAAATTGCGATTGCGATTTAAAATGCGATTATTATTATTTTTTTATTTTTACAAATGAAAAGTGTGTATATAACATTTTGTGTTTATATATTAATATGGCTAATAATTATTATTATGATTATTATTATTGATTACTAAAAATAAGAAATATTACTATTACAATAACATTTTCAGTATTAAAATTTTTAAATAGCATTTAAGAATAAATATAACAGTATAATAATAATAATAATTATAATTATATTTTACTACACAGGTGGGACGCCTGGTGCTCTTTTTTTGATCACCTTTTTTTCGTATCATATATTTGAGTAATTATCATAAATTCGGTATCATTTGAAAGCTTACAAACTCAAAATTCATCCTGTGAAAACCGTTTTGAAATCGGACATTGTGTTACCATGGAAACGTTACTCTAAATTATTCTAGCGGGCTCCTCCCCCTAGTGGGCGGTGTCATGTTTCATATTACAACAATTATTTTAACTACTTTATATTCAAAATCTTTTCCAATCTTGACAAAACACATATTGTCGGAAAGGTCTGAGTCTCAAGGGTCCATATTTGGGGACTGTTTTGTGATGGAAGTGACATTTGGACAGAAAATTACAGGAAAATGCATCAAATAAATGGACTTTCAATGACACCCGGTGGCTGTTTTTGGTACAGCGCCTAAACAAAATCTCATGGGGACTTCAATTTTTGTGATATCAACTTCAAATTTGGAACACAACTTGGTTAGACATATGGCTTTGATTGTATAGTAATTTTAGAGTAAATTCTTTTTTGTAAAATATATATTTTATATGAAAGTACAGTATTTTTCATTTACAGTAAATTTAAACTTCCATAACTCTTTCGTACTTTCATATTTTGAATTGCTTTCACTTCAGCAATAATCTGCAGAGTGTCGTCTTTAAAACGAGACCAAACTTTGGTCTATATCCCAAAGCATTCTTGAATTACAGCCCTTTAAGTTTGGATAGTGCATTTTCATGTGTATTCTCAAAAAGGAGGGAGACAGTTAAAGGGTTAATAAAAATAAGAAATATTACTATTACAATAACATTTTCAATATTAAAATTTAAGAATAAATATAACAGTATAATAATAATTATATTTTAATAGAAACTTATTTAACAAAGAAAATAATGGGTTACCTGTTAATATGAAAATAGAATTGTTTGGTTCTTGATGGTGTAAGTAATGTTTATTTATTTAACCTGCAAACTGTCAACAAGAAGATATATCGGTGTGTCACTACAACACACAACAGCCTGTAGTAAAAGCTCCCTAAGAAGTAGACACTACACATAACTCAACAGCAGTACTAGGTTCCACAACATCTCGCATCTTCTTGTGTAATCCCTAGCTAGTCAGCATGATGTCGCGCACACTTATGACGCCCACCTCCCTAGGTTTAGAGACACAGCCCTAGGATACAGTTGCCATAAATAGTGCACACTGCTCTGGGTAATAAATGAGTGCGCTCACGCGATCCCTCACCTCGCTCCTGGACACTCCGTCGGTTCTTTACAGCCGACCGCCAGCACGGCTTCAGTGTTGCTGGTGTACGCGGTCAACACGACACCCTGCTCGTCCTGCGGGCGACTCATCTTCAGTGCCGCATGTTTAGGGAAGTTTCGGTGTAACTTCGGACGAACTGCCGCCGCTCGACTCTCTCCTAACAACATGAATAATCAGTGTCGTAAAGCTCCGCCCCTTGGGCGGCGACATGACCAATCATACACTCGTCTAATGAATATTAATCACGTAATGTCACGCTTACCCACCTGATTGGCTTAAATGCAGACCTTGTTAAAGCCACAGTAGCGTTTGTTGTGATCAGAGCGGTGAGGGCTTGACTCATGAATATTAATAAGTTACGTTACGTAGTACGTACACATAAAGATTCGGCTTCAGCGTAGTAGATCGTGAGGACGCGTTTTAACCGTTTTAACGGTCATCAGCATCGTAAATTCAGCAGTTTTTTTATAAATGAATATTTTTTAAATGTTTGTACGGTTATAAGACTATACTTGATATTATATTACATTCACCAAATTATTAAAAAAAAAACTGTTAATTCTGCTGTGAGGGTGTTTGTTTCTAATACAACTGCCCTTATCAATCTCACTATTCCCTAAGTTGTGAAAACACTATTTTTCTATTGCGTTCTAAGCAAATGGAACACAAAAATACATATTTAAAGGTGCAGTGTGTAGTATTTATGAGCATCTACTGGCAGAAATGCAATATAATATACATAACTATGTTTTCAGTGGTGTATAAAGACCTAATTAGCTTAGAATGAGCCGTTTCTATCTACACACAACACGGGTCGCCTTACAGTGAAGCCACCATTTTGTTTAGTCTCTACAGTAGCCCTAAAGGGACAAACTTCTGTACAGAGTGCTAGCTACTCTCTGCTGCCCTTACGAAAAAAAAACATGGTTTTACTACAAATAAAACCAAAAAACCATGGTTATTGTAGTAAAACCATGGTAACCGCAAATTAACCATGGCTTTGCTTCTCTAACCACAGTTTAACCATGGTATTTGTGGTAAAACTGTAGTTATATAAATGGTATTCAATTAGCCAAAAAAACATGGTTACTACATTTTTACTACAATAAAACCATGGTTCATTTTCGTAAGGGTGTCTCAGATGACGACATATTTGTCCTGTGTCAGCCACCGTTGCTTTATGTACTTCGAAAGGGAGGGGTGAGCGGTGGACGCTTGCAATTCACAACCTCAAGACGCCACTAAAACGTACACACTGCACCTTTAATGTAGTGTCTCATTCACCGCTGTAGAAGTGTACCTAACTATGACGCCGTTTTAAATTAGACAGTACTTCAGTCAGTCCCTCAGAGATTGAATCATGTTTATATACTGTTGCACAGGGCATCTATTGATCCCCAGTGGTTTACCTCAGCTCAGCTCAGCTGATGTGTGTTAATTTAATGATCTTGGATCTGTTAATTAATAATGGCACTTCATATAACTTCTAATAACGCATTAATAAATGAGATACATTGGAAAATAAGGCAGTCCGTACTCTGTAGACACAAAATGGTCACTTAAATGGTCACTTAGACACACCTGTTATGGGTTTTCCAGTCAGAAATATACTTTTGCTGATGTACAAATGTACAGTTACATCAGAAGATTTGTTGACGCAATACAAACCTAAAGCGGAAACATGTGAGCGTTATGTTCGAAGGTTTGACGTTTTTTCCATTTGCCTGTAATTTGCCCTTTGTGTGTCAACAATGTGCCCCGTACGGTCAAGATTAAATTACATCCTCCTTCCTGAAAAGCGTCCCGCGGTGAAGCTCACAGGCGCTCTGATGGCGGTGTTTAGGCCGAGCTGAGAGTGGAGGTACACAGGTACACACTGGAGGCCATTATTTATTCAGTTTAGTTCCTTAACGCTCTTCACAACACAATCGCACGTTTCCATTACCATCAGAGCTGTTTGTTCAGCATGTCTGTCACTGTATGAGCGTCTGCAAGCTGTCATGTGTGAGGAAAACAGAAGAAATGTTTATTAGTCATAGCGGATCTATTATCTGACCGATTCACAATAGCTACTTATGTCTAGGAGAACATTGAGAACGGCAGTTGCATTGGTGTTACCATTGTGTTGTATATTTAAAATAAGTAGGCTAATGATTTTTTAGTGACACAATCAAAATATTGACTAATTAATAATTCAGCATTAACTGCCATAGTGTCATTTCTACACCAACAAAAGCCAATATACCATTTCTACAGCGGATGAGTGTTGTGTGTGTGTTTACCCTTTGCATGCAGCTCTAACAGCTTCAGCTCTTCTGGGAAGGCTTTCCACAAGGTTTAGGAGTGTGTTTATGGGGATCTTTGACCAGTCTCCGCTCTAATTCATGTTCTATCGGGTTGAGGTCAGGACTCTGTGCAGGCCAGTCCAGTTCCTCCACACCAAACTCGCTCATCCATGTCTTTATGGAGCGGAGCTTTGTGCACTGGTCAGTCATGCTGGGACAGGAAGGGGCCGTCCCCAAACTGTTCCCACAAAGTTGGGAGCATGAAATTGTCCAAAATGTCTTGGTGAAGCATTAAGAGTTCCTTTCACTGGAACTAACCCCTGAAAAACAACCCCACACCATAACCCCCCCTCCACCAAACTTCACACTTGGCACAATGCAGTCAGGCAAGTCTCGTTCTCCTGGCAACCGTCAAACCTAGGTTGCGTCCGAAGCCGCATACTAGGTGAGTAGGTACTACATTTACTACTCTGTTGGTGTACTGTTTTTCGCATACTATATAGTAGGGAAGTATTCGATTTCGGACGCAGCTCCGGACTCGTCCATGGGATTGGTCACTCAGAGAACACGTCTCCGCTCTAATTCATCTCCACTGCCATTTACTAATGTGATGGATGCCTGTGGGATTGTCTCAGCTGGTGGAGATGGAGCATTTGACCGCTTAGTAATGTAACTATCCTCACATGACCTGAGGAATCATTCCTGTCTGAAGCATGATGGGATTAGCCACGGAACAAATGTTCAGGGGTTTGTCATTCATGACAAATGTTTTGACTCAAATGTTGTTTTTAACCCATAAGAACCCAGACCAATTTATCCTTATAGGAAAATGATCAGGCATATAAAACAGGCTTAATGGACCACTTGTTGGACTAACATGTTTCTGCAGTTGTTTTTGAAATACAACCCCTCCTTGTGAAAGATCTGTAATGTAACATACACTCCCCTAAAGGATTATTAGGAGCAGCACTAATACTGTGTTTGACCCCCTTTGGCCTTCAGAACTGCCTTAATTCTACGTGGCATTGATTCAACAAGGAGCTGAAAGCATTCTTTAGAAATGTTGGGCCATATTGATAGGATAGCATCTTGCAGTTGATGGAGATTTGTGGGATGCACATCCAGGGCACGAAGCTCCCGTTCCACCACATCCCAAAGATGCTCTATTGGGTTGAGATCTGGGGACTGTGGGGTCATTTTAGTCCAGTGAACTCATTGTCATGTTCAAGAAACCAATTTGAAATGATTGGAGCTTTGTGACATGGGGCATTATCCAGCTGGAAGTAGCCATCAGAGGATGGGCACATGGTGGTCATAAAGGGATGGACATGGTCAGAAACAATGCTCAGGTAGGCCGTGGCATTTAAACCATGCCCAATTGGCACTAAGGGGCCTAAAGTGTGCCAAGAAAACATCCCCCACACCATTACACCACCACCACCAGCCTGCACAGTGGTAACAAGGCATGATGGATCCATGTTCTCATTCTGTTTACGGCAAATTCTGACTCTACCATCTGAACGTCTCAACAGAAATCCAGACTCATCAGACCAGGCAACATTTTTCCAGTCTTCAACTGTCCAATTTTGGTAAGCGGGTGCAAATTGTAGCCTCTTTTTCCTATTTGTAGTGGAGATGAGTGGTACCCGGTGGGGTCTTCTGCTGTTGTAGCCCATCCGCCTCAAGGTTGTGCGTGTTGTGGCTTCACAAATGCTTTGCTCATACCTCGGTTGTAACGAGTGGTTATTTCAGTCAAAGTTGCTCTTCTATCAGCTTGAATCAGTCGGCCCATTCTCCTCTGACCTCTAGCATCAACAAGGCATTTTCTCCCACAGGACGGCCCCATACTGGATGTGTTTCCCTTTTCACACCATTCTTTGTAAACCCTAGAAATGGTTGTGCGTGAAAATCCCAGTAACTGAGCAGATTGTGAAATACTCAGACCGGCCCGTCTGGCACCAACAACCATGCCACGCTCAAAATTGCTAAAATCCCCTTTCTTTCCCATTCTGACATTCAGTGTGGAGTTCAGGAGATTGTCTTGACCAGGACCACACCCCTAAATGCATTGAAGCAACTGCCATGTGATTGGTTGATTAGATCATTGCATTAATGAGAAATTGAACAGGTGTTCCTAATAATCCTTTAGGTGAGTGTATGTAACATTGGGCGTTTATGATACATTTTTTATGTTACATATATGTTACATTGGGCATTTATTTCTCAGCTTAAAAAAAAGAACATTTTATAATTTTTTTGCTTTTTTCTGTTTCTTTTCTTTTCCACAACATATATCAAAATTATGCGTATTCAAAATGAATAACAAAACATATCAAGCCGATATCAGCCGATTGCTGATTTTAAGAATCATTGTTGTCAGTGAAATGTAGGCATGCTAGTAGAGTCTGAAAACAGTTGCGTGACATATTGTCAGCCCCCATATTTGTCATTTTCCCAAGTATGCATGATTTTCTGGCATTTGGTGCAGATCATGCGCAGATCAATACCAATCAATATTTCCATTATTTTTAACAGTGCTGTTAACATTTTTCTGAGTCCCAGATTTTATATAACACATAGAAAGTATATAACACTAATAATTGAATCAGCTAAATTAATTGAGCAGCTCATTAATATTTTTCTTAATATGACAAATACATCACATCAAAATTCCACCAACTGTTGTAAGGTTAGCCCCCCGATGGGACATATATGTCACCACAATATTTTCGTAACTTGTTTTATATCAATTTGTTTAAGAAATGTATTAAAATCAGGTTAAGTGTAATTTATGATAAGTTATTAAAATGTTAGAATGGGTTGAAACATCCCTTTAGTAACAAAAACAAGCGTTTTAAAAAATTGCAGACACTGCAAAATGTGCTAACCTGGGTGTTCCTTATATGTCACTTAGGGACTTCCTAAGTTGAAATTTAGGGATATTGCTTTAAAAAGACCTTTCCAGATAATCACCAGTGTTTGTGACACCCGTGTCACTGTGGGTTCTTATGGGTTAATCTCGCTTTGGCTCCTTTTCTCCTTTATCATGCATGCAACTTTTTGCATATTTGGATTATTTTGGCTAATGCATTTGGGTTTATTTTTAGGTGCAGTGTGTTTGTGGTGTTCAATACATCTTGTGAAACTTGAACACATATGCAATATTTTGACAAAACCTCAATGTTTACAATCTTAAAGAAGTCATTCAATCATTTGCTTACTTATAGCTAACTCATGGTGGGAAAGCGCACATAAACACAGAACTAATGGCACATTTGTCCTGAGAGTCGCTGAGCTCTCCAGCGGTGATACTGCCCTCTAGTGTTCACAGATAACATCTTCAGCCTCCCTGTGTCCCACATCATTCTGACAGCAGGCAACAGTGAGTCTACAGAGGTAAACTATATCCGCTTTCGGTCAGAAGCCACAGCATGGTCAGTTTTAGAGAGTAGCGGGTCAGTCTTTATCATTCTCAATGGGTTTAAATATATGAGTGGCTGTCCACATCCTAGACCTCATGATGACACAGATGAGCCAGCCACGAGCTCTGAAGTGACACTACCATAGTAGGAAGAAAAAAAATACTCTAGTAGTCAATGGTTGCTCTATCTGCTTTGTTACAAACATTCTTCTAAATATCTTCTTTTGTGTTCAGCAGAACAAAGAAACTCATACAGGTTTGGAACAACTTGAGGGTGAGTAAATGATGACAGAATTTTAGTTTTTGGGTGAACTATCCGTTTAAGTCCTGTAAGTTGTGAGGGGGGGTCTCCATGGATCGGACTTGTTTGTTCAGCTCATCCCACAGATGCTCGATTGGATTGAGATCTGGGGAATTTGGAGGCCGAGTCAACGCCTCAAACTCGTTGTTGTGCTCCTCAAAGCATTCCTGAAGCATTTGTGCTTTGTGGCGGCGCATTATCTGCTGAAAGAGCCACAGGGAATACCGTCTCCATGAGAGGCTGGACATGGGCTCAGCAATGCTTAGGTAGGTGGGACGTGTCAAAGTCACATCCACATGATGGAGGACCCAAGGTTTCCCAGCAGAACATTGCCCAAAGCATCACTGCTTGGCCGCCACGCCTTCTTCCCATAGTGCACCTGGTGCCATGTGTTCCCCAGGTAAGCCACGCACACACACCCGGCCATCCACGAGATGTAGAAGAACACGTGATCATCAGACCAGGCCGCATTCTTCCATTGCTCCGTGGTCCAGTTCTGTTGGTGCTGTGGGCGGTGGACAGGGGTCAGCATGGGCACCCTGACTGGTCCATACTCCACAAACTGAGATGCTCTGTGTATTCTGACAGCTTTCTATCAGAACCAGCATTAACTTCTGGAGCAGTGTGAGCTCCAGTAGCTCGTCTGTTTGATCGGACCACACGGGCCAGCCTTCGCTCCCCACGGGCATCAATGAGCCTCGGCCGCCCATGACCCTGTGGCCGGTTCTCCACTGGTCCTTCCTTGGAGCACTTTTGATAGAGACTGACCACTGCAGACCGGGAACACCCCACAAGAGCTGCAGTTCTGGAGATGCTCTGACCCAGTCGTCTAGCCGTCACAATCTGGCCCTTGTCAAACTCGCTCAAATCCTTACGCTCGCCCATTTCTCCTGCTTCTAACACATCAACTCTGAGGACAACATGTTCACTTGCTGCCTAATATATCCCACCCACTAACAGAGATCATCAGTGTTATTTACTTCACCGGTCAGTTCCTGATTGGTGTGTATATATAAAGAAAACTATTGGATAAGTTGTCTTTTTATAACTTCTGTAACAGGGTTGAATATTAGTGAAAAAATTAGATTATGTCCTAGACTTCCTGTCATGCTGCAGACTATTTCAAATTATTTCACTTCCCGTGTGTCTCAATTTTATGGAACAGTCCATTTTTTTTAATAGGGGGGACATTATGTTGTAACAGGGACATCTGCTCAGTTTGGGACGCAGCTATATAACACATTTTTGGTCATAACAATAATTTCAAATATCTTTTTCTATAATGAATTGAGATAATCATCGCATTGTTTGTGAAGAGCATCCCTTTTTGTGGAAAGTGCTGTTTCAATGCAAGATACTCAAACACACACATCACATCACAAAAGAGTAAAGCTTCGTAGATTCAGAACACAAGGAAGACGGCTGAAAAACAACAACAGCAGTGCGTTCGGCTCAAGCGCCACAGAATCTCTTCTCGTTTCTCAGGGTGAAATGGATACATGCCCGCTAGAGAATGACTGAAATGTTATCTGTTAGTAGCAGAGGTGTCAGCGCTGGACACATAGAGCTGCTGTTTTACACGCATTTTCAATGAGCGTCTTTTTAGATGCTGACTTTTCTCAGCAAATACAGACCCTTGATCTAATACAGCAGGACTCAAACAGCCAGAAGTGTCTTAATAGCTTTTTGGGATACTTTACAAACACCTCATTTTCTAAAGGACCCCAGCGGCTTCAGAGAATAGAAAATCCCGGTGTACTTACCAGAGCTGTAGGTAGCACCCCAGTTTGGTGACCATGACCTCGGGCCGGGGTCAGAGGGCTGTTTGACCCCTGTATCGCAGCATGTACTGAACACAGTCCACACGCACCTCACCTGCTTCCCAACGCCCTCCCCTTCTCCCCGCCTACGCATGATCTTATTAAATGATTCATGAATTTTTGACACCAAGAGAGACACCGTATGCGTCTGCTGTCTTTTTCCTCATCTTTATGTTGAATCTGTAATTTTATAGCTGCTTGAATATATTAAGCATATTAGAAAGACACCAATCAGGCATAACATTATGAATAACACTGATGATCTCTGCTAGTGGGTGGGATATATTAGGCAGCAAGTGAACATGTTGTCCTCAGAGTTGATGTGTTAGAAGCAGGAGAAATGGGCAAGCGTGAGGATTTGAGTGAGTTTGACAAGGACCAGATTGTGACGGCTAGACGACTGGGTCAGAGCATCTCCAGAACTGCAGCTCTTGTGGGGTGTTCCCGGTCTGCAGTGGTCAGTCTCTATCAAAAGTGCTCCAAGGAAGGACCAGTGGAGAACCGGCCACAGGGTCATGGGCGGCCGAGGCTCATTGATGCACGTGTGGAGCGAAGGCTGGATATTCCCTGTGGCTGTGGCTCTTTCAGCAGATAATGCGCCGCCACAAAGCACAAATGCTTCAGGAATGGTTTGAGGAGCACAACAACAAGTTTGAGGCTTTGACTCGACCTCCAAATTCCCCAGATCTCAATCCAATCGAGCATCTGTGGGAACAAGTCCGATCCATGGAAGCCCCACCTCGCAACTTACAGGATCTGCTGCTAACATCTTGGTGCCAGATACAATAGCACACCTCCATGGGTCTAGTGGAGTCCATGCCTCGACGGGTCAGCAAATGGTGGACCAACACAATATTATAATAGTCATAATAAGGTCATAATGTTATGCCTGATTGGTGTATACTGAGATCACCAAATACACCATATAATGGACACAATTTGGTAATGCTTTCCACCAGAACAGGCAGTGGAGTGTTCCTGAGGAACTGCTAATACTCCATTCACTTAATCCAACCTGACTAGAGGACAGCAGCTGTTCAGGATTAGAGCAAACTCTATCTGCACTACAGCTATACTTCCCTTCTAAAACTTGTCCAGCTCACATTTCAGCACAAAATCAAAAGAGAAAAAGCCCTTTTCAGTTCCTGTAGATCTCTTGCTTTGTGACAGTTTCCCTTGGAAGTGGAACTTCGACACTGCGTCATTCCCTTGATGCTATGGGAACGCTCCTGCGTGAGCCGGTGTCTGAAGCATGTGTCTAAATGTAAGAGACATAGGTCAGTAAGAGCTGTTTGTGTAAACCTCACTCCCCTGGCCTCAAGAGGCGTGTTAGCAACTGACACTAACTGCTACGGTCTTTAGCGTCCTTGTTAGTGCCGTCTCCCACGCCGAAGATCCTGGTTTGAATCCAGTTCCGAGTGGGTCAAGTAGGACCGGTAACATTTGGTGTCGTGACCTTGATGGGACTGATGTTTAGGGGGGGTGAGTGTAATGTAGGCCAGTAAGAGCTCTGTGTAAACCTCACCCCCCTGAGTCAAGAGGTGCGCTAGCAACTGGCTGCTAATGGCTGCAGTCTTTAGCATCCTTGAAAGTGTGCCCCGGTTCGAATCCCGCTCGGAGCGGGTCAAGTAGGACCGGTTACATTTGGTGCCGTGACCCGGATGGGACTGATGTTTAGGGGGGGTGAGTGTAATGTAGGCCAGTAAGAGCTCTGTGTAAACCTCACCCCCCTGGGTCAAGAGGTGCGCTAGCAACTGGCGCTAATGGCTGCAGTCTTTAGCGTCCTTGAAAGTGTGCCCCGGTTCGAATCCCGCTCGAAGCGGGACGAGTAGGACCGGTTACATTTGGTGTCGTGACCCGGATGAGATTGAGGTTTAGGGGGGGGTGTGTGTGAGAGACATATGTCAGTAAGAGCTGTTTGTGTAAACCTCACCCCCCTGGCCTCAAGAGGCGTGTTAGCAATTGACGCTAGCGGCTGCGGTCTTTAGCATCCTTGTTCCTTGTTCGTATGGAATAGGACTGGTTACATAAACACACCAATCTGATTGGCTGAATGTATGGACGTGGCGACTGAGACCATAAATAGATGCCAGAAATGTGTGGCGCCAGCTGTTTCAGAAGCTGCATGTTTGTTGAGCGAGTGTCTGTTCCTGTGTGTGTGCCTTTAGTCAGGAGTTAGAGAAACTATGTCAGGACTAAAGTACAGGAGATGTGTGATGCCGTGCCCCTGCTTCATTATGGCAAACGACTCACACAACGTGGATTTGCCCTGTTTACCCGACTTCCTGCCCTAGTGTTTGGATTATTTGCCTGTGTTTTGACCTTTTGCTTGGTTTGGTACTGCCATTTTAGATAACCATTAATAAACTACTGCATTTAGATCCTCAGCCTGTGCGTCTCTGAGCAGTTCATTACACACAATCATAATATTTCATTATTTTCATATTTTTTATCTCATTAGAATAATATTGGAATATGGATTGGGCCTTTTGAGATTCATCCTTTAAAAATAGTTATAAATAAAACAACAAAACATGCCATAATTGTGTTGCAGATTTCAGTGAAGTAGTTGCGGCCGAATGTTGATTTTCAGCGGATACACTTACATTTCCAATAAATTAAAGCATGATAATTATTATAATAATTTTCATAATGGGGTTTATGAAAAATAAATAAATAAATAATTTGTCTTACCATGAGAGGCCTCACATGATATCACCATTTTACGAATAGGCGTGGATGTCAATAAAACACCCTCCAAAAATGACCTTATATAAATGCGCACAGACACAATCATATCACAAGCATAGGAATCAAATCCATTGGATTATTATGGGATTTTGTGATTTTGTTCACCACACAATGTTAGAAAGGCCATCAAAACGTCACGGTTTCCTGGAATTATTTTATCAGCATAAGCAGTTTCAAAACACATACATAATGCAAAATATTGAGGCGGAATATCAAAACTACACCATGATGTAAAAAAAGAGAAAACAATACAAAACTGAGAATAAACATATTCCACAGTGTGTCAGAGATTCTGCAGATCTGCGGGATGCACAAGATTATTTCTGAAGAGCCGGTAAGCCAAGAGTTGCCCTCCAAAAATCATCATCAGTAGCCCAGAGCCTGAAGGAGAGAGGACAGACGTACAGTCATGTGATCCAAAGAGCTTTGAGACACACCGATTTAACGTCTGACACTACACTTTAAACAAGACAAGAACAAGCAATTCAACAACTGAGTATCATTCATATGTGTTGGCGTCCCCTTAAACTCTACCCCTTTAAACCTCTGGGGTACTTCGGGTCAAAAATGACCCGAAGCGTTTTATATATATATATATATATTTTTTTTTTTTATTGTAGCTTCATCGGAATGGTCAGAAACTTGGTGACTTTATTGGTACTTGGTATATGAACACCCAAAAATATTTGGGACAGCATTTGAAAAGTCTAAGTGGTCGTAAAAAAATAGTCACACTCAGAACCTTCGGGTCAAAAATGACCCCCATAGGAAATTAATGGGAAATTAGTTTTTTTGTGCATAATCTACAAATCAGCCAGGATGCAGAAAAAAAGGACTCAACAGTGAAGGGGTGAATCTCTAAAACATCAAGTGTGCAAAACACAAAAAAAAAAACACACACACACACACTCAAAATCACAATTAGCTTTTGGAATGACACGCTTTCATTTGTGTGTAAAGGTGTGTGTGTGTGTGTGTGAGTTTTTTTTGTGTTTTGCACTCTTGATGTTTTAGAGATTCACCCCTTCACTGTTGAGTCCTTTTTTCTGCATCCTGGCTGATTTGTAGATTGTATGCACACAAAAACTCTGCATTTTTATATTTTTGCCAATTTCCCATTCATTTCCTATGGGGGTCATTTTTGACCCGAAGGTCCTGAGTGTGACCCATAAATGAAGAACCCCAGAGGGTTAATATGTGGAGAAGAGGACAGAACTGTACATTTAAGTCATTATTCATTTTCTTGCTTATACACATTCTCCCAGTCTGTCTAATTGATATTGTGTGATGTCAGAGGCTAAACTGACTTCTCTGCCAAAACTGAAAGATTCTCAAAAAACCCAACAGAACTTACCGAGAGCAATCCACCAGTGCTCAGTCGAGGGGAAATCTGCCATAACTGAAACAAGATGACACAAAAAACAGGTCGAAAAAGAGCCGTCATGTACTGTCAAACACAGAATAACAGTGGATATATAATACGCCTACTGTGGTTTTATTATGCCCAGTGTTTGGTGCAAACAAATAAGCGTGTTAACAATCCAGAATGGCATGCCCAGCTGAAAGGATTTGGATTTGACCAAACATGCCTAATCTGCAGTCTTCCCCGTGTGTTTAGACGTTCTCACCGGCTACGGTCAGTCCGATGTGCAGCAGGGTGACAGTGATGGCGTAGTCCCACACCCATTCCTCCACGATCCACGCGAATATCAGACCGCCCACAGCGAACGTCACCTCTGTGGAGATCACACTCACTGCACAACACACACACACACACGCGCGCCTGAAAGACAACTGCCAACGCAAACACGTGTTTTATTATGCAAGCAGCATCAAATCTTCATTAGTCAGTGCTCTGATAGATCCCTACGCCATTTGAGATCTTCAGATTCAAAACTGACCAAGAGCCCATTTCTGTGCACAGTAAGCGCTGTTTGTTAATTGTATGTGAAGTGTGTGTGCTCCATCACTGAATGGTGTTGTGTCATGTGTTGTAAATATACATCAGCTTTGTACCCTGTTGAAAAAAACAGCATATGCTGGTTCGGTATGTTTTGAAGCATGGCAGCTGGTTTGAGCTGGTCAAGTTCTTAGGACCAGCACTTGACCAGCTCAAACCAGCTCATGGCCAGCTCATGACCAGCATAAACCAGCTCATGACCAGCATAAACCAGCTCATGTCCAGCATAAACCAGCTCATGACCAGCTCAAACCAGCTCATGGCCAGCATAAACCAGCTCATGGCCAGCATAAACCAGCTCATGGCCAGCTCATGACCAGCTCATGACCAGCATAAACCAGCTCAAACCAGCTCATGGCCAGCTCATGACCATCATAATCCAGCTCCTGTCCAGCATAAACCAGCTCCTGTCCAGCATAAACCAGCTCATGGCCAGCTCATGACCAGCATAAACCAGCTCATAACCAGAATAAACCAGCTCCTGTCCAGCATAAACCAGCTCATGACCAGCATAAACCAGCTCATGACCAGCCAAGGACCAGCACTTGACCAGCTCAAACCAGCTCATGACCAGCATAAACCAGTTTATGACCAGCATAAACCAGCTCCTGTCCAGCATAAACCAGCTCATGACCAGCATAAACCAGCTCAAACCAGCTCATGGCCAGCTCATGACCAGCTCATGACCAGCTCATGGCCAGCTCATGACCAGCATAAACCAGCTCCTGTCCAGCATAAACCAGCTCCTGTCCAGCATAAACCAGCTCAAACCAGCTCATGGCCAGCTCATGACCAGCATAAACCAGCTCATAACCAGAATAAACCAGCTCCTGTCCAGCATAAACCAGCTCATGACCAGCATAAACCAGTTCATGACCAGCCAAGGACCAGCACTTGACCAGCTCAAACCAGCTCATGACCAGCATAAACCAGCTCATGACCAGCATAAACCAGCTCATGACCAGCTCATGACCAGCATAAACCAGCTCATGACCAGCTCAAACCAGCTCATGACCAGCTCATGACCAGCATAAACCAGCTCATGACCAGCATAAACCAGCTCATGACCAGCTCAAACCAGCTCATGACCAGCATAAACCAGCTCATGACCAGCTCAAACCAGCTCATGACCAGCTCATGACCAGCTCAAACCAGCTCAAACCAGCATAAACCAGCTCATGACCTGCTCAAACCAGCTAAGGACCAGCATAAACCAGCTCATGACCAGCTCAAACCAGCTCATGACCAGCTCAAACCAGCTAAGGACCTGCATAAACCAGCTCATGGCCAGCTCATGACCAGCATAAACCAGCTCATGGCCAGCTCATGACCAGCATAAACCAGCTCATAACCAGAATAAACCAGCTCCTGTCCAGCATAAACCAGCTCATGACCAGCATAAACCAGCTCATGACCAGCCAAGGACCAGCACTTGACCAGCTCAAACCAGCTCATGACCAGCATAAACCAGCTCATGACCAGCTCAAACCAGCTCATGACCAAAATAAACCAGCTCATGACCAGCTCAAACCAGCTAATGACCAGCATAAACCAGCTCATGACCAGCTCAAGACCAGCTCAAACCAGCTCATGACCAGCTCATGACCAGCTCAAACCAGCATAAACCAGCTAAGGACCAGCATAAACCAGCTCATGACCAGCTCAAACCAGCTCATGACCAGCATAAACCAGCTCAAACCAGCTCATGACCAGCTCAAACCAGCTCTTGACCAGCATAAACCAGCTCATGACCAGCTCAAACCAGCTAAGGACCTGCATAAACCAGCTCATGGCCAGCTCAAACCAGCTAAGGACCTGCATAAACCAGCTCATCACCAGCATAAACCAGCTCATCACCAGCATAAACCAGCTCATGACCAGCATAAACCAGCTCAAACCAGCTCATGACCAGCATAAACCAGCTCAAACCAGCTCATGGCCAGCTCATGACCATCATAAACCAGCTCCTGTCCAGCATAAACCAGCTCCTGTCCAGCATAAACCAGCTCATGGCCAGCTCATGACCAGCATAAACCAGCTCATAACCAGAATAAACCAGCTCCTGTCCAGCATAAACCAGCTCATGACCAGCATAAACCAGCTCATGACCAGCCAAGGACCAGCACTTGACCAGCTCAAACCAGCTCATGACCAGCATAAACCAGCTCATGACCAGCTCAAACCAGCTCATGACCAAAATAAACCAGCTCAAACCAGCTCATGACCAGCATAAACCAGCTCATGACCAGCTCATGACCAGCTCATGACCAGCTCAAACCAGCTCAAACCAGCTCATGACCAGCTCAAACCAGCTCTTGACCAGCATAAACCAGCTCATGACCAGCTCAAACCAGCTAAGGACCTGCATAAACCAGCTCATGGCCAGCTCAAACCAGCTAAGGACCTGCATAAACCAGCTCATGGCCAGCTCAAACCAGCTAAGGACCTGCATAAACCAGCTCATCACCAGCATAAACCAGCTCATGACCAGCTCATGACCAGCTCATGACCAGCTCAAACCAGCTCATGACCAGCTCAAACCAGCTCATGACCAGCATAAACCAGCTCAAACCAGCCATGCTTCAAAACATACCTAACCAGCATATGCTGTTTCTCAGCAGGGTCTACTCTCAGAATCTGCCTTTAACTCATAAAGCAAAGTTAGAGCGAGTGTAAGTGTCGCTCTTGATCCAGTGTTCAGTCCGCTTCAGATTCACACTCCACATCCACTGCACATCTGAGCCCAGCCTACCTAAGTATTTTGGGCTGTGCCATGACGGTTGAGTCGTGAAGTCAAAGGGCGCTAACAAGCTGTCAACCTCGTCCACCCTGAGAACAACAAACACACACACACACACACACACACACACACTGGATTAATTTCTGTCACAGTTCAGGGCAAGAATGTGATGATGTTTGGAGTCTCTAACTCAATCCCTCTAGCGCCACCACCTGTCCAAAGTCACACTTACATCTCTGCCAATAACTTTTGAACCATTAGGACTATAAACACATGTTTTCATCAGCTCAGACGGATCATGCCCTGCACATACGCAAAAGGGTTATGAACAGCGCCACCTTCTGGTCAAAATCTATGAGATTGCAAAAAATGCTAATTGCTAATAGCTTTTGATTAGAATGAATCTGAATATGAATCCGGATTAAGTTAGCCTGTTCTTGTCTGAAGATGATCTGCCCCAATTTTGGTGAAAATTACACCAACGTTCTTGGAGGAGTTTGAAAAAGAAATTCAAAATGGCGGATAGCAAGTTCCAGCAAATATGGCATGATTGGTGTCACTGTTCTCAGCATGACCCAGTGGATCATCAAGACCAGCTGCATTAGGCTCTTTGGGCTCTTATCTGACCCCAGAGGACATTTGCTCAAATAAAATAAAAAAGTTCCCTTCGTCCAAATGGTTCGTCCAAATGGCATGAGACTTTGTACGGTGGTCAACACTCTCTAGATCTACAAATAAAGAAAGTCACACTCAGGGTCTTCACTTAGAAAATGGACAAAATTCATCCTCAAAAACAGAAACACACAGAACACGCAGACAGAAACGAAGCGGCACACTTCCAACAATGCATAAAACATCCACAATGCAAAATGATCATGCTCACACTCACACACACACACACACACACACTCACACACACACACACACACACACACACACACACACACACACACACACACACACACACACACACGAATACATTTGTTATTGCTGTTCAGTTCATTGATGTTCATGTTGTGTATTTTTTACTCAATATGTAATATAACTGTTCATTTATGTTAATTTTTCTTCTGTTAGTTAGTAACTGAGATGTAGATTGAATTTGTAGAATTATAAGAAAATCAGATGTGTGAAATAAATTATAAACTCTAAAGACTCAGGTTTGATCGTAATCGTAAAGTAACATCATTGAAAAAAGTTTTTTTCAGTACAAAAAAATGCAAAATTTTGACAAAATTAATTCATTTTAATTGTTATAATTTTGATTTCATAACATTTAGATATGAATCCAACTGAAAAATACTTGTGAAAAGATGCCTTTCAGTCAGTCAGATAGCACATTTACTGGTAAAAATCTATTTTTTCCTGTATTTTCCAAAAGATGGGCAAAAATCTTACATTAAACCATGTCAAATTATCCATGTTATCCCCACGAATGAAACCCCCACGATTGGGTCTTTTATAAAGTGAATTTTACATTTAAAAAAAATGATTTTGTGTGAAAATCCATTAAAAAAATATATATTTTAAATTATTTATATAAATTTAAAGATTATTATAAATACTCCAAAACCTGCACAGATGTTGAGTATAAACATTAATAAACAGAGTAAAAAAAAAAAAATTCTTAAAAAAAAAAAAACTATTGTTTTGTTACAAAATTACATTTGTTGCCTGGGGTCTGTGGAGACCCCAAAGACCCTGAGTGTAATTCTCAAATGAAGACTGTACAAGGGTTAAAATAGGCTAAATTAATCAAAAATTATTAGCATTTTTGGAAATTTCATTATAACTTTTCACCACAAGGAGGCGCTGTCTCTAAACTTTTTTGAGTACATTCAGGACATGATCCCAATGACACACACTGAGTTTCGTAATAATATGCTAATGCGTTCTAAAAATACAACATTTTACGACAAAATTTAAACCGTTCAGAAGTTATAGGCAAAAAATGCAATTTTTCATATCTCCGGACCAGTAGGTGGCGCTGTTCCGAAACTCTGCATGTAGCCTCAGGTCATGCTTGTGATGACATGTACCAAATTTGGTCAGAATACAATATAGCGTTGTGGAGATACAGCCTCACGTCCATTTTGGCGCACTCTTCTTCTAATTCGCTGATGTGTTATTGGAGAACGGTTGGGTTTATCGAAAAGCTTTCGATGCATTTTTGCCAGCATGGTCTGAAGATGACCTGATTCGATTTTCATGAAAATTGGACAAATTGTTTTTTTGGCGGGAAAACTGCCATAATAGAAAATGGTGGAATAAGAGGAAAGAATTGAGTTTCTAGCCCTTATGCTTCAGAAGCTTCATTTCCACATCAGTTTCATGATTTGTGCCTCACTTCTGATGTTAGAGGAAATCCATGAAATGTAGGATCAAATCCGATCGTATATGTGTTTTATAAATGAGGAAAATGTTCTATATGGAAGCATAAAGGGTTCCGTCAGGCACTTCACAGAACCTTAGCGGTTCCCATCAGGTGGTCATTTAGTTTGAATTCATTAATTATATTTAAATTTTATAAATTAAACAGCTTGTAAACAAACTCCATCACTAGAAAAACATTGAAATAGCCCATTAAACATGAAAGTATTGTGCAATCATAGACATTTCTACAATCTGTGGGACTAATATTACAAAGTGCTGAGATCCACTCACTATTTTCTCAGTATACAGGAAGTCAGACACGTCACCACATAAGAGCCAGACACACACACACACACACACACACACACAGAGAGAGAGAGAGAGAGAGAGAGAGAGAGAGAGAGAGAGAGAGAGAGAGAGAGGGGAAGTTGTGAGAATCTCACCTGAGAATGCCGATGCAGAGACTGACCACAATGAAGTACACCGAGTAGAAGCACACCATACACATCAACAGGTTTTGAAGAACAACCTGACAATAAGCACACAACACAACTGGTTATGCAGTGTCTAATCAAACATGAGTTATTCCTCTAATAGTGTCTGTTTTTCAGTCACTCTTCAGTTTTGCATTACAGTCGGTCTGGAACTAATGCATATAGACATGCTAAGCTACAGTGGCTCAAACGCGGACAGAGCGACTTTACCCAGGTGTCATGGATCTTGCTGTTGATTGGCAGCTGGCCATGGCGTTTGATCAGAGTGGTCCCACAGCACCGGCAACAGTAGTCCAACAACATGAATGGCCGGCGATTCTTTGATCGACGCTAGCAGGTAGCATAACACTGAATCTGCGCATCTGTCATGGCTGCTCTTGATAAGATTAGGAACACTAAAGCGCTTCCGTAAATCTGTTGAGGATAAAGCCCACCAGCAGGCCTGGACTACACTAGCTAATTACACACACACACACACACTAATAACACTCCTCGTTCAGTAAGGCCCTCACATTAGCACCCTGCTAACACGGGATACTGTTTTGCTTCTGTTTTTAGCATTGCAAACTCATGAAGACATTTTAGAAAATGGTGCAAATTTCAGATAAACAATAATTCAGTGCTTTCCAAACACAGGTTACTTCCTTTTTTTACTTTACTTTTTTTTTTTATAAACCAGCTCATGACCAGCATAAACCAGCTCATGACCAGCATAAACCAGCTCATGACCAGCTCAAACCAGCTCATGACCAGCATAAACCAGCTCATGACCAGCTCAAACCAGCTAAGGACCAGCATAAACCAGCTCATGACCATCATAAACCAGGTCATGACCAGCTAAGGACCAGCTCATGACCAGGATAAACCAGCTCATGATCAGCTCTAACCAGCTCATGACCAGCATAAACCAGCTCAAACCAGCTCATGACCAGCATAAACCAGCTCTAACCAGCTCAGGAACATCATAAACCAGCTCATGACCAGTTTAAACCAGCTCATGACCAGCTAAGGACCAGCATAAAAGAGCTCTAACAGCTCATGACCAGCAAAAACCAGATTAAACCAGCTCATGACCAGCTAAGGACCAGCTCATGACCAGCATAAACCAGCTCAAACCAGCTCATGACCAGCATAAACCAGCTCTAACCAGCTCATGAGCAGCATAAACCAGCTCATGACCAGCTAAGGACCAGCATAAAAGAGCTCTAACAGCTCATGACCAGCATAAACCAGCTCATGACCAGTTTGAACCAGCTCATGACCAGCTAAGGACCAGCATAAACCAGCTCATGACCAGCATAAACCAGCTCAAACTAGCTCATGACCAGCATAAACCAGCTCTAACCAGCTCATGACCAGCATAAACCTGCTCAAACCAGCTCATGACCATCATAAACCAGCTCAAACTAGCTCATGACCAGCATAAACCAGCTCTAACCAGCTCATGACCAGCATAAACCAGCTCAAACTAGCTCATGACCAGCATAAACCAGCTCTAACCAGCTCATGACCAGCATAAACCTGCTCAAACCAGCTCATGACCAGCATAAACCAGCTCAAACTAGCTCATGACCAGCAAAAACCAGCTCATGACCAGCATAAACCTGCTCTAACCAGCTCATGACCATCATAAACCAGCTCATGACCAGCATAAACCAGCTCATGACCAACTAAGGACCAGCATAAACCAGCTCATGACCAACTAAGGACCAGCATAAACCAGCTCATGACCAACTAAGGGCTAGCATAAACCAGCTCAAACCAGCTCATGACCAGCATAAACCAGCTCAAACCAGCTCTTGACCAGCATAAACCAGCTCATGACCAACTAAGGACCAGCATAAACCAGCTCTTGACCAGGATAAACCAGCTCATGACCAGCTCATGACCAGCATAAACCAGCTCAAACCAGCTCATGACCAGCTCTTGACCAGGATAAACCAGCAGTCAGGCAAGTCCCGTTCTCCTGGCAACCGCCAAACCCAGACTCATCCATGGGATTGTCAGACAGAGAAGCGTGATTGGTCACTCAGAGAACACGTCTCCACTGCTCTAGAGTCCAGTGGCGGCGCGCTTTACCCCACTGCATCCCACGCTTTGCATTGCTCTTGGTGATGTAAGACTTGGATGAGCTGCTCGGCCATGGAAACCCATTCCATGAAGCTCTACACACTGTTCTTGAGCTCATCTGAAGGCCACAGAAGTTTGGAGGTCTGGAGCTCTTGACTCTGCAGAAAGTTGGCGACTTCTGTGACCCTCAGCATGCGCTGACCCCGCTGAGTTGTGGCTGAGTTGCTGTTGTTCCCAATCGCTTCCACTTTGTTATAACCCCACTAACAGTTGAGCGTGGAATATTTAGTATAATATGTGGACTTATTGCACAGGTGTCCAGCGATCACGGCCCCACGCTTGAGTTCTCTGAGCTCCTGAGAGCGGTCCATTCTCTCAGTGATGTGTGTAGAAGCGTCTGCAGGTCTAGAGCTTGAGTTCTCTGAGCTCCTGAGAGCGGCCCATTCTCTCTCTGATGTGTGTAGAAGCGTCTGCAGGTCTAGAGCTTGAGTTCTCTGAGCTCCTGAGAGCGGTCCATTCTCTCACTGATGTGTGTAGAAGCGTCTGCAGGACTAGAGCTTGAGTTCTCTGAGCTCCTGAGAGCGGCCCATTCTCTCACTGATGTGTGTAGAAGCGTCTGCAGGACTAGAGCTTGAGTTCTCTGAGCTCCTGAGAGCGGTCCATTCTCTCACTGATGTGTGTAGAAGCGTCTGCAGGCCTAGAGCTTGAGTTCTCTGAGCTCCTGAGAGCGGCCCATTCTCTCACTGATGTGTGTAGAAGCGTCTGCAGGCCTAGAGCTTGAGTTCTCTGAGCTCCTGAGAGCGGCCCATTCTCTCACTGATGTGTGTAGAAGCGTCTGCAGGTCTAGAGCTTGAGTTCTCTGAGCTCCTGAGAGCGGTCCATTCTCTCACTGATGTGTGTAGAAGCGTCTGCAGGCCTAGAGCTTGAGTTCTCTGAGCTCCTGAGAGCGGTCCATTCTCTCACTGATGTGTGTAGAAGCGTCTGCAGGCCTAGAGCTTGAGTTCTCTGAGCTCCTGAGAGCGGCCCATTCTCTCTCTGATGTGTGTAGAAGCGTCTGCAGGTCTAGAGCTTGAGTTCTCTGAGCTCCTGAGAGCGGCCCATTCTCTCACTGATGTGTGTAGAAGCGTCTGCAGGTCTAGAGCTTGAGTTCTCTGAGCTCCTGAGAGCGGCCCATTCTCTCACTGATGTGTGTAGAAGCGTCTGCAGGCCTAGAGCTTGAGTTCTCTGAGCTCCTGAGAGCGGCCCATTCTCTCACTGATGTGTGTAGAAGCGTCTGCAGGCCTAGAGCTTGAGTTCTCTGAGCTCCTGAGAGCGGTCCATTCTCTCACTGATGTGTGTAGAAGCGTCTGCAGGTCTAGAGCTTGAGTTCTCTGAGCTCCTGAGAGCGGCCCATTCTCTCACTGATGTGTGTAGAAGCGTCTGCAGGCCTAGAGCTTGAGTTCTCTGAGCTCCTGAGAGCGGCCCATTCTCTCACTGATGTGTGTAGAAGCGTCTGCAGGTCTAGAGCTTGAGTTCTCTGAGCTCCTGAGAGCGGTCCATTCTCTCACTGATGTGTGTAGAAGCGTCTGCAGGACTAGAGCTTGCGTTCTCTGAGCTCTTGAGAGCGGCCCATTCTCTCACTGATGTGTGTAGAAGCGTCTGCAGGTCTAGAGCTTGAGTTCTCTGAGCTCCTGAGAGCGGCCCATTCTCTCTCTGATGTGTGTAGAAGCGTCTGCAGGACTAGAGCTTGCGTTCTCTGAGCTCTTGAGAGCGGCCCATTCTCTCTCTGATGTGTGTAGAAGCGTCTGCAGGTCTAGAGCTTGAGTTCTCTGAGCTCCTGAGAGCGGCCCATTCTCTCACTGATGTGTGTAGAAGCGTCTGCAGGACTAGAGCTTGCGTTCTCTGAGCTCCTGAGAGCGGCCCATTCTCTCACTGATGTGTGTAGAAGCGTCTGCAGGACTAGAGCTTGCGTTCTCTGAGCTCCTGAGAGCGGCCCATTCTCTCACTGATGTGTGTAGAAGCGTCTGCAGGTCTAGAGCTTGAGTTCTCTGAGCTCCTGAGAGCGGCCCATTCTCTCACTGATGTGTGTAGAAGCGTCTGCAGGTCTAGAGCTTGAGTTCTCTGAGCTCCTGAGAGCGGTCCATTCTCTCACTGATGTGTGTAGAAGCGTCTGCAGGACTAGAGCTTGAGTTCTCTGAGCTCCTGAGAGCGGTCCATTCTCTCACTGATGTGTGTAGAAGCGTCTGCAGGACTAGAGCTTGAGTTCTCTGAGCTCCTGAGAGCGGTCCATTCTCTCACTGATGTGTGTAGAAGCGTCTGCAGGTCTAGAGCTTGAGTTCTCTGAGCTCCTGAGAGTGGTCCATTCTCTCACTGATGTGTGTAGAAGCGTCTGCAGGTCTAGAGCTTGAGTTCTCTGAGCTCCTGAGAGCGGCTCATTCTCTCACTGATGTGTGTAGAAGCGTCTGCAGGTCTAGAGCTTGAGTTCTCTGAGCTCCTGAGAGTGGTCCATTCTCTCACTGATGTGTGTAGAAGCGTCTGCAGGACTAGAGCTTGAGTTCTCTGAGCTCCTGAGAGCGGCCCATTCTCTCACTGATGTGTGTAGAAGCGTCTGCAGGACTAGAGCTTGAGTTCTCTGAGCTCCTGAGAGCGGTCCATTCTCTCACTGATGTGTGTAGAAGCGTCTGCAGGTCTAGAGCTTGAGTTCTCTGAGCTCCTGAGAGCGGCCCATTCTCTCACTGATGTGTGTAGAAGCGTCTGCAGGACTAGAGCTTGAGTTCTCTGAGCTCCTGAGAGCGGTCCATTCTCTCACTGATGTGTGTAGAAGCGTCTGCAGGCCTAGAGCTTGAGTTCTCTGAGCTCCTGAGAGCGGCCCATTCTCTCACTGATGTGTGTAGAAGCGTCTGCAGGTCTAGAGCTTGAGTTACACACCTGTGGCCATGAAGGGACTGAACACCTGAACTCAGTGATGTGGAGGGGCGGCACAATACTTTAGTGCCAAACGTGAACAGGATGCTCTGATTACAAACATAATGCTCAAGCCTGGAGCTTCTTCTCTTAAACTAAAGGTTCTAAAGCGATGCCATAGAGCAGGGCTGTCCAAACCTGTCTCCAACTTGCCCCAACACACCAGCCTGGAGGATTCTCGTGTGCCTAATAATAGGAATTCATAATGGACCAGCAGTTTGGAAAATGGATGGAAGATTCAGCTGAGGCGCCATCTTCTGGTCAGACGCGGGAATTCATTCGGCACAACCCTCGCAGTGCATTATGGGTATTCTCTGCAGGACAGTGGAATTTTAGGAACAGGATTAGACAGCCCTGCCATAGAAGAACCGTTTTTGGTTCCCCAAAGAACCAGTGTCGGTCCAGATCTGGCCCACATCTGATGCGTGTGGAATCCACATGTAATCCGGATCCGGGCCGACACCATGTTCCTGTCTGGGCTTTCAATGATCAGTTCTTAAAAGATGTGATTTTAAAAATCTACAAAGAACCTTTTGTGCAGTGGGTAGTTTCCAAGGATGGTAAAGGTTCTTAAAGGGGCCATCGATGACAATAAAGAACCTTTATTTTTAAGAGTGAAGGGTAAGTTATACACAAAGTGCTTATAGGTGAAGAAATGTTTATGTATATAGTTTGACTGTAATTGACATTTACATTACATTTCATCTGATTATGAAAAGTGCAAAGATGCGAGTGGGACAGAAATGATTGTGACCACTTCATTAAGTTTTATTTTGTAGAAAGCCTTTCTTTAAAGTGAATTTACTTTTGCTGACCCCATATCATCCAATATGTCCATGTCTTTCTTTCTGCAGTCGAAAAGAAATGAAGGTTTTTGATGAGAACATTCCAGGATTGTTCTCCATATAATGGACTTCAATGGGAACCAACGGTTCAAGGTCCAAATGACAGTTTCAGTGCAGCTTTAAACGACACCAGACGATGAATAAGGCCAAACGATCCGTCGTTTAAAAAAAAAAAAAAAAAAGGTTTAAGTTTTATAAGCACAAATGCGCGCCTTGCTCTGTTCTGTGATTCGCGTTCGTGATGTCATCCAAGTGCAGCGCGAGCAAACACAGTTTCAGTCGCTCAGGATTGTGTTGTGTGTAGGAAATGTATGAAAAGTCACACATTTCTGTCCTGATGAAAATTTTCTTTTAGGCTTTCTAATATTAAAACACCCAGGATACGCACACGAAATGGGCATTTTAAACGATAAACTGACACAAAGACGTGTATGTGGTCCTCCTTCCGCACATTTGTAAACACTGACTCTGTACTTTTTTAATGAATTTTTTCAGTGTTTACAAATGTGCGGAAGGAGGACCACAAATAATGCCTATTTGAGCATTTTATCTGGCGTTTTTGGAGTTGTGAGATCCAGGCGATCAGTGACATTCCGCGCTCGTTTACCCGGCGAGACCCGCCTTTCCTCGGCTAGTCCTTCTCACATTTGCCGCTGGCTCTGGCTCTTTTTTTCTGCTCCTGTCTCGTTGTGAAATGGCTCACTTGGCTCACAATGGCTCACAATAACTCACTTTCTTCCAAGCAAGATCATTTTTATTCCTTTATTCCTGTTCCTGTAGTGATAGGATGATGTATCACAGCTCCGGGTATCCACATACGGATTATCTTGTCCTCCATTGTTGTTGGGATTTCTGCCTCAGCTTGTAAATGCGTCACTACTAGAGCAAGCTCGTGATTGGTTAACGCGGCGCGAAATATCCGCCAAAGTTCAGATTTTTCAACTTGAGCGATTTGCGCGAATCGCGCGTTCAAAAAGCTCAATTCGCGTCACCTCAATCGCGCGACTCTCGACTCTCGCCAGCGAATCGCGCTGCAGAATGCCATTTCGCGTCTCTGCATTGACTTAACATGTAAATCACTCGCGCGAATCGCGTCCGGTGTGAACGCACCATTACTCAGTTGATGTAGTGTAAACAGTGCAGCGCTTCCGTGTTCTGCATCAGAACGCCGGCTCAAGCCTTGTTTATACTCGACGCGTCCGCACGAGCGCGCACGGCAAAAATGACGTCAACGCGGAGTGGGCGGTCGTGTGCGTTGGGTGCGCAAGACCCCATTTCGCCTGCCGGTGTGCAGCGTATTTTTTGTAACAGTGCGCGCAACTCCGCATCCGAAGATGCACGAGTTCTAGGCGAAGCTGGCCGAGCATGACGTCTCGTCACCGGCACACAGTTTGCACATACAAATTAGGTGCTTATATTTACAAAATGAGCCTACAAAAGCAGAAATAAGCCCTAATGACAGTTAGTTGACATGTAGTTGCAAAGTTACTTATAGTTAGTAGAATGTTTAAAGTGGACTATCGAAATAAAGTGTAACCGCCCTGGTAAATAATGATCCATGTTTAATAAAAAAAAAATTCACGAAACTAAATGAAAATGTTTAGTGAAATTAGGAAATACAGGTGCTGGTCATATAATTAGAATATCATCAAAAAGTTGATTTATTTCACTAATTCCATTCAAAAACTTTTATTTCTTTTAATTTTGATGATTATTACAGACAACTAGAGAAAATCCCAAATTCAGTATCTCAGAAAATTAGAATATTGTGAAAAGGTTAAATATTGAAGACACCTGGTGCCACACTCTCATCAGCTGATTAACTCAAAACACCTGCAAAGGCCTTTAATGGTCTCTCAGTCTAGTTCTGTAGGCGACACAATCATGGGGAAGACTGCTGACTTGACAGTTGTCCAAAAGATGACCATTGACACCTTGCACAAGGAGGGCAAGACACAAAAGGTCATTGCAAAAAAGGCTGGCTGTTCACAGAGCTCTGTGTCCAAGCACATTAATAGAGAGGCGAAGGGAAGGAAAAGATGTGGTAGGAAAAAAGTGTACAAGCAATAGGGATAACCGCACCCTGGAGAGGATTGTGAAACAAAACCCATTCAAAAATGTGGGGCAGATTCACAAAGAGTGGACTGCAGCTGGAGTCAGTGCTTCAAGAACCACTACACACAGACGTATGCAAGACATGGGTTTCAGCTGTCGCATTCCTTGTGTCAAGCCACTCTTGAACAACATACAGCGTCAGAAGCGTCTCGCCTGGGCTAAAGACAAAAAGGAAAAAAAGTGGTCCAAAGTTATGTTCTCTGATGAAAGTAAATTTTGCATTTCCTTTGGAAATCAGGGTCCCAGAGTCTGGAGGAAGAGAGGAGAGGCACACAATCCACATTGCTTGAGGTCCAGTGTAAAGTTTCCACAGTCAGTGATGGTTTGGGGTGCCATGTCATCTGCTGGTGTTGGTCCACTGTATTTTCTGAGGTCCAAGGTCAACGCAGCCGTATACCAGGAAGTTTTAGAGCACTTCATGCTTCCTACTGCTGACCAACTTTATGGAGATGCAGATTTCATTTTCCAATAGGACTGGGCACCTGCACACAGTGCCAAAGCAACCAGTGCCTGGTTTAAGGACCATGGTATCCCTGTTCTTAATTGGCCAGCAAACTCGCCTGACCTTAACTCCATAGAAAATCTCTGGGGTATTGTGAAGAGGAAGATGCGATATGCCAGACCCAACAATGCAGAAGAGCTGAAGGCCACTATCAGAGCTGGGCTCTCATAACACCTGAGCAGGGCCACAGACTGATCGACTCCATGCCACGCCGCATCGCTGCAGTAATTCAGGAAAAAACAGCCCCAACTAAGTATTGAGTGCTGGACATGCTCATACTTTTCATGTTCATACTTTTCAGTTGGCCAAGATTTCTAAAAATCCTTTCTTTGTATTGGTCTTAAGTAATATTCAAATTTTATGAGATTTCTGAATTTGGGATTTTCCTTAATTGTCAGTTATAATCATCAAAATTAAAAGAAATAAACATTTAAAATATATCAGTATGTGTGTAATGAATGAATATAATATACAAGTTAAAATTTTTGAATGGAATTAGTGAAATAAATCAACTTTTTGATGTTATTCTAATTAAATTACCTGTATTTAAGAGATCGTTAATTTAGTTGTATACATGTGTGCATGTATTTTGTTCTCATGTCACAAGTAATAATATCAAAGTTTACACGATTCTTTTGTAGTGTGGTTTTCGGTGAAGTGTACTAAAATAAATATCATCACCGGTGTACATTAGCCCACTTCTTCTTGATGCTTTTTCCTGATGGTTTATAGAACAATTACTCCGAGTCGCTCTTTGTCGTTTCAAAGAATAGCACAACGGCGAGCGTGTCAAGTATAAACGCCTCATCCGTTTGGGGAGGAGCGCACGCAGTCAGCGGAGGCTCGTACTGCACAGACAGGCCAAAGTATAAAACAAGGCTTCACTATTGGCCAGCTCCAATGCATGCGTTGTGATGCTCACGTGAACAGCGTCAGCCAATGGTGAGCCGGCGTTCTGACGTAGAACACGGAAGCTATGCACTGTTTACATCAACAGCGTAAGAGTCTGACACAGACGAGAGGAGATTGTTGAATAAAGTCGTTATTTGTGTTTGTTTTTGCGCACTAAAGTGTTCTCATCTCTTCATCACTTTAAGGCTGAACCACTGGAGTCACATGACTATTTTAACCATGTCTTTACTGCCTTTCTGGACCTTGAAATGCAATGACGTTGCTGTCTGTGGAAGAGTCAGCAACCTCTCGGATTTCATCAGAAATATCTTCATTTGTGTTCTGAAGAACGAAAGTCTGATGGGTTTGGAACGACATGAGAGGAATAAATGACAGAAATCCAGCGTATAGCGTTAGTTCTGGCAGGGCACGTTAGTCAAGCTCGCATCAGCTGACTGTCAGCTGATCACGTCTACCTATAGGAGTACGATGCCTATCACAGCGTGCATATATAATCTCCTTCAGTATCAACAGCTGCTATTGCGTTTCTCCGGAGCTGATTACCCTCCTCCATCCCCAGCTCCTCCTGTCGTCAGTCAGGATTTGGCATCTGATGGCATCTGAATCAGACTAAATTCCTGAATTAGGTTGTACATTTTAATATTGACATTAATGCTTTCTGCAATACATCGTGCTTCTGTTCTGTTTACCCTAAGGGGGTTTATCACTGCTCTCCCTGCTCTTATCCATGCTTAGTTCTTGGCCAGAACAGAACCATACCGCCAACCTAAACTATATGCAAATTGTCTATCACTTTGACGATAGTGATCCTGACAGAATTTACATTTTTGAGTGAACTATCCCTTCAACCCACATCTCTACCTTGAAAATCTGTCTCTTTGACCTTTGAACTCAGTTTGCAACATGCATTATGTATGTTAGCATTTGTTGCACACTGCGCTCCTGTAAGTGGCACAATTAAAACTAAAACTAAAACCGCCTTCTACATCCAACTACATAAAACAAGTTGTTTTAATGAATTAGCAAACAAAATATTGACATCTCTAGTCACATCACATGAGGTCTAAACTAGAGTTTGATAACCTTGTAGTTTTTATTGTGCAGACCAGCACTTTGGATGAATCTATAATGTGTGTAAATGTGCTTTATAAATGAATGTTGTGGTTATTTGATTAGATCAAGTGTGGATGACAAAAGTTAAAGCCTGACTTACAATTATAGTCGGATTGCACTAATAAATCGCAACAAATTGCTTAATATAATGAATAAATCCGGCTCTAGATTGCTCAGTAGGCTCATCTAATAATATGACCAGTTTATTTTATCACTGTTTGTCATTTCCCCCGGTTTCACAGACAAGGCTTAATCCCCGAGTAAAATGCATTATTGAGCGGTATTGCCGTTGTTTTGTCTTGAGATGCACACCAGTAATGTCTTAGTGTAGATTTGAAGTTTGTAGATTGTAGAAGATTGTAGAATAGTAGCTATATTCTGTGGTTCTGTAGGCCTACATCATAACTTAATCCAATATACACTCTAAAAAAAAAAGGTTCTATATGGCACCAAAAATGGGTCTTTGTCGTAATCATAGGGGAACCACTTTTGGTGCTATATAGCATCATATCTTAACATGTTCTGTATATGGTAGCGGTGCTATATAGAACCTTAGTCAAAGAACCGCTGAAGAACCACTGAAGCACCAAAATTGGTGCTATATAGCACTTAAAAAGGTTCCCCTATGATTACGAGCCAAGAACCATTTTTGGTGCCATATAGAACCTTTCTTTTTTTAGAGTGTAGTTTCGTCCCAGATGAACAAACGTTCGTCCCAGATGAATAAAACCCACTCATTTCTATAGTACAGTAGAAAATAATAATTCACTATATTTTAGTTTAATAGTGTACACTCTAAAAAAGGCCGGGTTAAAAGCAATTGGGTCGTTTTAACCCAGCGGTTGGGTTACGTTTGCTTAAAACAACCCAATTGCTGGGTTTGTCCATTTTCAACCCAACTTGGGTTGTTTTTAACCCAGCATTTTTTAGAGTGTATTACTGTATCTAGTGTTGTTCTGGACAGTTCAGTTCACTTATTTAGATATAGTCTGGTGTATTGTTGTTATGCGCAGATGAATATAGTGTTGCTCTTTATAGTTTAGTAGTTTCAAGTGGTCCATTATAGCAGTGTGTTGTTCTAGAGCAGATCACAATAGTATTTAAAAAGATTTAAAAACCTACCGGATCCATCCGCTCCTCATAATACGAAACGAAACATTCAAAACACATTCAGGATTTGACAAACGTTATTTTGATATTGCTTATAACCCGTTTAAACAGCACAAACCATATTTTCTGCTTTAGCCTACATATTAAAATAGCATCTTATGTGCGTACACAGCTGGCTACTTTTACCAAATTGTCTGTGTTTATGTTTATTAGTCAACTTTAGTCATTCTGAATGTTGACTGGATTTGAAAATAACCCTTCATTCAATGTTCTTCACATATATTTTTTGCAGAATTAATGTCTTTTAGCAAGAATATCAGTTATTTTGCCCTTCCAACATATTATGAATGGCCTTTTTTACAGTGTAGCTGTATGAAATCGTGAGGTTGTGTTAGCAGGGTGTTGTTTAAGTTTAGTAGGCTATAGGCTACAACAGAGCCAGTGTGTGTTGTTCAGTGTGGCTAGTTATGTGTTCACTACCTAGGCTACACGACTATGCACACCGCACGGTTCGTCACATTTCTCCATCTCGACACTTTGATTGTTTGTATTTTCTGAGGTGTTTATGCGCATTTGGGAAGGTTCGGTCGCACGCAGGAATTTATTTTTAGTAACAAAACCGTAATGGCGATGTGTTACGCCATCGGACCACCTTAACACACACACACAGGAGGGTGTGAGAGGATCCGTGGCCGTGCGCGACAGCGTCGAGATTCGACGGAATTGTTTTCAGCGCAAAACTTTCGATATTGTCATGATGGGCGAGTGTGAAGCGCGACGGCTGTGCGCATGCGCACTGGAGTCCGCCTGGCCAATTTCTCAGTACTCGTGGGAGAATTTGGGTAAGAAACAGACAAATTAAAACAATCGCACGCTCGGATAAACTGCTTGTGTTGCATTTTATACTGTGTAATAAACCTTTACGCGGCGCGTGCGACTGTCGTGGGAGGTTTAATGCATCGGAATAATAATGAAAGTTAGATATAAAGTAGAAAACGCCTGGACGTGTCATCAATAATATGAGCAGCAGGAAGAGAGAGAGAGAGAGAGAGTGTGAAATAAAGAATAGCGCTAATGAATGACACTCTAAACAGACGCAGTCGATAGAAAGGATCAAAGTGTGTTTATGTGTGTGACGGCAGGAATAACGCGTGTATTAGTGTGTGTGTGTGTGTGTGTGTGTGTGTGTAGAATAAGTGCATATGGCAGGAACTGATCGTGCGAAACAAAACATGCCTCGATCAGCTCAATCATTCACTTTAAATGTCATTGATCAGCAATAATGACGCGATTCGCCAGGCCTGTGTCTTTCAATTATATAGTGAATATAATTCCTGCTCCGCCATTTTGAGAAACTGCCTTTAAAACACATTAAAGAAAAGTGTTTTAATATCAGATACTGCGCCGAGCCAAATATGCCATCGCTGCCCGCCGTCGACCATATCTAAAGACAAATATCATATTTTCAGCTCATTCAGGGGAAACTAGTTCAAGCTGCACATGAGAAATACACATGAAATAAACGCGTTTAATAGGAAAAAACCCGGTGCATTAAAACTCGAGGTGAAAAAATAACACGGATTTTATGTATCATCATCATCATCATCGTGTTATAAAACACATTTAATGTATATAAAAATATTAGTATAAAAAAAATAGATAAAAAAAAGTACATTTTCACATATTCATTGAGAAAATTATGATAATAAATAGTTTAATTGTGCAACATGATAAATAAGCAGTTTATAAAACAGCTATTCATCTCTGACTTGAGTATATCATGATACACTGTGTTAAAATGAATCAAAGCACGCGTGAATGTTACAGTGTTGCTAGCATGTGTGTTGATTTCATTGTTTTCAATGGGAGGCTTGAAAGTTTGCAGCGGCGCGGATGAGCGCGGGCGACAGCGGCCTCTGGCGGCGGCGGCGCCCACGACACGCACGTGCTGTAGGCCTCATGCACCACTAACACACTCCTGTTAAACTGCTGCTTATGTCCTTACAGATCACTTCAGCTGTAGGGAGTGACTTCGCTTATAAGAAGAAACCATCCGCCTTCCGCTAATGTTTTTATGGTGTATAGAGTGTGCATTAAAGTGAGCATGCATGTGTATTGTCTGCTGTGTAAGTGCACAGGGCGATAGCTGTTAAACCAGTTCTGCACTAAAGCAACATGGGAATTATTTACATAAACCGTTTACATTGCAAAAACAATGCTTTTGTTATTTAGTATTTTTGTCTTGTTTACAGTCCAAATATCTAAAAAGTCTTTAATCAAGATGATTTGACTAGATAGGTACAATTACAGATGATATTTGTTCTTGTTTTCTGGAAAATCAAATCAAAATGAAGGGAGTTTTTGCTTAAAACAAGCAAAAAAGAAACTTAATCAATATATAAATAAAACAAATTTGTTTACCCCATTGGCAAAAACTCACTTCATTTTGATTTTGTAAACAAGACAAAAATACTAAATAAGAAAAGCATTTTTTGTGTGTAATTGTGGGATAACGTGTGAAATAGTGTTGTTTTAAATGATTTTTCATTAGTCTATGTGTGAATCCCACAATACATGTCAAATCTAACAGAAAAAAATACATTTTATTCTGATTTAATTGTCAATCTTACAATCTATGATCTCCAAAAAGGAACATTTGCACATGCACACACATGCAAACCGCTACTAAATCAGTATTTTTGTCTTGTTTACAGTCAAAATATCTAAAAAGTCTTAAATCTATTTTCAAGATGAAAAGATATTTGTTCTTGTTTTCTGGAAAATAAAATCAAAATGAAGGGAGTTTTTGCTTAAAACGAGCAAAAAAGAAACATAATCAATATATAAATAACGGGGTTTTTTTACCCCATTGACAAAAACTCACTTCATTTTGATTTTATTTTCCAGAAAACAAGAACAAATATATCTTTAAATATTTGGACTGTTAACAAGACAAAAATACTAAATAAGAAGAGCATTTTATGCGTGTAATTGTGGGATAACATGTGAAATAGTGTTGTTTTAAATGATTTTTCATTAGTCTATGTGTGAATCCCACAATACATGTCAAATCTAACAGAAAAAAATACATTTTATTCTGATTTAATTGTCAATCTTACAATCTATGATCTCAAAAAAGGAACATTTGCACATGCAAACCGCTACTAAATCAGTATTTTTTTCTTTATTTACAGTAAAAAATATCTAAAAAGTCTTAAATCAAGATGATTTGACTAGATAGGTAAAATTACAGAAGATATTTGTTCTTGTTTTCTGGAAAATAAAATCAAAATGAAGTGAGTTTTTACTTAAAACAAGCAAAAAAGAAACTTAATCAATATATAAATAAAACAAATTTGTTTACCCCATTGGCAAAAACTCACTTCATTTTGATTTTGTAAACAAGACAAAAATACTAAATAAGAAAAGCATTTTTTGTGTGTAATTGTGGGATAACATGTGAAATAGTGTTGTTTTAAATGATTTTTCATTAGTCTATGTGTGAATCCCACAATACATGTCATTTTATTCTGATTTAATTGTCAATCTTACAATCTATGATCTCAAAAAAGGCACATTTGCACATGCAAACCGCTACTAAATCTGTATTTATTTCTTGTTTACAGTCAAAATATCTAAAAAGTCTTAAATCTATTTTCAAGATGAAAAGATATTTGTTCTTGTTTTCTGGAAAATAAAATCAAAATGAAGGGAGTTTTTGCTTAAAACGAGCAAAAAAGAAACATAATCAATATATAAATAACGGGGGTTTTTTACCCCATTGACAAAAACTCACTTCATTTTGATTTTATTTTCCAGAAAACAAGAACAAATATATCTTTAAATATTTGGACTGTTATAACATGTGAAATAGTGTTGTTTTAAATGATTTTTCATTAGTCTATGTGTGAATCCCACAATACATGTCAAATCTTACAGAAAAAAATACATTTTATTCTGATTTAATTGTCAATCTTACAATCTATGATCTCCAAAAGGCACATTTGCACATGCAAACCGCTACTAAATCAGTATTTAGCTCAGTTTTCCAGGAGTGAAAACACGGATCCGGCCCACATCTGGGCGAGTGGAATCCCTGTGGGCCGGATCTGGGCCGCCACCATGTTGCCGTCTGGGAAGTGTGTGTCTGGATGAAGGGGAATTGACTGATGTGAACGATCATAAATGTGAGGCGTTGTGTGCGGTTTCAGGTTAGCTGTGATGTGTGATGGCGTCGTCGGGCCCCAGCGCAGCGGCTCCAGAGTTTGACGTGTACGGAGCCATGGACTGGAAGGACGGAGTGGGAACACTTCCTGGCAGCGAGCTCAAGGTGAGGGAAGACATGCGATAAACGGCCTGTCAACCTAAAAACTGCATTAAATCCTTGTGTGTGTGTGTTAGTTGTGTACACTCAGCCGTGCAGACAGTGTGTGAGCGTCTCTGTTGTGTGTCTGTGTGTGTGTGTGTGTGTGTGTGTGTGTCAGTTCCGGGTGAATGAGTTTGGGGTCTTGGAGGTCATAACGGACGAGATGGAGGAGGAGAGGGGCAAGAAAGCTCACGCCACCACCACATGGAGCGTCCCCACGGCTCAAGAGGGTAAACGCACAATAACACACTTCCCATAAGCCCCGCCCCCTTAGTTACTGTCTCTAAAGAATATTTGAAGTATACCTTATGTAATAAGTATACTAATATCAGTGTACTAGAAGTATACTGTTTCAATACTCCTCGGGACTTACTACTTAAGTGTATAAAAGTATACTTTTAAGTGTAACAGTCGTTAACGTACTGCAACGTTACTTCAAGTACGGTATACTGATTAAATACTATATAGTAGTCTATATTTTTTTAGTTTATGAAAGTACACTTTGTAGTATACTCTCACTTGTGAGTTTTCTTTGTGAACTTAACATCATACGTATAGTTTACTCTTTAGGTGCCAAGCACCTGAACGTTGGCGTTGGAATCATTACGTTCTTATTAGGGGCCAAGAACCGAAGGTGCGGAGGCAGCTATTGAAATCGTTAGCATTCTTATTATTCTCCTTCTGCCATTTGTCAGCCCACAGAACCGGATGGTAAAAAGTTGTGAAATTTGGCACACTGATAGAGGACAGTCTGATCTGTCACCATAGCAAATTTTGAGTCTCTAACTCAATCCCTCTAGCGCCACCACCTGTCCAAAGTTTGACTCATGTTTATGCTAATAAATTGTGAATCCTAAGGGCTAGAAACAAATTCCCGCCATTTTGAATTTTCCTAAAAACCTACTTTTGCAAACCCGTCCTGGACGGTTCGTTCGATTTGCACGAAAATTTAACCAGATCATCTTCAGGCAGTTGCAACAAAAAGTTATGGAATTCAAGTTGATTGGTCAAACCGTTTTCAATAAACTCGCAAACAAATTTTACATAGCGATTGCGAAAATACACTTAAGGCTATATCTCCGCAACGCTTTATCGTATTTAAACCAAACTTGGTACATGTCATCACCAGCATGACCTGAGGCAACATGCAGCGTTTCGGCGCAGCGCCACCTACTGGTCCGGAGATACTAAAAATGTATTTTTGTTTATAACTTCTGAACTGTTTGTCCAAAAAACGTCATGCCGAGTCGTCAGATATCCAATTTTACCATATCGGCCATTTTGGTTGTCGGCCATTTTGAATTATGTGCTAAAATGCTGTGTTTTATGAACACATGAACGGATTATTACGAAACTTGGTATGGGTCATCAGCACGATGCCCTGAAGGAGCCAGATACGTTTTGAAACAGCGCCACCTAGTGGAGAATTTTTTGTTTTTTTCAAATGCTTATAACTTTGGGTGTGATTGTCTTTTTTTCATGGGAGTAACTTTTTTTGTCTCCTGAATCCTTGCCGAGTCCAATGACACCAGATTTGCTAGGTTTCGGCGTATGGTTTGTGCAGCGTTGTAATTTAGCACTTTAAAAACATTAGCTGATATCTTCGAAACCGCTAGTCTGATTGAGATGAAACCAGCATCAGAAGTTCGGAAACATGGGTCGATAGCCATTTGTTAATACCCAAATGTGAAAATATTGATAGCAAGGGGGAGTAAAATCCAATCAAAGTCAGGTTTCAGTCATTTTTTACATGTTTTTTCATATAAATGTCTATAACTCCAAAACAAAATGAGATATTTTCACTAAAATTGACACAGACATGTATGGGCTCACTCCGAGGCTCACACATTAAAAAATGGTAGGATTGAGCCTCTTGGTGGTGCTATAATAGAACAAAACATGAAATTCCCATAGACTACAATGTATTTTTCAGCCTTTTTGCCTAAAATCATCTTAAAATGTGATTAATTGCTCATTGCTGTAGTTGATCTGACACTGCCAGCCTTTTTGGCATGTCTTGTCTTCTTCTTTGTGCTTGGCCCCGATAATGGCTGCTTGCAGCTATATTTATTAGTATTCTTCCGTTTCTTCTTCTTCTTCCGCTCTTGAGTCTATGGCCGTTTGTAGAACCACTTGCTGGAAAGTTATGAAAATTGGCACACAGATAGAGGATAGTCCCAACTGTCACCATAGCAAATTTTGAGTCTCTAACCAAATCCCCCTAGCGCCACCACCTATCCAAAGTTTCACTCATGTTTATGCTAATAACTTTTGAACCATAAGGGCTCGAAACAAAATTATTTTTAAAAAAATGGACCTACTTTTTTGAACTCCTCCAAGGCCATTGCCCCAGTTTTCACGAAAATTAAATCAGATCATCTTCAGACTATGCTGACAAAATTATATTAGATTCAAGATGATTAGTCGAACTGTTCTCGAATAACTCGCAAATGAATTCGACAAAGTGCCCACAAAAATGAATGTCAGGCTATATATCTGCAACGCTTTAGCATATTCTAACCAAACATGGTGTGTGTTATGCCAACCATGACCTGCCTGCAGCGTTTCGGCGCAGTGCCACCTAGTGGTCCAGAGATACCAAAATTTGATATTTTTAATTATGACTTCAGAATGCTTTAACCAAAAATCACAAAACACAAGTCTCTTTAGATTCAGGGCATCACGCTGAGCCATAACATACCCAATTTTCCCATATCAACCATTTTGGGCGTCGGCCATTTTAAATTTTGTCAAAAAGTGCTATATTTTACGAATGCATTGGCGTATCATTACGGAACTCAGCATGTGTCTTCGGCACCAAGCCCTGACCGTACTCAAAAAGTTTCGGGGGAAGCGCCACCATGTTAATCGTTAATGCCCAAATGAAAATATTGATAGTAAGGGGGAGTAAAATCCAATCAAAGTCAGGTGTCAGTCGTCAGTTTTTACGCGTTTTTTTCATATAAATGTCTATAACTCCAAAACTAATAGAGATATTTTCACTAAAATTTACACACACATGTATGGGCTCACTCCGAGGACACATTAAAAAAATGGTAGGATCGTGCCTCTTGGTGGTGTTATAATAGAACAAAACGTGAAATTCCCATTTCTACAATGCATTTTTCAGCTATTTTGCCTAAAATCATCTTAAAATGTGATTAATTGCTCATTGTTGCAGTTGGTCTAACCCTCCCAGCCATGTTGGCATGTCTTATTGGTTTCTTTGCGCTTGGCCCTGTTAATGGCTGCTCGCAGCTATATTTAATTTTTCTTCCACTCTATGGCATCCCATAGAACCGCTTGTGGGAAAGTTATTAAATTTGGCACACTGATAGAGGACAGTCTGAAATGTCATCATAGCAAATTTGGAGTCTTTAATTCAATCCCTCTAAAGCCACCAACTGTTCAAATATTCGCTCACGTGAACTGTAAGGACTATAAACTAAATTGTACCCGTAGTTTTCCGTCATGAAAACTCCTCCTAGGTCGTTGCTCCGATTTTCAAAAAAATTTTACCAGATCATCTTCGGACCATGCCGACAAAAAGTTATGGAAGTCAAGTCGATTTGTCAAACCGTTCTCGAATAACGCGCAAACGAATTGTACGTGGCGCTTGCGAAAATGGACGGATGGCTGTATCTCCACAACGCTTTATTGTATTCTGTCCAAACTTGGTATATATCATCACAAGCATGACCTGAGGCTATGTGCAGCGTTTCGGCGCAGCGCCACCTACTGGTCTGGAGATACAAAAATGGGTATTTTTGCTTATAACTTCTGTTTTGCCCAAAAATGGTCTCGTTAGATTCGGGGCGGCATGCTGAGTTGATATCAAATTTTTCCATATCAGCCATTTTGGGCATCAGGCATTTTGAATTTTGTAGCAAAATGCTGTATTTGTGAAGTGAAGTGACGTGTGACCAAGTATGGCGACCCATACTTAGAATTTGTGCTCTGCATTTAACCCATCCAAGTGCACACACACAGCAGTGAACACACACCCAGAGCAGTGGGCAGCCATATTGCTGCAGCGCCCATGGAGCAGTTTGGGGGTTCGGTGAAAAATCGTAATATTTGTTTTTTTTCTGCGAACGCAACTGTTATAAATGAGGCCCGTGGTCAAGTACACTTAAAAATACTTTTATAAACTAAAAAGTGGGCCAATTTAGTGCCAAGAAGTAATGAAAATAGTACACACACAATTACACTGCTAGTATATTGATTTTAGTATAATTACTACATAGAGTAGCAAGTCTTAGATGTTAATTTGGTAGTGATTCAAGATTAATTTAACCTTGTGTTTAAAAGTGAGGACTATCATCTGAAAAGAGCACAGCCTTGTCTGATACCGCAGTAATATTAGGATTATCTAGATGTTTCTTTTCCCTGATGATTGTGACGTGACTCTGTGTGACGGTAGTGTTTTCTTGATCTTCCTCAGCTGTGACCGAGCGGCCCGTCTCAAAGGAGGAGGCATCATGGGCCCAGCGAGGCCTGGTGTGTGTGCGCTGTAACAGGAAGGGCTCCGTGGTGGACTTCCTGTCTAATGGACTTCACTGCAGCGAGCGCTGTCTGCAGCAGGAGCAGCAAGAGTAAGTCAGGCATCACTATCACTGCTGATCAGATGATGAACGATCACAGCCAATCTGAATTCATCCTGCTTTAAGGAGCTTGAGCATTTAAAGGGGAAGCACAAGCTTATAAAAACATCTCTTGAATGAATGATTCAATGACTCACTCATAAAGACTTTACTTGTTTCATTACTGGATGAATCAGTGTTTTTGAATGAATCTCTTGAGTGAATGATTCAATGACTCACTCATAAAGACTTCACTTGTTTCATTACTGGATGAATCAGTGTTCCCATTCAGTCGGTCAACTCGGTACAACACATGACTATGGGATATCGCGCTCTAGCGCCATCTGCTGAAGACACCTTTATTCACGCCTGAAAGGCCAATGACGCATGACGACGTGGGCGGGGTCACGACCCACAGCATATAAATGCAGTCGTATGCGTCATTTCCCTTGTTCTTCAGCTCTTCACCGTGCTGCTTGAACACCATCACGCCACATTTTCGCAAGAAAAGCCCACGGTGGTGATTCTTGTCGAAATTAAGGCAAAAAGAGGAAGCTTATTTAGCAACAAGTTTAGCTTTGCTAACGAAAGGCTAATAAGTTTTTCTCAAACAAAATGTTCAAACTTATGCCACATTCACAAGATAATCCACAGTGATGACTCTTGTTAATGGAAAAGACATAAAAGAGAAGTTTTTGGCTTGAGTTTAGCACAACTAACAAATGGCTAATAAATTTTGTCATGATAAATATCTGAACAGGTTATCTCCCCTGTCCTATGGCATGTGGGTGTTCATGGTATAATCATCAGTAGGGTGTTCAGCATGCTCGGGCGGCTCTCGAGGGAGAGCATTATGACAGCTGACACTCAGGTGCTCCACTCTCGGCTGGCCGTGTTCGATGAGGTCCCGCATCCGCCGATGATCGGGTATAGACCGAGGAGTGTCGGTAGCGGTTCACGGGGTGATTCGGTCTCGCTAGAAGCGAGCGAGGAATGCTCTGATGATATATATTTTCAAACCGGGCAGATCGCGTCTCCCCGAGGTGGGTGGAAGTGAAATGATGGCCCTTGAATTGATCTGTGTTGGAGAGCGGCAACAAAGTTTGTCGATAGTCCTGCCGTGATACAGAGAAGCTTGCGGGTTTGATTCCTGTAAAATCAGCGATGCAAACTCGCCTGCCGATCTATCCAGATTGGGCAGTAACCCAGCAAAATAGCGGGTTCAGTTTAAGTATGTTGTCAATAAAATGTGTGTTGAGCATACAAGACCTCATGTGTTGATTTGTTAACACAATCGGAAGGCACTGGAACCTCTAACCTCACAGTCTGGCCATATGCCGACAGATGAGAATAATGCAGTGTTATGCAATTTACAGCGATGTTTGCAGAAGGAGTTCCACAGATGATGCTTGGGAATCCTCGCTGTCTGCCTTGAACGGTGGCGCGTACGCGCACTAACAACACCATGGCTTCTTCGCACGATTCCAGTAGGGCTGACGGCTGCGGTTTCTCTCGCGCCCCCTCTGGTTTGGCGGAGTAATTGCAACTTCATTGTTCGAGAGGGGAAATCCGTGCTCTCCTCAGCAAAATGGCAATTCAAGTTTTGCCACAAGGGAAAATGGAGAAAGAGGTTTTTCAGCGTAAAATTCCTCCTCCTCCAAAAAAAAAAAAAAAAAAAAAATACCAGACTTGCAGCAGTTGAACAAACACTTTAGAGTGGTTAATGTGTCAAGTTCAAAAATGCTTGCAGTATGTCACCTGTTCTGCCCTCTGCATCGGCTTACATCGGTGTGTTTTTGCCCGATGCATCTTGCCACAATCCACCCGGAGCACAGAAAACATTTCTGAGGTCTCCGTTGATGGGATTGCCTATAGATCCCAATGGCACTGCGCATATCTGAAAGATATGCAGAAGCGGTGTTGGTTCTGCTGTGCCATCAGAGCATAATATTGTTCTCCTCTTTGGATGACGTGCTCCTGGCTGCAGACAGCAGGGAACAAGCAGTGTTGTAAAACACATGCGCTTGTTTTTCCATTTTACGAGCTCTGGGATTTTTCAGATAATCTCAAAAGGGGCTGTTATGTCTCGGTCTGTTATATCTCGGTCTGGGGATAGATTCAGAACCGAACAGAGGGCAGAGGACTTTTGCAGTACTGAGACTGCTGGGGCTCATGGTCTTGATAGCAGTAGTACGGCTGGATTCTCCTCTTTGTGTTTGCAGTTCCGGCGCTGGGCGTTCGGTAACTTGCTATATGCCATGTGACATTTAAGCATGGTTCAGTAGCGCTGTTGGGCGTTCAGACCATGGTCCCCTGGGAGCCCTAGATCTGTAAACAGAAGGAATTCCCCTGGGCAGGGTTACGGCATGTTCATTAGTGATGACAAACGTCACAACATGGACGAGAAACTCTGTAAGAGGAGAGTGGTTGACAGCACTGTAAGAGCTTCACATACATTTATGTGGAGTAGTTCTCCTGGTGCTGAAACACTTGACCCAGCAGGGCAAGCATTATTCAGAATGGAAAATATGACTATGGTCATATATATGTAGGCAAGGAGGTACTCCCTCTCTGCTGCAATTGGCATGGATGCTCTTGATACAAGGCAGACCTACGGTGGCTTATGCACTCTTGAATAGTGGTGCAGATCGGGTGCAGAAATGTGGATCTTTTTGCATCTGCAGAAAACATGCGGCGCCCGCTGTTCTCTTGATTATGGACTGGAGTGCCCCGTAGGGGGTGGATGTCCCAACACGTATAGCCCAGGATTCTGCTGTATGCAAAAGGGTCCATCACTGATTTTGGTGGCATCTTGCTGGCCAGAGAAAAAGAAATGGTACACAAGCATCATGGCATTGCTGTTAAGGACACACACCATGGTGTCTTCCACTATGCAGGACCTTCTGTCCCATGCAGGAGGCAGATTCTGCACCCTCGGCCGGAACTGTAAGGGCCGACATGTGGAGAGAGGGAGAATCTGACTATAGCTACAAAACAGGGCGCTTGCTTTCTGAAGCACACCGTTGTGTTGAAGTAGTGCATGTTTGAAGTTTGGTGCAGGTGAAAATCTGTATCACCGTGTCAGTGCCTGATTGATACTGTTTTCTTCTCCGAAGAAAAATCACTCCCATTCCATGCTGGAAGTTTATTGGGCGACTGTTTTCGGCTTTCATGAGGGCATTAATGGTGCTGCGCTAAAGCGCGCATTTTTCGGTTCCTTAAGAGGGTCCTGGCATACTACGATTTTTGCTCCGTTTCGGGCACAATCGAGAGTGTGAGTTTTTCAAAGTATAGCCTACTCCATTGGCCACATCAGTGGAAAGGTGCTTTTGGCGCATGTGCACTATCTAGTGCATTTTTGGTTTTCGAGTGCTTTGGTTTTCAAGTGCTCTCTCTCTCCTCTCCACCTATAGTTGGTGTGTGGTGAGCGCGCTGGTGCCATTGTACTGTGGCTGCCCTTGCATCATCCCAGTGGATGCTGAACACTGCTGGTGGTTGAGGAGAGACCCCTGATTTGAGTGTAAAGCAGCTTTGAGTGTACAGTAGTACATAGGAAACGTGCTATATGATTCATGTCACTCGCACATGTGCTGTTTTATGTGCACCGTCCGCGGTCCCAAAAATTGGGCTGCACACGGACAGTGTGCGCGGCCATCTGCGGACTCTCCTAATGGTGATTATTACGTCACACGGACAGTTCACGGACTGTCGGGGAACTCTCGCGTTCCACTCCATCTGTTGAGAGTGTGAGCTGGTCAAGGTATACTCCTTTGGCCAGGAAGGCCGGGTATGGTTAATTTCCCGCATCCAGATGCGTCACACACGCAGTCGAATGAGCGCGGATGACCAAGTTCAATACATGTGCAGTATAATTGTTGTGACTCTTCTGTCGCTTCTGTTTTTCTTGCACATGCGCTGTTGTATGCGCACCTTCCATGCATTCTCAAAAACAATTGGGCTGCATGCTGACGGGATACTTTGGACTTAAGTGCAGATGGGTTCGGAATGCGTGCTTCTGAGTGAACTTTGTCCGCAAGTGGTCAAGTCACTCATACACTGTGGCATGCGCACCAAAGGCCCTCCTGTTGACGAGATTTTACGTCACACGTATGGTGCGCAGAACGCAGACATCCAAAGTATACCTGGAGCTTTAAGGTCAGCGTTTTTAGGCTCGTTACAAACTGTAATGGTGCCGTCATGACCTGATGGTTGATCTGGAGGCTAGGTGTGAACCTCCGTTTAAGCCTTTAGAATCCTTGAATATAAGGATGATTCCTTGTCATGGATACTGGCACCAGCAAAGCATGTTGGTTATCTTCATGCGCTATTGGTGCATCCCCTTTGCAGTTTGCACCCAAGCTGCACTTGGTGGTGTTGCATCCAAATGCGGCGTATATGCCTAAAGTCAGGTTGGGAGTATGCTCTCGTTCGAGCTGTCTGCCCTATGAAATCTCTGACTCAGAGAAAAGGTGCGTTCGGCAGTTGCAGGCTATGCACTCGCCTGACCAGCCTTTTGTCATGTTTTCCAGCTCAGCCAGTGGGAAGCCGCTATCTGAGCGATGTCTTTCACATTGGATTGTACAAGGCTATTTCTATAGCATGGAAGGAGTTGGTTCTGCCTGGTGAGGTGTGTGAGCACTCTACAAGGGCATGGAGATGTCAGGGGCTTGGTTTAATATTCTCGTGGGATGCCAGCTGGGCATCACTGTGCACATTTGTCCGCTGTACCCGCTAGTTGCCACTACGGCAACAGTAACTCAGGCTGTGCAAACCACAGGGGTTTTTATAGGGGCCATGCATCTTTCCCTCGGAAAAGGGTTATGTGGCGGTGCTGGTCTATTACGTTTAGTTCAGCGACTTGGCGGGGCGTGAATATATGTCCCATAGTCATGTGTTGTACCGAGTTGACCGACTGAATGGGAACGTTGAGTTATGCATATAACTACTGTTCCCAGAAGGAGGGAAACGAGGTACAACACCTCTGGGCCCCGCACAGTCGGGGCTCTGTGAAGAGCTGAAGAACAAGGGAAATGACGCATACGACTGCATTTATATGCTGTGGGTCGTGACCCCGCCCACGTCGTCATGCGTCATTGGCCTTTCAGGCGTGAATAAAGGTGTCTTCAGCAGATGGCGCTAGAGCGCGATATCCCATAGTCATGTGTTGTACCGAGTTTCCCTCCTTCTGGGAACAGTAGTTATATGCATAACTCAACGTTTTTGAGTGAATCTCTTGAGTGAATGATTCAATGACTCACTCATAAAGACGTCACTTGTTTCATTACTGGATGAATCAGTGTTTTTGAACGAATCTCTTGAGTGAATGATTCAATGACTCACTCATAAAGACGTCACTTGTTTCATTACTGGATGAATCAGTGTTTTTGAACGAATCTCTTGAATGAATGATTCAATGACTCACTCATAAAGACGTCACTTGTTTCATTACTGGATGAATCAGTGTTTTTGAACGAATCTCTTGAATGAATGATTCAATGACTCACTCATAAAGACGTCACTTGTTTCATTACTGGATGAATCAGTGTTTTTGAACGAATCTCTTGAGTGAATGATTCAATGACTCACTCATAAAGACGTCACTTGTTTCATTACTGGATGAATCAGTGTTTTTGAACAAAGCTCTTGAATGAATGATTCAATGACTCACTCATAAAGACGTCACTTGTTTCATTACTGGATGAATCACTGTTTTTGAACGAATCTCTTGAATGAATGATTCAATGACTCACTCATAAAGACGTCACTTGTTTCATTACTGGATGAATCAGTGTTTTTGAACAAATATCTTGAATGAATGATTCAATGACTCACTCATAAAGACTTCACTTGTTTCATTACTGGATGAATCAGTGTTTTTGAACGAATCTCTTGAGTGAATGATTCAATGACTCACTCATAAAGACGTCACTTGTTTCATTACTGGATGAATCAGTGTTTTTGAATGAATCTCTTGAATGAATGATTCAATGACTCACTCATAAAGACTTCAATTGTTTCATTACTGGATGAATCAGTGTTTTTGAATGTATCTCTTGAATGAATGATTCAATGACTCACTCATAAAGACTTCACTTGTTTCATTACTGGATGAATCAGTGTTTTTGAACAAATCTCTTGAGTGAATGATTCAATGACTCACTCATAAAGACGTCACTTGTTTCATTACTGGATGAATCAGTGTTTTTGAACAAATCTCTTGAATGAATGATTCAATGACTCACTCATAAAGACTTCACTTGTTTCATTACTGAATGAATCAGTGTTTTTGAATGAATCTCTTGAATGAATGATTCAATGACTCACTCATAAAGACTTATTGCTCGGAATAAGATCATGTGGGTGTTTGAAATGAGATCGCTATCTTTTAATAATTAATTGTGCAACTTGTGAAACAATATGCATATTGTAAATACTTCAAACTCATGCTGAGTTATAGTCACATGACCTTATTACAGTAAGTGGCATTTAGTCAGATTTGAAGTCAGTTATTAAGAAGGAAATGACTGGCGATTATATCTTCGGGAGCATTTATTCATGGAAAGGGAAGGTCAGCTGGAGTACACGAGGTTCCCACAGTCATGGAAAACCTAGAGATGTAAGGGAAACTCAGCTCTAATTGGCTCGACTGATAAGATCTTGTCATTTTGCACAGAAATGTGTAAATGTTTAATGAAAAATATTACAATTACAATTTTAAGTATTTTTCCTGACACAAAAATATGTCACTAAACAGATGTTTACCACGTTTGTGGCAGGGCTTGTGCAACGGTTGGCAAAAATCATAACACGTATGTGCAGTTTAAACACGGAGGCCCCAGGATGTTGTGAAAGGGGTTTCCTGTCTCACACTCTCACACACACACACACACACACACACACACACACACACACAC
>CM042256.1:1813583-1823583 GCA_023566225.1 Romanogobio albipinnatus | reverse complement strand
CTCACACACTCACACTCTCACACACACACACACACACGCACACACAATCTCTTACACACACACTCTTACACACAAACGCACACATTCTTTCTCACACACACACACACAATCTCTTACACACACACTCTTACACACAAACGCACACATTCTTTTTACACACACACACACAAACTCTCACAGGCACACTCTTAGACACACACACACACACACACACTTTCACAGACACACTCTTTCACACACACTCTTTCTTTCTCTCACACACACTCTCATACACGTTTACTCTGTCTCACACACACACACACACACACACACAATCTCTTACACACACTCTCACACACAAACTCTTTCTTATTCTCTCTCACACACACACACACACACACACACACTCACATATTCTCTCTCTAACACACACACACACACACACACACACTCTCTCACACACACACTGTGATGCAGTCTGGGAATGTACTGTAACTGGACTCTGTGTGTGTGTGTGTGTGTGTGTGTGTGTGTGTGTGTGTGTGTGTGTGTGTGTGTGTGTGTGTGTGTGTGTGTGTGTGTGTGTGTGTGTGTGTGTGTGTAGTATCAGTCATTACCGCAGTGTAAGAACGGCTTCAGGCTTGGCATGAGACTGGAGGGCATCGACCCTGAGCACCCGTCCATGTACTGCGTCATCACCATCGCTGAGGTAACAGGGTCTGCAAATGTTGGGATATGTCACTTTAAAGTCACATGACTTTTCCCAGAATCCCTTGCATCACACTTACTCTCCCTTGTGTGTATTTGCAGGTGTTGGGACATCGAATCAGACTGCATTTTGATAAGTTTTCCGACTGCTATGACTTTTGGTTGAATTCCAACTCTCCTGACATCCACCCAGTGGGATGGTGTGAGAAAACCGGACACAAGCTGCATCCACCTAAAGGCAAGAGACTGCAGAAGTTCAGAGAATACCCAGAATTCAATCCAAGTGTTCAATGGACAAATCATAAAGGGCACCTATTATGCAAAATCCACTTTTACATGCTGTTTGAACATAAATGTGTGTCAGCAGTGTGTTACACAACCACCCTATAATGGTAAAAATCCACACACTCCTTTTTTTTAATCCCCAAAAAATCATAAGCAGTGTCTCAGAACAAGCCGTTTGTAGATTCTAGTATTTGTGACGTCACATATGCTTAGGCCCCGCCCACGAGTGCTGACAGACTCCACCCTGTTAGCATAAACCCCTCCTACAACTGCTGACAGACTTCACCCTATTAGCATAGACCCCGCCCACGACTGCTGACAGACTTCACTCTATTAGCATAGACCCCGCCCACGACTGCTGACGGACTCCACCCTGTTAGCATAGACCCCTCCTACAACTGCTGACAGACTTCACCCTATTAGTATAGACCCCGCCCACGACTGCTGACGGACTCCACCCTGTTAGCATAGACCCCTCCTACAACTGCTGACAGACTTCACCCTATTAGCATAGACCCCGCCCACGACTGCTGACGGACTCCACCCTGTTAGCATAGACCCCTCCTACAACTGCTGACAGACTTCACCCTATTAGCATAGACCCCTCCCACAACTGCTGACAGACTTCACCCTATTAGCCCTATTAGCACAGACCCCGCCCACGACTGCTGACAGACTCCACCCTGTTAGCATAGACCCCTCCCACAACTGCTGACAGACCTCACCCTATTAGCATAGACCCCGCCCACGACTGCTGACGGACTCCACCCTGTTAGCATAGACCCCTCCTACAACTGCTGACAGACTTCACCCTATTAGCATAGACCCCTCCCACAACTGCTGACAGACTTCACCCTATTAGCATAGACCCCGCCCACGACTGCTGACGGACTCCACCCTTTTAGCATAGACCCCTCCTACAACTGCTGACAGACTTCACCCTATTAGCATAGACCCCGCCCACGACTGCTGACGGACTCCACCCTTTTAGCATAGACCTCTACTACAACTGCTGACAGACTTCACCCTATTAGCATAGACTCCACCCTATTAGCATAGACCCCTCCTACAACTGCTGACAGACTTCACCCTATTAGCATAGACCCCGCCCACGACTGCTGACGGACTCCACCCTTTTAGCATAGACCCCTACTACAACTGCTGACAGACTTCACCCTATTAGCATAGACTCCACCCTATTAGCATAGACCCCTCCTACAACTGCTGACAGACTTCACCCTATTAGCATAGACCCCTCCCACAACTGCTGACAGACTTCACCCTGTTAGCATAGACCCCTCCTACAACTGCTGACAGACTTCACCCTATTAGCATAGACCCCTCCCACAACTGCTGACAGACTTCACCCTATTTGCATAGACCCCACCCACAACTGCTGACAGACTTCACCCTATTAGCATAGACCCCACCCACAACTGCTGACAGACTTCACCCTATTAGCATAGACTCCACCCTATTAGCATAGACTCCGCCCACGACTGCTGACGGACTCCGCCCTATGACATAACCTTGTGTGTATTTGACAGTTTAAGCTCAATAAGACGTGAAAGAGAACTGAGTTTAATACTCACGGGACGCTCCGTCTGACACACAGCTTTCTGTGCGTGTGCTTCGGATGTGTGTGTGCGTGCGCTCAGAAAACCATATATCAGAAGTTCAGACCGATATGGCTTTAAAACACATCAGATCATAAACTCTCATGATGATGAAGATCTGCAATGTCACGTGAGCGTGAGCTTGATAGAGATGGTCATCAGAACCAAACAGATGTTTTAGTTTTCGGAAGAGTATCCGCGGCATGATCTGCACAGGCTCCGCCCTCTTCTGGAAAGGGGGCGGGGAGCAGCAGCTAATTTGCATTTAAAGACACATGCACAAATACATGTTTTTCCTTCCAGTCAAAAATTGTAATTTACATCATGGTGTAATAAATGATCTGTGGGGTATTTTGAGCTGAGACACATTCTGGAGACACTGAGACTTATATTACGTCTTGTGAAAAGAAGCATAATAGGTCCGCTTTAAATCAGCATAAATGATTCCAACACAGCAGAAACAAAAGATGCTCTGTTACTCTCACTATCTTGAAATGTTTTTGAATTAGTTCTAAATATGGTTCAATGTGTTTTGGCGCTTTGTCTTGAACAAGTGTTAGGCTTTGGATGTATTCTGATCACTGAAGCTGTGATGAAATGCTTCGGGCGCAGCAGTGTTCCTCACGTGCTGTGTTTGTGTGTCTGTAGGGATGAAGGATGAAGAGTTTAGCTGGTCCTCCTACATCAAACTAAATAAAATACAGACGGCACCCAAAGCCCTCTTTCAGAACCAGAACATGGTGAGTGACTCATGTCCCCTAGATGGCACTGTTTCACTTTAATAGCACACTTGCAGCCCACAGCACATTAACTCACATGAACTCTTCACTATTAACAGTAATATGACGTATTTACAAGTGTTTGATTGTCAAGTTTGATGCTCCAGATATTATTGGATGTGTCTGTTGTGTTTCAGACAGTGACGCCGTCAGGGTTTAGGGTTGGTATGAAGTTGGAGGCCATCGATAAGAAGAATCCCTCGTTCATCTGTGTTGCCACGGTTACCGACATGGTGGATAGTCGATTCCTGGTGCACTTTGACAACTGGGATGAAAGTTATGACTACTGGTAAATTCACAGCTGTGTGTCTGTGAATGAGTGTGTCATCCTTCCTGAAAGGGAACAATAGTTTTTTATTATCTTTGAAAAGGACATCACTTTATGACAATGCATTATTGATGCAAAACATGCACTAAAACTGGTAAGAAAGCCGTTGTTTATGCATTTACATGACCCCAAACCAGTAAATATTATAATTTACTTATAATGTAATAATGAATTATGAAAAATTATGGTTATAATGAAATACTAAAAGTGAATTTTACTCTCTAACCCTGAAGCAGGACATTTACCAACCATTCAAATCACTGAAATTCACTCAGTTTTGGCATTTCTATTCATTTAACCACATCATCACCTCTATCACTTATTATTAATATATATATATATATATATATATATATATATATATATTACAGATCATAAACACACAGATTGGCTGAAATTGTGATGAAATGAATGAAACAGAACAGGCTTAAATCTATCAAATGACAAGTTGAGTATCTTGTTATATCAGTCATAAGTCATGAAGACACAAATGGGGCACATTCTCATTCTCAGGAGTTGACCCAGTTATCAGTGTGTGTGTGTGTGTGTGTGTGACTCCTGTATAGAGCAGGCAGAATGCTTTTAAGCGCTCATCAATTACTCAGGAGGAGGAGCACAAACTCTCAGTTTGACTGTCTTCAGCTCAGATCACACTATCAGATCTGACAGTGAACAGCGTGTCTCCTCTAAGCAGTATGGTCCCACAATGCTTTCCAAACAGCCCACATTTGTTTCACTTCATTCAAACACAGTTTGAACAGATCAGAAGAATTGGAGCCTGTTTTGGCGCATTATTGTGTTATATCCTCTCACCATCAGACGTTAGGGACCGTGAGCGATCAGGTGTTGGTCAGAACAGTTAGATCACTGATTCTTCAGGAGCCAAGTAGAGACCCAACACACTCACTGCCATGTTTATCCTACAAAATGTTACCAATACTAATATTTGTCGAAATAACTCAGCATTTGAAGCCACTAATGCTCACCAGATCACACAAATGAATAGAAATGATGGCTCTGTCTAAAGAAATATGAAGTAAACGGCAGTATTTCTCCTGATATGCTCACTTTTGGACTAAACGCCCTAATGAATGCCGCACAAATAAGAGCATGGGTGTCTACTGAGCGATTAATCTGTACATCTTTGCAGTGAATGTACATAACAGTGATCTGCGGCTGCTGGCCATACATGTTAAGAGGTTAATATTAGCATGACTAAATGCAATTTTTGGTGGATTTATGCTCTCATGACAGAATAATTCAGTGGAAAAGAAGTATCTGTGATGCCTACATAATGAAGGCGGTCTTTCACATCAACAACAAGAGATACATTTCCCCTCTCTTTCAAACGTTGTTGCTATCTTAACTGCACATGCTGTTTGGTTATTATTTCTCACCATTGTTTTGTGTATTTCTCCGTTTCTGCAGGTGTGATGCAACAAGTCCTTATATTCATCCGGTTGGCTGGTGTCAAGAGTACGGCCGAACCCTCACCACCCCTCCAGGTGATGCAATTCTCTGAGATCACAGTCCACGCCATTATCAGTCTCACAAATAATTACAACGCACAAACTTCGAGCTGGTTTGCTGATATGATCTTCATATCAGCTGAAAGACAGACTAGCTTCAGAGGGATCACAGCACGAGGAATTACGTGACCAGACTTCTGCAGGGGATTCAAATAGTACAATCAGACCCTTGAGACCCTATTGCAATTGTAAACATTTCCAAGGATCAGCATTCTCCCCTAAAAATGCTCGGGCAGACCAAACCGTAAGTCGTAGAAACTTAAAACTTTGAAGGATGGTAGTACTCACAAGGTCTACAAAGTCACCAATTCTCGTCCCAATCGGCCTGACGGGGACCCTACAGCGGTGAAAAGTGCTCCCAAACTATTAGGCGTAGCCCCAAGTGTATTTTTTGAGACTTTTGCAAACTAGTCCTATTTTATTTGCCCGAACGTAACCAAACCATTGCAGCAAGATTCTCTGGAGTCTGATTGCCAATAATAATAAAAAAAAAGGTGAAATTTCAATTCACACTCTCTAAGGGGCGCCTAAACGTTCAAAGTGGGCGGAGCCACTTTTACTAAATTGGCTATAACTTGTGAACGGAATGAGATAATTTCACCAAATTTGGCACTCATATGTAAGAGCTCATTATGTGGCCACGTCAAAAAGCATGCAGCGACTGGCCACTTGGTGGCGCTATACCATGGAAAAACATCAAAATGGCTATAACTACACAACCTTAAGTCTTGAAAAATGGCATGCGGTGTCTTTGTCCAAGGTGCCATGATTGTCTTTGAGGACATTCACATATCTCGAAAAATTAAGTTTGAGCAGCTATCAGACACGGCTAACGGAGGCCAATCGGAACTAAACTCACTGGGCCTGTTTGACTCGTGGCTCTAGAAGCCTGTAAGAAATTCTAAAGAAATCGGCCATCGAGTGTTTTTCACGTGCATAAAGGATTGTATACCACACGTTTTTTTTGCACACGCCTTCATACCATATGGTAGAACTCCTCATTCTCGAGTCTCCTCAACTCCTCAGCAACTTTGCCTCTAGGACCGCCACTCTCAATCGAATCATTCGTTTTTTGGAGATTATTTTCAAAAAACAACTTTCGTGGACTAGTTCTAGGTTTTTGGCTCAACCTCGATAAACCCACTGCGGCACAATTCTCAGGACTAAAAGTCAATAATGATCAAAAATATGTTGAACTTTGGCATTTGAGTAGCTATAGCTGTCTTTTAGAAAACAGGCGTGGCCAAGTCTACCCAAAAGGCTGTCATTCCTAAACAAAAACTCTTTGCATCATTATGTGAGCACATGTGGCACATGGTTCTAAAGAAGCATGCAGACGTTTATGGAGATCGGCCCATAGGTGGCGCCATAACTGTTAAAAAGGTGTAAAATGCTGTATTTCTATGGCAATTCTACTCTCTCTACTCTGTGTTTGTGTTTCTCAGAATTATGTTTCTTTGGCAACACTGTCAATGACAAAATAAATTTACAGCAGTCAGGTGGTACAAGTTGAAGTTTGTTCTACGAGAATATGAATGCTTTTTAAAAGTCGGAATTGATGGTAATTCCAACATGGCGTGAACACCATTCCCAATGTTTCATGGGACAAGTAGTTCATTCCTACGTAAAAGATATCCACATGATTGCTCTTTTTATGATGTCTCCATCAGCTTCTTAGCTCAGTAGGCATTGTCCCATTGTCACAATTATCCCACAGTAATAAACGAAGACTGCATATGTAAGACTTAATCTCTAGCCGCTCATGTGTCCGCCTCACATCCTCCGTACTGTAGGATACCCTGATGTGAAAAACTTCTCCTGGGAGAAATACTTGGCAGAGACCAGCTCATTACCAGCTCCTGCTCGAGCCTTCAAAGTGGTGAGTGTGTGAGTGTGTTGCAAAACAATACCAGTCCCTCTGAGAGATCCCTGGTGCTGAGCGGTGCCATGCTGAAATATCTGCCTGAACACGTTTTTTTTTCTCTCTCTCTCTCTCTCTCTCTCTCTCTCTCTCTCTCTCTCTCTCTCTCTCTCTCTCTCTCTCTCTTCAGAAACCTCCTCACAGTTTTCAGCCCAATATGAAGTTGGAGGTGGTCGACAAGAGGAATCCTGTTCTGATCCGAGTGGCCACAGTGGTTGATACGGATGACCATCGACTCCGGGTGAGAAGCTATATTTTCCACACGTGACCCTGGTGAAGAGACCAGCATGCAGTGTGAATCTCTATGTTGGTCCTATCTCTATGTTTTTTCAAACCACTGCCGCCCCACAGCCACTGCCGCCCCACAGCCACTGCCGCCCCACAGCCACTGTCGCCCCACAGCCACTGCCGCCCCACAGCCACTGCCGCCCAACAGCCGCTGCCGTCCCACAGCCACTGTCGCCCCACAGCCACTGCCGCACCACAGCCACTGCCGTCCCACAGCCACTGCCGCCCCACAGCCACTGCCGCCCAACAGCCACTCCCACAGCCACTGCCGCCCCACAGCCACTGCCATCCCACAGCCACTGTCGCCCCACAGCCACTGCCGTCCCACAGCCACTGCCGCCCCACAGCCACTCCCACAGCCTCTGCCGCCCCACAGCCTCTGCCGCCCCACAGCCTCTGCCGCCCCACAGCCACTGTCGCCCCCACAGCCACTGTCGCCCCACAGCCGCTGCCGTCCCACAGCCACTGCCGCCCCACAGCCACTGCCGCCCCACAGCCTCTGCCGCCCCACAGCCTCTGCCGCCCCACAGCCTCTGCCGCCCCACAGCCACTGTTGCCCCACAGCCGCTGCCGTCCCACAGCCACTGCCGCCCCACAGCCACTGCCGCCCCACAGCCTCTGCCGCCCCACAGCCTCTGCCGCCCCGCAGCCACTGTCGCCCCACAGCCACTGTCGCCCCACACGCGCTGACTCAAAACTCAATGAACCCACAGAACAATTTGCACATGTTTACATACTCGTTCTAAAACTGTTCAAATAAGTTTAAAACCTAACATAAGTCAGCAGTTTGCTGCATTTCTGCAGTAACGCCCATATTGAAATACGCTATATAGTTGTGTGCCTTTTCATGCACATTCTCAATCCGTAGGGTTTAATATAGAGTTGCAGCTCTAACAGCTTCAGCTCTTCTGGGAAGGCTTTCCTCAAGGTTTAGGAGTGTGTTTATGGGGATTCTTCTAGAAGCGCATTTGTGATGTTGGACGAGAAGGCCTGGCTCTCAGTCTCCGCTCTAATTCATCCCAAAGGTGTTCTATCGGGTTGAGGTCAGGACTCTGTGCAGGCCAGTCCAGTTCCTCCACACCAAACTCGCTCATCCATGTCTTTATGGAGTGGAGCTTTGTGCACTGGTCAGTCATGCTGGGACAGGAAGGGGCCGTCCCCAAACTGTTCCCACAAAGTTTGGAGCATGAAATTGTCCAAAATGTCTTGGTGAAGCATTAAGAGTCCCTTTCACTGGAACTAAGGGGTCAAGCCCAACCCCTGAAAAAATCTGTCAGTCCTCCGGTGCACTGATGGAGCTGAAAATGCTCTTCACACACATGAATGTGTGTAATATGTGGAGTTTGAAAACAACGGGAACAATCTTCCTTAGTACAGTCGTCACGTCTCTACTATCAGAGGCGGTGATAAATGTTTTAATTCAGCTCTTCAACAACAGCATTTGATTCACAATACTGAAAACACGCCTGCCCTGACCACCAGTGTGTGGGATATGCTCTACACAAATAACCCAGACTCTTACTCGGCACAAATCCAAATAAGTACGTTTTGAATGCTTGAAGGTAATATATTTTGCTTTGGAATATAAGTCACAGCATGTTTCAGAGGATCTAAAAAGACGTGATTTATATTCCAGTAAATATGCTAATGTATCGGTGCACTAGCAGAGCTGCAGTGTTTTTCATAATGTTCAGAGAAAGACTTCATACTGGAGTTTAACGCCAAGAACAATTCACCACTGTTCACACTGAGTGAGCAACAAAGCCACTTGAAGTCCTTCAATCTTAATGAGAGTTGGCTTTGAGAGTTGGTTTGAGGCAACATGAGCGATGCGAGCGAGTTCAGTCCTGACTAATGTGCAGACATTATTCCACGGCCGCATACAGCAGTCGAGCAGAAATGGATATCAGCACCCAACAGGCCTCATTCGCAGAATATACACACTATACGCAGTCCCTCCAGAAAAACGAGATTATGTGATCGCGTGATTTAACGCATAATCAGCCAAAGTCCGCATATTTATGCGGGGGCCGCATTTTTTCAAATACGCCTCACTTTCGCTGCATAAATTGCCTATTTCCGCGTGCAAAATATGCGGGGCTAGCATGATTTCATAATCCCCGCATTTTCGTTGTAAAAAAAGTCACATATATATTAGCAGAAAGTTGAAAAATGTTCGTTTACTTCACACAAGAGCCGCCATTTCCCCCTGTTGCCATGGGAACGTTTTGAAGGGATGTAATTACCCGACGTGAACGTCATCGAAAAGCTGCAAACCCCGTGAAGAAACCATAGATATCAGTGAAACCATGATGAAGCGCAAACTCTCATTGGCCAACAAAAATAACAGCAAAAGAGCAAAGCAGTTTCCCGGTGTGCTGACCGATTTCAGAACAGCATCATGAAGCTTCAGAGCGTTATGAGTCAGTGAGTTGATTCAGCGATTCAGAGCGTTATGAATCAGTGAGTCGATTCAGTGGTTTGAAGCGTTATGAATCAATGAGTCGATTCAGCGGTTTGGAGCGTTATGAGTCAGTGAGTCGATTCAGCGGTTTGAAGCGTTATGA
>CM042256.1:1746083-1808583 GCA_023566225.1 Romanogobio albipinnatus | reverse complement strand
AGGATTAAGCCTAATAACACATTTCTTTGGAAGTCTAAACTTTAAAACCGCCAGTGAGCACCACAGAATCAGTAGATCTTGAGCATGAAACCATAAAAAATGTCAAAACAAACCATAATTGTAACTAAAAAAAGTATTTATTTTAAAATAAACCAAACATTTATAATGTATTACATTAGCTCACCCATGAATATGTTTTCAGTCCAAGTCCATTGGATTGCTTTCCATTGGCTGTGTAGGTGAAGACTACAACTCCCATGATTCCCTGCTCATTCACAGCATCATCAAGCCACGCCTTTGTTATTGTTTTGAATAAGCGACCTCTAGTGGCGGAAGTTACATAATGTGCCTTTAATTTAAAAGGAAGTACTAAAATGTCTCAAACTAAAGCTTAAGAACTATATACACTAACCCTGAATAAGTTGGCAAAACTTTAACAGTTACATCAAAATGTTTAAGTTAAGAAATTGAAATAGCACAGCAAACATTAAACACTACTAAATCTACCACTGAACATTAATCTTCCACAAAAAACATTATATAACATTAATTCTAGCATTTACCCCTTTCGAGTGTCATGGCAAAGCATGCTGGGAAATATAAATCCCAGCCCAGTTAAATTTAAGTTAGTCTAAATTAAAAGAAGTTAATTCAACTCAAATCAATGAAACAGTTCAGATGACTTAAAATGTGTCGGTTTTGAGAACTCAAAAGAAAAGAAAGTTGTAAAACTGCTTAATTTAAGTTTACACTACTCAAACCGATGAATTATTTTGAGCGTTAGGGTTTACAGTGACAAAACAACAAAATGACTAAAACGTAACTTAAAGTCCCCCTGTACTCAATAATTGTATCCCTTAAAACTCACCAAAATGACATATTTAAACATTTTTAAACAATCGTCATGCCTTAAAATAGCTTGAATGTAACCCGACACCATTACTTCATTTAGTATGCGCAGACTCATGAATATGCAAATGAGCCCCGCCTCCCCTCACTCACACCAGCTCAGAGACTCGCTCAGCTTTACTGTAGTAAACGCTGCACAATGGTATCGCTCTCTACAGCGTCAGACACATAACGGAGATTAATATGATTAGCCTTTAGCTCGACTACATTATCAAACAATAATGCTAATAATGTGTTGCTAATGTTAGCATGTTCCCATCTCAGTCTGCCTTCACTCTAAAAAACTCTGGGTTAAAAACAACTCAAGTTGGGTTGAAAATGGACAAACCCAGCAATTGGGTTGTTTTATGCAAACATTTAACCCAGCCCATTTGCCAGGTTAGTCCATTTTCAACCCAACTTGAGTTGTTTTTAACCCAGAGTTTTTTAGAGTGTCCTTAGAAACGCTTTGAACATGACAGAACGTCAGTGGAGAAAGGCATATAGTTCATCATAACATCATAATACACATAATCCACAGCTATATTGCTAAATACACACGATTTTTCATATCAGCAGAAAAATATCCCAGGATAACGGCTTCTCTTGAGACTCACTGCTTCAGAGGTATGCTAAGCCCCGCCCCCCTCATGACGTGATTGGTTACATGTTTGTGATGTCAGAAACACCGGCGATTTCGTGTTTTTGAGACCGTCTTTGGAGAAAATCCTCAGCAATGGAGTTTCAATGAACTGAAATCATATTAAAAACATCACATAGACACACAATCAACATTAAACTCTTGAAGTAGACGCATGCACGCTGGAAGAAGATGAAGAAGTGACCGGTGAGAAGGATGCAAATGAAACGTTCCTTATCTCAAACGGTCATGCAGTGAAGGACACTAGCCAGTGTGGACACTAAAAACACGGCCCTGCTCTCGCTGTCCGACTGATTTCACGTTTTATCACAGTCCCAGAGACAGGCTGTCCTTTAAGGGCTGTTGCTCTTTTCTTCTCATTGTTTTGATGGCAGCGGGCGGCTCTTTTTAAAGGGGTGGTAAAACACATTCTGTCGAAGGCTTGATTGTGTTTGTGGGGTGCACTGTAACATGTGTTCATGCTTCGTTTTTAGAAAATTGCATAATTCTTCATATATTTGACCTTTATTCTACACTGCTCTGTCCCTCCTTGTAAAAACGGTCTGATGGTTTCCGGGTTGTATGAAGCCAGTCCCTCAAAAATACGCAATGGGCTCTGATTGGTTAGCTGGCCCAGTGTGTTGTGATTGGCTAACCACCTAGTGCACGTTTGTCTGAAACGTCACGCCCCTTCCCTTTACCGCTAGCCTGTGCTTTGGGTAGTATTAGAAACAATGGCATCAATAAAACCATACCAATTTGAGCCCGAATTGGACCCAGAACATTTTAGTGAAGATGATCGAGCAGAACCTGTTCAGTCCTCAAGAGTAAAGACTGCAGATCTATAGTGATCGCTACTGAATGGCACCGTTACTTTTGCATTTTTAGAACGATTATAGCCAAATATCTGCCGCAAGAACGAACACTAAACATTTGCTTTACTAGTATCCAAATCAAACACAGAACCATGTTTAGCATGCCTGTAGATAAACAATACATAAAATCTCTAATCAAAGAATCATTTACACTAATGCCAAGTTCGCTGTTGAGATTTTAAACAGTTTGTAACGTTAGGTGTTTGTCGGATAACGTTAAGTATGAATGAGCATTTAACAAACTGGTTTGCAGAGCCAAATGAGCGTTGTCATCTGTTTACTTCCTTGCTACAACATACAATTAACAACACGAACTATTACAGGAAAACACATCGACGAAAAATAAATCACACTTACAGGTTGTGACCCGTAAACAGCTTCTGTTTATAAATCCATCTTTCAGGACAAGCCGTTGTGCGAATCCTGCATTGAACTCGTGAAGATTGTGGAAGCTTTCCTCCGTGAGATTTGCAGCAGGAGCCGCGCGCCGTTGTGCATTCACACACTGGCAGTGTGTGTCTCGCGCAGCTGAACCGTGGCTCGTGTTTTGCCAATACAGACAAATATTGTCCATTATGTCACATTTTCCGGTCTTCTCCTCCGACCCCTGTCTGTCTCATGCTTTGATTATGAGGGGCAGCATATATCTGCTGCAAATGCGACCTGTTCCCCTCGGTCTCATACACACATGCATATAACATGTTGTATGTTAAACGCACTGCAACGCTCCCCCGTCCCTAGGAAGCCTGAACAAAGTGGACCTGCAATCCGGATGAAAATAACAGCGTTTCGTCGGCATTGGCAACAACACTCCAGCCTACTAACTAGCCTACCACAACAACGCTTCTCCACAGCGATACAAAATGGCCTCGCCCCCCTTATTTAATATTCTCGGAGGAGGGGTTTATGTAAATATTGGGGCTGGTGATGTCAGAGACCCTGGAGGAATGTCTGTAGTCCCTACTGGCCGTTTGCTGTAGTCCTTAGAAATTGATTTCTTTAAAAGCAAATATCTCCCTTTGCTTTAAACTTTGAACGTTGTAACTTTGCAGATGTTGTTTATGCTCAAACAGCAACATTACACACTAGCTAAAGTTAGAAAAGTGAAATCGTGTTTTACCACCCCTTTAAATCTCCATATGACCAGCAGTCCAGTCCACTCTCTGCCAGCGCTTCCAGCTCAACGTCACATCTCTTCTCAAGGGAGCTTGAAATGCTACTAGCCGAGCTGTTCCTGCTTTCATCTGAAGAGCCGTGGGGTGTTTCGTTCCTTGTAGAAGAATCAACATCAGCTCGGTGGGCTTTTGAGTGACTTTCAGGCAATGTCACCAGAGAAGGACACGGGAACAGTTCCTCCGGGAGTAACCTGCGCTTGAGTGCACCATGTTGACAGCTCATGTGGACAGGATGGATGGATCAAACCGTCACTTACAGTACTAACTCACTAGACCACATGCTTTCCCATCAATGCCACACTCTTCTCAAACCGTGGGCACTTTAGGGGAATTCAACCACCACTACAGAATCTCTGTAGGCTTTTCATTTTCAGTGTTTCTCCAGATAACAAAACATTTCTCTAAGAACGTTTCCATGAAGTTATAGAAACATTATTTATGAATATTCAAAGTGTGCAGTTTTTTAAAATGTGCTTTTGTGAGCGTTTCGTTTTGGAAATGTTACTTTTGAATGTTTTCGAAGCAGAAACATTTAAAAAATGAACATTATTAAAGACCAGATGACTTTGAGCAAACGTTCTATTAGCGTTACTGGAAGAACGTTTGTTCATAACTTTGAGAGAACCTTGCCACAACGTTCTGTTAGCTGGGTTTGTCTTAAAATGAACTAAAAACTCAATTCTGTGAGGATTATGTTTAAGACAAGTAAACATTTTAACATGAACATTATTTTATTTTTATTATTTTTCTAATGATTTTAATTGGTTTGAAAACATTCTGTTTTAGACATTATTATTTGCATTGTAAAAGAGTTGTGAACCTATCAGAGTGACGTGCATTTCTCTCTTTTAGATCCATTTTGATGGCTGGACAGAGGAATATGATTACTGGATCGATGCAGACAGCCCAGATATTCATCCTGCCGGCTGGTGCGCCAAAACCGGACATCCACTGCAGCCTCCAATCAGTGAGTACATGATACACACAAGCATTGTCCTTCCCATGGCACATGTTAAGCAGCAATAGTATGAGTCTCTCTGCAAACGCACTGCACTCGCCACCAAAACGATCCAAACTTACAGCCAATCAGAAGAGCGTGTGGGCGGAGTCTCTCTGCAAACGCACTGCACTCGCCACCAAAACGATCCAAACTTACAGCCAATCAGAAGAGAGTGTGGGCGGAGTCTCTCTGCAAACGCACTGCACTCACAACCAAAACGATCCAAACTTACAGCCAATCAGAAGAGCGTGTGGGCGGAGTCTCTCTGCAAACGCACTGCACTCGCCACCAAAACGATCCAAACTTACAGCCAATCAGAAGAGAGTGTGGGCGGAGTCTCTCTGCAAACGCACTGCACTCACAACCAAAACGATCCAAACTTACAGCCAATCAGAAGAGCGTGTGGGCGGAGTCTCTCTGCAAACGCACTGCACTCGCCACCAAAACGATCCAAACTTACAGCCAATCAGAAGAGAGTGTGGGCGGAGTCTCTCTGCAAACGCACTGCACTCACAACCAAAACGATCCAAACTTACAGCCAATCAGAAGAGCGTGTGGGCGGAGTCTCTCTGCAAACGCACAGCACTCGCCACCAAAACGATCCAAACTTACAGCCAATCAGAAGAGCGTGTGGGCGGAGTCTCTCTGCAAACGCACAGCACTCGCCACCAAAACGATCCAAACTTACAGCCAATCAGAAGAGCGTGTGGGCGGAGTCTCTCTGCAAACGCAATGCACTCACAACCAAAACGATCCAAACTTACAGCCAATCAGAAGAGCGTGTGGGCGGAGTCTCTCTGCAAGCACACTGCACTCGCAACCAAATCAATCAAAAATCACAGCCAATCAGAAGAGCGTGTGGGCGGAGTCTCTCTGGAAGTGCAGAATATTTAATTGAATACTGCAAATATCAGTAAAACAGTTGCATCTACTTTAAAATGGACAATGTGTTAGGGTTTTATGTAGTTATATACTGTGTTTTAGCAACATGCAGATTAGATTATTTGCATAGTATGTATAATGCAGTGCAAATGTCAGATGTTTTTTTATAGTACTGACAATTATCAAGAAAGTGATTGAGACTAAACCATAAACGTCTCTAATCGCTCTGTAAACCGACGGACTGCCTCAGACCCTCTAAACCACTGCCATTTTCCTCATCGTTTCATGGAAAATTGTAGCCGAGAGAGAGCGAGAAGTAATTATGCGGATATAAAAGAGGGATGGAGGACCTCTCGCTTCCTCTCCTGTCGATATCTTCTGTTAGCTCCAGAGGATGCTGGGAAATGCTGTTGAACAATGAGCTGTTCTTCAGTCAGTCTTGCTGATAATCTTCTTCTCGTTCTCGTTCCCTTATTCCGTGTCCATGGAAACGGATCGAGCAATGTTTAGAAATCAGCAACTGGCATCAGGATGTGACCGACTTACAGAGAGAGAGAGACAAAACGAGTGTGAGAAAGAGAATGAATCCATATCAGTCTATATATCAGTTTGAGTCTGTATATGAATATGAATCTATATATTCTCTCTATATAAACTGACACAGTTGTTTCCTGCAAATGTGCTCATTGAATAAATGAGGCCACAACCTCGTAATTGGCATAGAAATAATTCACACAATAAATTTAACCCTTCAAATGCACACTGTCCTTTTACTTCCTCATTTCTTTTTTAAAACTCTTTCATATTCACACATTATATTGAAGTATTTTCTGAAGTATTTTTCCTCCATACAGATAACAGCTTTACTTCTGTTATTCTCCACGCTCTCTTTTGTTTTGTCTGCACACAAGCATGAATGTGCAATTTATCTACGATGGCAAACTCGATTAACTTGCTGTAAAATGCCTGATGTGGGCGAGACTCTATAACCTGTAGTTTGTGTCATCTCAGACAGCAACCAGTGTTCATTTTGACAGCATATTTTGATTTAGTTTTAGTCATAGTCTTTTGACTAAAATGCCATTTAGCTTTAGTCATATTTTAGTCTCCTGAATTGTCTTTAGTTTTAGTCTAGTGTTAGTCTCCTAAAATCTAATGAGTTCAGTTTAATTGTAATACATTAAGCATATTAAGCGTCACATAACCGACTGTCACTCGAACTGACATTTTGACATCATTTTGTTTTTGACATTAAAAATACACGAAAGAGCTCAATTCACTTTTGTGTTTGTTTTTTAAAAACATCTATATAGTTTTTATAACTTTCTATTTCTGTTTTAGTCAGTAGGCCATATCGGGCTAAGCTAAAGCTTCAAATAAGTTTTATTTATTTATTTAATTTCAGTTAACATTTATTTAATTTCTAGTAATGTAAAGTAAAGTTATTGTTAATGGTTTTAGTGAACTATTATAACCCTGATACTTTATTGAATATGTGTCAAATACTGGTCTTTCCTCCTGACTATGAATGAAATTAAATACAGTTTATTGTGTAACCAAACAAATATATAATATAGGTGAGTGTATATATACACATATACATATTGCCGCTTTCTTACATGTGAGCCCCTGCCCCTGAAGAACTCTCTGCACGGCCCTGATAGAAAATATATACGAACACGCTGTTGCATCATTGATAACTTTTGAGGCTTATTTTGCAGTGTTTTATGAGTCGTTTGATCGGTTAATGGGCCGTGAAGAGCGGTTACACTCACAGTGTGGATGAATCGCGTTTGTGTGAAGACTCAGGATCTACCGAAGAGAACTTATGCGACGCAGAAACTCATACAAAGCAAAAATAATCACTCGTTTTTGATCCATTAATGCATCTCTCACTTACGAATGCGATCTCACTCTTTGAAGCGCCTGTCAATCAACATGTGCTGATGTGTTAAGGCCTCTTCTCATTGGATGAGGACTCGCAGACTCATGAATAATTAAGCAAGACGTCTTCTCATAGGATGAGGACACGCAGACTCATGAATAATTAAGCAAGACGTCTTCTCATTGGATGAGGACTCGCAGACTCATGAATAATTAAGCAAGACGTCTTCTCATTGGATGAGGACTCGCAGACTCATGAATAATTAAGCAAGACGTCTTCTCATAGGATGAGGACACGCAGACTCATGAATAATTAAGCAAGACGTCTTCTCATAGGATAAGGACACGCAGACTCATGAATAATTAAGCAAGACGTCTTCTCATTGGATGAGGACTCGCAGACTCATGAATAATTAAGCAAGACGTCTTCTCATAGGATGAGGACACGCAGACTCATGAATAATTAAGCAAGACGTCTTATCATAGGATGAGGACACACAGACTCATGAATAATTAAGCAAGACGTCTTATCATAGGATAAGGACACGCAGACTCATGAATAATTAAGCAAGACGTCTTCTCATTGGATAAGGACACGCAGACTCATGAATAATTAAGATAGATGTCTTCTCATAGGATGAGGACACGCAGACTCATGAATAATTAAGCCAGACGTCTTCTCATAGGATAAGGACACGCAGACTCATGAATAATTAAGTAAGACGTCTTCTCATAGGATAAGGACACGCAGACTCATGAATAATTAAGCAAGACGTCTTATCATAGGATGAGGACACGCAGACTCATGAATAATTAAGCCAGGCGTCTTCTCATTGGATGAGGACTCGCAGACTCATGAATAATTAAGCAAGACGTCTTCTCATAGGATGAGGACACGCAGACTCATGAATAATTAAGCAAGACGTCTTCTCATAGGATAAGGACACGCAGACTCATGAATAATTAAGCAAGACGTCTTATCATAGGATGAGGACACGCAGACTCATGAATAATTAAGCAAGACGTCTTATCATAGGATGAGGACACACAGACTCATGAATAATTAAGCAAGACGTCTTATCATAGGATAAGGACACGCAGACTCATGAATAATTAAGCAAGACGTCTTCTCATTGGATAAGGACACGCAGACTCATGAATAATTAAGATAGATGTATTCTCATAGGATGAGGACACGCAGACTCATGAATAATTAAGCCAGACGTCTTCTCATAGGATAAGGACACGCAGACTCATGAATAATTAAGTAAGACGTCTTCTCATAGGATAAGGACACGCAGACTCATGAATAATTAAGCAAGACGTCTTATCATAGGATGAGGACACGCAGACTCATGAATAATTAAGCCAGGCGTCTTCTCATTGGATGAGGACTCGCAGACTCATGAATAATTAAGCAAGACGTCTTCTCATAGGATGAGGACACGCAGACTCATGAATAATTAAGCAAGACGTCTTCTCATAGGATAAGGACACGCAGACTCATGAATAATTAAGCAAGACGTCTTCTCATTGGATGAGGACTCGCAGACTCATGAATAATTAAGCAAGACGTCTTCTCATAGGATGAGGACACGCAGACTCATGAATAATTAAGCAAGACGTCTTCTCATAGGATAAGGACACGCAGACTCATGAATAATTAAGCAAGACGTCTTCTCATTGGATGAGGACTCGCAGACTCATGAATAATTAAGCAAGACGTCTTCTCATAGGAGGAGGACACGCAGACTCATGAATAATTAAGCAAGACGTCTTATCATAGGATGAGGACACACAGACTCATGAATAATTAAGCAAGACGTCTTATCATAGGATAAGGACACGCAGACTCATGAATAATTAAGCAAGACGTCTTCTCATTGGATAAGGACACGCAGACTCATGAATAATTAAGATAGATGTCTTCTCATAGGATGAGGACACGCAGACTCATGAATAATTAAGCCAGACGTCTTCTCATAGGATAAGGACACGCAGACTCATGAATAATTAAGTAAGACGTCTTCTCATAGGATGAGGACACGCAGACTCATGAATAATTAAGCAAGACGTCTTATCATAGGATAAGGACACGCAGACTCATGAATAATTAAGCAAGACGTCTTCTCATAGGATAAGGACACGCAGACTCATGAATAATTAAGCAAGACGTCTTCTCATAGGATAAGGACACGCAGACTCATGAATAATTAAGATAGACGTCGTCTCATTGGATAAGGACACGCAGACTCATGAATAATTAAGCCAGGCGTCTTCTCATTGGATAAGGACACGCAGACTCATGAATAATTAAGCAAGACGTCTTCTCATAGGATAAGGACACGCAGACTCATGAATAATTAAGCAAGACGTCTTCTCATAGGATAAGGACACGCAGACTCATGAATAATTAAGCAAGACGTCTTCTCATAGGATAAGGACACGCAGACTCATGAATAATTAAGCAAGACGTCTTCTCATAGGATAAGGACACGCAGACTCATGAATAATTAAGCAAGACGTCTTCTCATTGGATAAGGACACGCAGACTCATGAATAATTAAGCAAGACGTCTTCTCATAGGATAAGGACAAGCAGACTCATGAATAATTAAGCAAGACGTCTTCTCATAGGATAAGGACACGCAGACTCATGAATAATTAAGCAAGACGTCTTCTCATAGGATAAGGACACGCAGACTCATGAATAATTAAGCAAGACGTCTTCTCATAGGATGAGGACACGCAGACTCATGAATAATTAAGCCAGGCATCTTCTCATTGGATAAGGACACGCAGACTCATGAATAATTAAGCAAGACGTCTTCTCATAGGATAAGGACACGCAGACTCATGAATAATTAAGCAAGACGTCTTCTCATAGGATAAGGACACGCAGACTCATGAATAATTAAGCAAGACGTCTTCTCATTGGATAAGGACACGCAGACTCATGAATAATTAAGCAAGACGTCTTCTCATAGGATAAGGACACGCAGACTCATGAATAATTAAGCAAGACGTCTTCTCATAGGATAAGGACACGCAGACTCATGAATAATTAAGCAAGACGTCTTCTCATAGGATGAGGACACGCAGACTCATGAATAATTAAGCAAGACATCTTCTCATTGGATAAGGACACGCAGACTCATGAATAATTAAGCAAGACGTCTTCTCATAGGATAAGGACACGCAGACTCATGAATAATTAAGCAAGACGTCTTCTCATAGGATAAGGACACGCAGACTCATGAATAATTAAGCAAGACGTCTTCTCATAGGATAAGGACACGCAGACTCATGAATAATTAAGCAAGACATCTTCTCATAGGATAAGGACACGCAGACTCATGAATAATTAAGCAAGACGTCTTCTCATAGGATGAGGACACGCAGACTCATGAATAATTAAGCAAGACATCTTCTCATAGGATGAGGACACGCAGACTCATGAATAATTAAGCAAGACGTCTTCTCATAGGATGAGGACACGCAGACTCATGAATAATTAAGCAAGACATCTTCTCATAGGATGAGGACACGCAGACTCATGAATAATTAAGCAAGACGTCTTCTCATAGGATGAGGACACGCAGACTCATGAATAATTAAGCAAGACGTCTTCTCATAGGATGAGGACACGCAGACTCATGAATAATTAAGCAAGACATCTTCTCATAGGATGAGGACACGCAGACTCATGAATAATTAAGCAAGACGTCTTCTCATAGGATGAGGACACGCAGACTCATGAATAATTAAGCAAGACATCTTCTCATAGGATGAGGACACGCAGACTCATGAATAATTAAGCAAGACGTCTTCTCATAGGATAAGGACACGCAGACTCATGAATAATTAAGCAAGACGTCTTCTCATAGGATAAGGACACGCAGACTCATGAATAATTAATGAGACATCGATGAGTCATCGCTGTACTATAGTACAACAAAACGTCACATTCTGCACAATATAGCACAAAAATGTTTAAAATTAACTCGTTTTCTCCTACAATCAAAATGAATGGATGGTAACATTGACTTCTATGATGCTCAAAGCTCTTAACTCTGTTAAAATCTCAGAAAATTTGGTTTAGGATTTCATGACCCTTTAATGAGTCATGGGTGTGTTTTGGGCGTAACGTGCAATAAACCAATCAGAGCCTCATCTCCCTTTCCCTTTATAAGCCATGAGAGGATTCACTAATATTTAATAATATGTGATGTGTGTGTGTGTGTGTGTGTCTTCATAGCTCCTCAGGACATGTTTGAGACGTCTGAGCAGGGCGGCTGTCCCACGGCAGGCTGTAAGGGAGTGGGACACATCAAAGGAGCGCGCTACTCTGGACACCACAGGTGTGTGTGTGTGTGTGTGTGTCCTGTCTTCAGCATCACTGCAGTCTAAAGCCTGTGTATACATATACTGTATACACACGTTATATGAGGGGCGTTTTCTTAGAGGGGGCAAAAAATGTGGATGGCAAAACAACTGCCATTACACAGTTTATTGTTTTGATGTTGCGTGTTGTTCTTTACTTTGTGCCAAACTAATATCATCATAATATCATGTGCCAGGTGTCTGACACTGGACTAAAGCAGTACTTGAGCCTCTAGTTATTACTTTACTTTACAAGTTACAATATTATTGTCTCAAGTCCTTCACTTCCAAGAATTATAAACCGCAGAAGTTTTTGACATCAATCTGAGCTTCAGACTTCTCTGATTGGTGGATCTCTCTTGGGGATTATGGGTAATGTAGTACGTCCCCGGAAATTTAGCTAGTCAACACACCTTATTAAACAAAGATCAATAACTATCCTTGTTACAAAGTGTGTGTGAGTTCTGTGCCACTAGCGCACCAAACCACATTGCAAAAATAAAGATAATTTCGTTATTTGAGTTCCAGTTTAAACCCAAAACGATTGGTTTCCTGAATGTAAAAACAAAACATGAATTATGTACTCTGCAATATTTGTGCTGGAAAACAAAACAAACATACAATGTTCTTCAGTCAAAATACATTTACTTGATTTACATTTACATTTACTTACTACAGCGACAGCAGGTGGTGTTTGTAAGTTGCCCCATGTGTTCTGGTGTTTCAGTGCTGTGGGATGCCCGTACTCGGACATCAACCTGAATAAGGACTCGGTTCTGCCGGATCGACTGAGCGGAGAGATGCCGGGAACCGGAGTGGGTCGGCCGCGGAGAGCAGAAGCCACCGCAGAGACTTCAGCGGACGCTCATGAGTGAGTGCTCGTTTCCCAGAGCCAATCTCTTTAAATATTCAAAAGGCTTCTATGATGCAAAACTGACCGGGAAATATCCATGATTATGACACCAAAGCTCATTAAGAGTTGCGTGCATAAGTTTGCACCCCCCACGTTTGCTCCAGGTCCTGCATGTTCTGTGGCTTTACAACACATTTAAGTTCTTCTGAACAGTGACTGTATGAAGTATTAATCCATATTTTTACACTGAGGACAACTGTGTGTGATTATTATGAAAGCTGATGCTCAAAAAGCCAACAATATGCATTAAGATCTGGGGGGTGTAAACTTTTGCAAAAGCACTATTTATGACCCTCACATTAACACATCTCGAGCACAGCGTTCAAAATAGAGTTGATTTACATCATCTTAAATATACAGTGGCTGTTTCTCAGTGTCACATGACTGGCGTTTTGAGACGCATTAAAACCGAAAGACTCGCGTTATAATTAATAAAGAATTATAGGCCCGAATAATCTCTGATTATTACATCACAGTCAGCTCAGGATGTCTCTGGCCTATTCATTTGATCTTTTGTGTTGCTAACCATGTCAGAGATGGAAACTCGAGACTTGAGTCGCACTTAGAGGCTGGAATATGACATGGGCATCATGCGCGGATCACACACACACCGACTCGTGTGGCCAGACCTTTGATTGACAGCTCTATAGCCGCCACAGCTGGCCATTTACGCAGGAAGAGCTCGTCTGACTGACATCTAAAGCGACCAATTACAGTTTGTTTTGTTCATTGTCATGTTTAGAGGAGGGTAAATGTCTCTACAACAGAGATTGGCATAAAACATGGCACAACAGAAAAACTAGTGCGTTAGTCGACAAATGAATCACACCTAACATTAAAGTTCGTAATATATGTAAGTTATGATCATTTCTCATGAATGTAGAAACAGCATGGGCAGTTTATTTTAAGTATTAATGTCATGTTTTTATGAATGAAGGCCAGTATCACTGATAATCCACTGATGTCTCTATGAAATTGATTTTATTGTATATAATTGTGTATATATTTATTTATTTATTTATCAATACGTTAGCACAGGACTGTTCAATCTGTTAGATCTCCATCCTAACATGTAAAGATAGCTATAAAGACCCAATTAATACTGTGAAATATATATATATATTATAAATGTGTTATCTATTTAGTGCATCATTGTGTTTTACTCACTGTGCGTTAGATGTATTTTATTCATGTTTTTATTTTTGTTAAAAAAATTTTTGTTTTAAATATATATAAATCATAATTTCATTTATTTTAATCAATATATTTATTTAGTAAGTTTAATCTTATTTTATTTAAATGAAATAGTATTTATTTAAAAAAATATATATTTTAATACTTTTTTTGTTAGTTAAATTAATCTTACTTTTATTTATTTTAATAATGTATTTATTTGAATCCAATGTATTATTTTTATTTATTTTACTTAAATTATTTATTTATTTTAATTATTTATTTATTTTAATATATTTTTATTTTAGTATTTTTTTATTTAAATAACATTTTATTTATTTTATTTTAATAATGTATTTATTTTAATCCAGTGTATTATTTTTTATTTATTTTACTTAAATAACATTTTATTTATTTATTTAATTAATATTTTTTCATTTTAATCAATTTTTTTCTTAGTTAAATGAGTCTTATTTTTATTGAGTTATGATTTTCATGTTTAGTTCTGTTTTCCTCTCTGAACTTTGAAAACAGCATCATTAGCATATTCACACGTGTGATTGGCTTATCATGTCCCGTCAGGCCCTGCACGCTTTGAGATAAACCTGAGGCTGTGTCACACCTTCACTGATGTGTTCATTTATCACGTCTCTCCTCCGTTTCCCAGCAAACCCGTCACCTGTGCCCCCTCTCACCCGGAGAAACCCGTCGCCATGGAAACCACAGTAAAGAAGCCCGTCGTCACAGAGACCAAGCGAAGGTTAGAGTCACTCTCTCTCTCTCTCTCTCTTTCACATACACACTCTCACACACACATACTCTCTCTCTCTCACACACACACTCACGCTCACTCACACACACACACACACACACACACACACACACACAGGCTGATTCATTGTGTACCGAGAGTAAACAATGCTCGTTGTGCTGTTGACATAATGACCTGTTACTCAACAGCGCTTCATTTGCCCCACACACACACACACACACACACACACACTCTGCTGCGATGACTTAGAGGTCCGTTCTCAAGACAACATCTCTGCAGACACACTGCCTTATTTATTCTTCAGAAATATCTGTTTACTCTACAGAACGGATCTGCATAATGAGCTGTGTATTATACATGAGATGTATGCAAAATCATACCTCGGCTCCAAATATTGCTGCACATTTTGTCAACAGATGATTTCTGCTACTGGAGCCAGAAACATGGAGCACTAGAGCACTAGCGCACTACAGTGGTCAGAGCTATTGGCCCTCATATTAAATATGATCAGAGAGGGCTGTGAAAATAAATCTGCATGCTTTATCAGTTTGATCTTTAATTTAAAAATGTGCAAAAATCTAACCTCTCAATGAAGTAAAAGAACTGAAAGGGGAGGGAAAGTCTCTTTATGAAATAAATGCTTTTCTCTAGTTCACGTTGGCTACATTTTTTGGCACACAATTGTGGAATCCTCCTCCTCCTCCCAGGATAACAGAGTCTTCTCCTGCAAGGCCTGATGAGATCAGAGATCATTCCCTCTTCCAGAATCTCTCCAGCTCTTCTCTTCATCGCTCATTCTCTATAGGGTTCAGCTCAGGGACTGGGACTTCATTCTGTGCTCAGTCACACATCTGTGTGTTGATTTTGATGTTTGTTTCGGATCATCGTCCTGATGGAAGATCCAACCACGGCCCATTATCAGATTCTAGCAGAAGCTGATTTATTATCTGTTGGTATTTGCTAGAATCCGTGAAGAAGTCCAGGACCTCCACCAAAAAATAGTCCCAGAACATTAAAGATCCAGCGTTGTGTATTTAACCGTGGGCATGGGGGACTTCATCCCATCTGGTGTGTTTGCTGCCAAAAAGCTCTTTTAGTGTCATGTGACCACAGAACCAGGTCCGTCTGAAGCTCCAGTCGTGTCCAGTCTGGAGTTTGTGTCTGGATGAGCGAGGAGGATTGTTCTTCAAACCCTCCCAAACAACATGTGCTGATGTAGGAGCTGTTTGATACATATTTTTTTAGGCTTTCTGAGCCTAAAAACAGCTCATTTGCATTTAAAGGGACACACACAAAAATGGCACGTTAAAAAAAGAGAGTAATTGAATCATTCACTCAACCGATTCATTTAAACGGCTGATTCATTCAGAAACAAAGCATTTGACTGTCTTAATGAGTGAGTCATTGAATCATTCATTCAACCGATTCATTTAAACGGCTGATTCATTCAGGAACAAAGCATTTGACTCTCTTAATGAGTGAGTCATTGAATCAAAAGGCTCTTTTAGTGTCATGCGACCACAGAACCAGGACCGTCTGAAGCTCCAGTCGTGTCCAGTCTGAACTTTGTTTCTGGATGAGCGAGGAGGATTGTTCTTCAAACCCTCCCAAACAACATGTGCTGATGTAGGAGCTGTTTGATACATATTTTTTTAGGCTTTCTGAGCCTAAAAACAGCTAATTTGTATTTAAAGGGACACGTTTAAAAAAAAGAGAGTAATTGAATCATTCACTCAACCGATTCATTTAAACGGCCGATTCATTCAGGAACAAAGCATTTGACTGCCTTAATGAGTGAGTCATTGAATCATTCACTCAACTGATTCTCTTAAACGGTTGATTCATTCAGGAACGAAGCATTTGACTGTCTTAATGAGTGAGTCATTGAATCATTCACTCAACTGATTCTCTTAAACGGTTGATTCATTCAGGAACGAAGCATTTGACTGTCTTAATGAGTGAGTCATTGAATCATTCACTCAACTGATTCTCTTAAACGGTTGATTCATTCAGGAACGAAGCATTTGACTGTCTTAATGAGTGAGTCATTGAATCAAAAGACTCTTTTAGTGTCATGTGACCACAGAACCAGGTCCGTCTGAAGCTCCAGTCGTGTCCAGTCTGGAGTTTGTGTCTGGATGAGCGAGGAGGATTGTTCTTCAAACCCTCCCAAACAACATGTGCTGATGTAGGAGCTGTTTGATACATATTTTTTAGGCTTTCGGAGCCTAAAAACGGCTCATTTGCATTTAAAGGGACACACACAAAAAAGCGCGTTTTTGCTCACCCCCAAAAAGTGCCAATTTAAACATGATCTGTGGGGTATTTTGAGCTTAAGTTCACACACACACACACACACACTCTGGGGACATCAGAGACTTATTTTACATCATGTAAAAAGGGGCACAAGTTTATTATCTGATCTGAACCCATATATCCCATACTGCCTCTGTGCTGATGTCATGATGAAGTGATGGTGTTCTCCCTCAGGGTTGGGCGGCCCTGTAAAGTACGGAAGGTGGAGGAGCTGCCACAGGAAGAGGAAGTGGAGAGTGAGGTGTCATCAGTCACGGAAACCAAAGGTAATGTCTACACCGCCCTCAGTATATCTCACACTATCTGTGCATGCAAAGACTGTTAAAGGAACACTCCACTTTTTGGGACTTTAGCTTATTCACTGTATCCCCCAGAGTTAGATAAGTCCATACATACCATTCTCATCTCCGTGCATCCCATAACTCTGTCTGACGCACCCACCGTTAGCCTAGCTTAGCACAAAGACTGGAGGTGAATGGCTCCAGCTAGCCTACTGCTCAATAAGTGACAAAATAACACCAACATTTTCCTATTGACATGTTGTGATGTGTATAGTCACAGTGTGTACAAATAACAAGGTTACATGAGACACAGCCATCTTATAAACGTGTACACACTGGGGACTATATTCTCAGAAGGCGCAGCACTGCTCTACTTCTGCGGAGTGATTTGCCCACAGGACCGGAGAAGCCCCGCTGTTACGCCTGTCAACAAAACCAACGCGACTAGGAAGATAGTAGCGAACGGGACTGTTGCATGGCTGACTTTGAGGAATTGGCAGAGGATTTTTACTTTGTATCAAACCAAAATCCAGAACCATGTCATTTTGAGCCAGAATACACAGACAAGGAGTTACAAACTTTGGAAGCTGATAGACAAGACGCCGAATTACCTCTAGCACCTATTGAAATCGTTAGATTTCTTATTATTATTATCATTCCGCCGAAAGTCTATGGCAGCCCATAGAACCGCTTGCGGGAAAGTTGTGAAATTTGGCACATAGATATAGGGCAGTCCCAGCATTAACCACACCAATTTTGGAATCTCGAAAACAATCCCTCTAGCGCCACCACCTGTCCAAAGTTTGACTTATATTTTTGCTAATAACTTTTGAACCATAAGGGCTAGAAACAAAATTATTTTTCCTCTGATTCCTTGACTCAAGCCAATTCGATTTCGTCATTTTCCGTCATAATAATTTTCCCGCCATTTTTAATTAACCGAAAAACCTATTTTTGCAAACTCCTCCTAGGCCGTTGCTCCAATTTGCACGGAAATTGAACCAGATCATCTTCAGACTATGCTGACAAAACCGTATTAGACTCAAGATGATTATTGAATAACGCTCGAATGAAATCGACAAAGTGGCCACAAAAATTAAAGTCAGGCTCTATCTCCGCAACGCTTTAGCATATTCTAACCAAACATGGTGTGTGTTATGCCAACCATGACCTGAGGCTGCCTGCAGCATTTCGGCGCAGTGCCACCTAGTGGTCCAGAGATACAAAAATTTGATATTTTTGATTATAACTTAAGAACGTTATTTTTTTACCAAAACTGGTCTTTTTAGAGTCGGGGCATCACGCCGAGTCATACCATACCCAATTTTCCCATATCTACCATTTTGGGCGTCGGCCATTTTGAATTTTGAAAATTTTGACGGGGAAGGATTACGAAACTCGGTGTGTGTCTTCGTCACCAAGCCCTGAAAGTACTCAAAAAGTTTCAAGGCATAAGTTCTAATGAATTTCCCAATAATGCTAACAACTTTTGAATAAATGTGACTATTGGCATAAAACTGGTATTAATAGATTTGTTGGGTCATGCCAAGAGCATAGATCCCAATTTTACCATATTTGGCCAAACATTCTGTTCACCATTTTGATTTCCTTTAGAAACCTACTTTTTCAAACTCCTCCTAGACCATTTGTCTGATTTTCACCAAAATCGAATCGTAACATCTTCAGACTAATACAGCACAAAGGTATTAATTTCGTGTCAACAGACAAAACCGTTTTCATATACTGCAGCGACAAAGTTGAGCCATGATGCCAAAATGACTCTTGAGGCTGTATCTCTGCAATGCTTTGACATACTGACACCAAACTTTGCCTTTGTCATCTCACTCTGACCACACCACATCAATTTCATTACTGCGCCATCTATTGATCAAAAGTGATAAACCATTAAATCATATTATTAGTGACTGTATATATGATTTTTCAGCCATTTTGCCTAAAATCATCTTAAAATGCCTTTAATTGCTCATTGTTGCAGTTGGTCTAACCCTCCCAGCCATGTTGGCATGTCTTGTCTTCTTCTTTGCGCTTGGCCCCGTTAATGGCTGCTCGCAGCTATATTTTGTTACTGTGACAGTCAGAGCGCGTTCGTGACAACATAATACTAACATTACAGAGGATATGGAGCACGGGAACAACCGCAATACAGTAGTGACCACCCTATTCATGTAATAGTGTCACTAACGGTACATTAGATCTAGCTAATGACACTGTTACAGGAGGCTAGTCATCTAAAAACATAACCAAACACTTACCGCAGCCACAGGTGGTCCGCTTTGTCTTGTCTGTAGTCACTACCGATGGGATGGCCGTATCCTTCAGCCCATGTTTCATGGCCCGTGTGGCATATTCCATTTTTTTTAAATAGTCGTCCTTGGCTAAATGTTCTGAGCAAACCCGATGGTAGGCTACTTGATGATGGCTACAGGTTTTAGCCTCCTGTAACAGTGTCATTAGCTAGATCTAATGTACCGTTAGTGACACTATTACATGAATAGGGTGGTCACTACTGTATTGCGGTTGTTCCCGTGCTCCATATCCCCTGTAATGTTAGTATTGTGTTGTCATGAACGCGCTCTGACTGTCACAGTAACAAATGAGCGGTGCTAGAGGTAATTCGGCGTCTTGTCTATCAGCTTTCAAAGTTTGTAACTCCTTGTCTGTGTATTCTGGCTCAAAACGACATGGTTCTGGATTTTGGTTTGATACAAAGTAAAAATCCTCTGCCAATTCCTCAAAGTCAGCCATGCAACAGTCCCGTTCGCTACTATCTTCCTAGTCGCGTTGGTTTTGTTGACAGGCGTAACAGCGGGGCTTCTCCGGTCCTGCGGGCAAATCCCTCCGCAGAAGTAGAGCAGCGCTGCGCCTTCTGAGAATATAGTCCCCAGTGTGTACACGTTTATAAGATGGCTGTGTCTCATGTAACCTTGTTATTTGTACACACTGTGACTATACACATCACAACATGTCAATAGGAAAATGTTGGTGTTATTTTGTCACTTATTGAGCAGTAGGCTAGCTGGAGCCATTCACCTCCAGTCTTTGTGCTAAGCTAGGCTAGCGGTGGGTGCGTCAGACAGAGTTATGGGATGCACGGAGATGAGAATGGTATGTATGGACTTATCTAACTCTGGGGGATACAGTGAATAAGCTAAAGTCCCAAAAAAGTGGAGTGTTCCTTTAAATCATGTGGAAGGTGCTCCGTTAGAGGAGAACGCCCTTAGCATGTGAAACTCAATGTGGATGTTGTGATTCATATTTGCGGATGAGCTGAACTCATTTCTTTCTGTGATGACTCACTGCATCTCTGTTTCTTGGCGGGATTGAGTCTCTTTCCAGTAGATCAGGTCTCTCGCTCTTCCTCTGGAGGTTTAGCGGCAGCCGCTAATGAGGAAGAGGGTTGGACTCAAACAGCCGGTCCTTTGTTCTTCGGCTTAAAAGCTTCTGCGTCCGGTCATGGGCGTTTGAGGCGGTCGGGGAGGGAAAGATGTGAGGGAGCACTTGGAAGCATCGTGGGCGTTGAGGGATAATCTACCGGGGCTCAAGCCACATATAATTGTAATGTGAGAACAAATCATGAGGACGTTAATGAAGAAGTTTAGTGTAGCTTAGCGGTGCCAAAGCACTTCACAACACCCTAAACTCAAGCCCCAGACGGTGCAGATATAATGAGTGTTGACTTTTATCTTCTCCGTCATAAATCCAGCTCTTTTAGGTGGTGCGCTCACTCTGCTGATGAAAGGGGAATCATGTTTTAGGCCAGGACATTTCTTACAGTAATCTAGCTAACTGTTTAGCATTCATTCATTTAGCAGGTGCTTTTATTTTAAGTGACTTGCAAATGAGGGATACAGCGCAAGAGTTTCATCCTGAAGCATGAGCAACACCGCAGGGTTTTTGTTGTATAAAGACTTAAAGAGTGAAGGTGTGACATCTTTAGATGGCTCTTGATGTGAGCAGACTAGCTACAAGCGAAGTGAGATGAAGAGCCCGATATACTTCAAGTGCAGTCAAAGGACGAACAATATCATAAGTTCTTTTAGAGTTTGCTTTGGGAGTTTGAAACAGCTTTCTGGAAAACTTCGCTCTGGTTGGAAACACGCCTTTGAACCGCCATTGGTCCATGGTAATGATGTCATAAGGGGGCGTGACTATGAGGCTCCGCCCCCTTGAGGTGTTAATCTTCTCCGGTTCATTTCTTCTGTTCAGTCCGTCGAGGTCAGACTAGGGGTGTGCGATACTGACAAAAATTATTCCTCAATATTTTATATTTTCAATATTTAACCTAATTAAATGTATGTGTATCTTTTGTGTGAGTCATTGAGTTTCAACTGATTCAGACGGCTGATTCATTCAGGAACGAAGCATTTGACTGTCTTAATGAGTGAGTCATTGAATCATTCATTCAAATGGCTGATTCATTCAGGAACGAAGCATTTGACTGTCTTAATGAGTGAGTCATTGAATCATTCATTCAACCAATTAATTCAAACGGCTGGTTCATTCAGGAACGAAGCATTTAACTGTCTTAATGAGTGAGTCATTGAATCATTCATTCAAACGGCTGATTCATTCAGGAACGAAGCGTTTGACTGTCTTAATGAGTGAGTCATTGAATCATTCATTCAACCAATTAATTCAAACGGCTGATTCATTCAGGAACGAAGCATTTGACTGTCTTAATGAGTGAGTCATTGAATCATTCATTCAAACGGCTGATTCATTCAGGAACGAAGTGTTTGACTGTCTTAATGAGTGAGTCATTGAATCATTCATTCAACCAATTAATTCAAACGGCTGATTCATTCAGGAACGAAGCATTTGACTGTCTTAATGAGTGAGTCATTGAATCATTCATTCATCTGATTAATTTGAACGGCTGATTCATTCAGGAACGAAGCATTTGACTCTCTTAATGAGTGAGTCATTGAATCATTCATTCATCTGATTAATTCGAAGGGCTGATTCATTCAGGAACGAAGCATTTGACTCTCTTAATGAGTGAGTCATTGAATCATTCGTTCATCTGATTAATTCGAACGGCTGATTCATTCAGGAACGAAGCATTTGACTCTCTTAATGAGTGAGTCATTGAATCATTCATTCATCTGATTAATTCGAACGGCTGATTCATTCAGGAACAAAGTATTTGACTCTCTTAATCAGTGAAAAGCGCGTCCGTGAAGGCGAGCTGTGAAGGCTAGCACAACGTCTCTATTAATTCACGCATTTAGTAGATATAATGTGATGTTAATTTTAAAGCACTGAATCGCTATTGAATGGCGATTCATTCGATTCTTAGCATTTTAAATCGATTATCGGCTGAAATAAACGATTCACGATTCAAAATGATCGTTACACCCCTGGAATTTACACTAACTGTGCAACATCAACACTGATATTGAACTGAAATGATGTTTTTCTGCTGTAGAGCTGCTTTACATCTGAATTGAGTTATTTTACATCATTTTCCTGTTTATTACTGTGAAGCTGCTTTGAAACCATCTGTATAAATAATGTGACTTTTGCACTGGCATCCCATAATGCATCCCTCATCCCTCAATAATTACATGAAGCAAACACACTGCGGAGACATAACCTGATATCTGTTGTCACTTCATTTGTCTTTTTGAGTTTGGAGTGCGAGTTCACTTTTCCTCAGGAGCACATTAGAGGATGATGTAGAGCATTTGCTCCAGGTTTAACAAACATACTCCACTGACACTTAGATATCCAGATGTGTTCTGACACATGTTTTATGAATTCCCTGGAGGAAGCTAATGACATGGATATGGCCATTATCAGAGACATTTATGTGTTTATATAACAGACGGTTCCACTGGCTATGTGCTCCGCTCATTAATGTCAGATCTGAGCCTCGTAACTGTGCAGTGATGATCCAGTATCGACTGCGCTCGCTCACCTCGGTGTCTTTACCCGCGCGCTACTCTCACTGAAGGACAGGAGTCATGAAGGGCTGATTATAAAGGTGCTTTCACACAGACCTTCATCCGCTCCCGCTGGATTGTGTTCGCACGGTATTTTATGCCAGAACCACAATACATTTGTATCATTAAAGCGGCAGCTGTTGCTAGGTAACGACGACACAGAAAAAGGCGGCAAAATGGATAGAGTTGTCCGCCTCACTTTATTACTTTTGTTTTTGAACCTTTGGTTTGGTTCAGAGCAGAACATCACTTGCATCTGCTCTATTTTTTGTGTCTGTGTGAACCGTGCGTGTTCAACGCGTGGTTTTATTTCCTTAAAGAGTGAGTCAATGAATCGTCGATTCATTTAGGAACGAAGCATTTGACTCTCTTAATGCGTGAGTCATTGAATCATTCATTCATCTGATTCATTCAAACAGTTGATTCATTCAGGAACGAAGCATTTGACTGTCTAAATGAGTGAGTCATTGAATCATTCATTCATCTGATTAATTAGAACGGCTGATTCATTCAGGAACGAAGCATTTGACTCTCTTAATCAGTGAGTCATTGAATCATTAATTCAACCGATTCATTCAAACGGCTGATTCATTCAGGAACGATACATTTGACTCTCTTAATCAGTGAGTCATTGAATCATTCATTCAACCGATTCATTCCAACGGCTGATTCATTCAGGAACGATACATTTGACTCTCTTAATCAGTGAGTCATTGAATCATTCATTCATCTGATTAATTCGAACGGCTGATTCATTCAGGAATGAAGCATTTGACTCTCTTAATCAGTGAGTCATTGAATCATTCATTCAACTGATTCATTCAAACGGCTGATTCATTCAGGAACGATACATTTGACTCTCTTAATCAGTGAGTCATTGAATCATTCATTCCAACGGCTGATTCATTCAGGAACGATACATTTGACTCTCTTAATCAGTGAGTCATTGAATCATTCATTCAACCGATTCATTCCAACGGCTGATTCATTCAGGAATGATACATTTGACTCTCTTAATCAGTGAGTCATTGAATCATTCATTCATCTGATTAATTCGAACGGCTGATTCATTCAGGAACGAAGCATTTGACTCTCTTAATCAGTGAGTCATTGAATCATTCATTCAACTGATTCATTCAAACGGCTGATTCATTCAGGAACGAAGCATTTGACTCTCTTAATGCGTGAGTCATTGAATCATTCATTCAAACTGCTGATTCATTCAGGAATGAAGCATTTGGCTCTCTTAATCAGTGAGTCATTGAATCATTCATTCATCTGATTAATTCGAATGGCTGATTCATTCAGGAATGAAGCATTTGACTCTCTTAATCAGTGAGTCATTGAATCATTCATTCAACCGATTCATTCCAACGGCTGATTCATTCAGGAACAAAGCATTTGGCTCTCTTAATCAGTGAGTCATTGAATCATTCATTCAACCGATTCATTCCAACGGCTGATTCATTCAGGAATGATACATTTGACTCTCTTAATCAGTGAGTCATTGAATCATTCATTCATCTGATTAATTCGAATGGCTGATTCATTCAGGAATGAAGCATTTGACTCTCTTAATCAGTGAGTCATTGAATCATTCATTCAACCGATTCATTCCAACGGCTGATTCATTCAGGAACAAAGCATTTGGCTCTCTTAATCAGTGAGTCATTGAATCATTCATTCAACCGATTCATTCCAACGGCTGATTCATTCAGGAATGATACATTTGACTCTCTTAATCAGTGAGTCATTGAATCATTCATTCATCTGATTAATTCGAACGGCTGATTCATTCAGGAATGAAGCATTTGACTCTCTTAATCAGTGAGTCATTGAATCATTCATTCATCTGATTCATTCAAACTGCTGATTCATTCAGGAATGAAGCATTTGACTCTCTTAATCAGTGAGTCATTGAATCATTCATTCATCTGATTAATTCGAATGGCTGATTCATTCAGGAATGAAGCATTTGACTCTCTTAATCAGTGAGTCATTGAATCATTCATTCAACCGATTCATTCCAACGGCTGATTCATTCAGGAACAAAGCATTTGGCTCTCTTAAAGGGGGGGTGAAACACTCATTTTCAGTCAATCTCATGTCAATCTTGAGTACCTATAGCAGGGGTCCCAAACTCATGTTACCTGGGGGCCGCTGGAGGTAGACTCTGGGTCAGGCTGGGCCGCAAGTATTCCACAAAAATCGTCTCAATCTTTATTATTATCAGTTCTTCAACATGAATGGTTCTTTATGAAGGCTTATCTTGCCTACTCAATTTTTTTAAAATATAGCCTATAGAAATTAAATCATTATGTAATAATGAATGATTTAAATTTTATTTGAAATAATAGACTAATTCAAAGCAAGGCCGCACCCAGGTCAAACAGAACAGTGAACGAAATTCCAGGTCTAATTCTAGCTGGGAAATAATCTATTTTGGACTATTTGCAAACAATATTTCATTTAATTTGTGTCAAATATATTATTAGTCCCGAGATTCTTCACATGAGTGATTAAATACATAGATTCGCTACAAATATTTGAGTTCCCAGGTGGTTTAGTGGTAGAATTTGCGTAAACCGTCTCAAAGGTTCCGAGTTCTATTCCGCTCTCATATAGTTTTTTTTCTTCTTCATTAAAATCAAAGATGCTCATCAATGATTGTATATTAAGAGCATGGACATGTTGTGTGCATGTGTGTGTGTGCATTTTGTTTTTTGATTTAACTGGAAAGAATATCGTCTCTCCGCAACGGCATGAAGCGATAGATTGACGCGCTCGTCTGTCTGTGTGTGTGTGTGTGTGTGTGTGTGTGAATATTGTGCACGAACCCCGCCTACTTTGATTTGATTGGCCATCTGAGCGCTGTTAGACCACATTGGTTTCGACTGTCTGATCAGCCTCAAATTCTGTTCCTGTCAATCACGCGGTGTCAACCAATTATAATTATAATTACTTAATAATTGACTTTCCAATTATAGTAATATTAATGGATGTTGATCATTAATATTTTTCACTGTATATTTAATTGTGGACATTTCTGCCTATTTGAGACAAAGCTGTAATAATGTAACAATAGTAGAGCTGTGTGTCCTCTTGCCCTCATAAAAATAGTATTATTGTCTTGTTCCTTTCTCAGAGTGAACAAACACATCACAATATTCCTCATTATAATAATTCAGACGCAGAATAAAGGGGCGGGGCCTGTGAGTGAGTTAGTCGTGTTTTGAAACAGGTGGTTATGGGAAGGGGCGGGGCATTTCACAAACACCCATCACAACACACTGCTCCAGCCGACCAATCAGAGCTCAGTGTGCTTTTCAGAAGGAGGGGCTTCATAGAGACAGAGCGTTACTGACAGACTGGGAAGAGAGGAGCCGCAACATAATCAGCATTCAACTGCTCTAGTAGGGCATAATATGTGCTCTTTAATAATTCTCTCTCTCTCTCTCTCTCTCTCTCTCTCTCTCTCTCTCTCTCTCTCTCTCTCTTAGAGTTGACTCTGCAGCAGGCTTTGCACCAGTCTGTATTCATGCCATGCTCCAGCCCGTCTCCCAGCATGCCTCACTGCTGGGACCAGCACAGCAAGCTGCTTCCGACAGTGGCAGGCATCACGGCCAGTAAAGTGGCAGCGTGGAGCGTGGATGAGGTACACAGCTCTCCATATCCCGCCTGCGGTTCAGTTACGCTTTGTTGAGTAAATGCCGTTTTATTTTCCTCCTCTGATCCTCATTGTCATTCTGTAGGTGATCGAGTTCATCCAAGGACTTCCCGGCTGCAGAGAACAAGTGCGCACCTTCAGAGAGGAGGTAAATTATTCCCTGTAATCACAGGATCAGCCGAGTAACCGGAGCATTTACGGAACAGAATCTCATGGTGCATAAGGAAGAGAGAGCAAGGTGCATGATGGGATATGTGAGGAGATCTCATTGAAGCCATTTATAGGCATGTCAAGTCATCCCACGTCACAGCATCATGTCTGTTTACTACTAACAGGCCCGAGGGCTGGTGCTTTAAATAATCCTGTCTGCTCTTCCTCTGGTTTCCCATCTCTCGCTCCTCCTGTTCTCTTCTGCACTTCCTTTTGTTTTATAATTATTTACTGTGTGCAAATGTCATACATCAGGGTCCAAATGTCTCAAGACCTCTGGTGGAAATGAGTTTACCTTCTTTATCCCAGTCATAAGACGTTGATATTTGGTTGACCAAAATTCAATGTCAGCTCAACGTCTAATGCCAACGTTAACTTGACGTCGATATTTAGTTGTTTTTAGGTTGTTGTAAAGTAACCAAAATCCAACGTTGAGTCAACGTCATATTGACGTCAGACATTTAGTCGTGAGGTATGGTGACCAAAACCCAACGTCTCCTTAACGTCATAAAGGGAACGTCCACACAACGTCAACTTCTAACATCATTAGGCGATGTTGGCTTTAGGCTGTGTTGTTACAGGAGCCGTGATGAAGACAGTCCGTCCAGAAAAATGCGGCTTTTTTGTGTGATTGTTGCGGGCAGAAATCCTTGATTATGCAGCATGTTTTCTTAAAAAATGCCATGAAAAATGCGGGAACTTGTAAAAACTGCGGTTTGATGAAAAAGAGAAAAAAAGCACTACATCACAGAAAGTGCTGGAATATTTAAGTTCTCATCTTGTTTTATTGAAGACCTTAATAAACACACGGCTCAAATTTACAAAACATTGAGTCAAACAAGTTCTGTAGCTTTACAAAAGGAATATGCTACAACTTCTGAAAAATGAATAAATAACTTCCTGTTTTACAGAGGTAGCTTTACAAAACAGACATTTGAGTGCTTCAATGCACAAAGTGCAATCTCTTAAAGGGTTAGTTCACCCAAAAATGTAAATTCTATCATTAATGACGTCCCCTCATGTCGCTGGACACCCGTCAGACCTCCCTTCATCTCTAAATAACGACTTAAATAGTGATGACCGATTTCAAAACACAGCATCATGATGCTATGAATCAGTGAATCGACTCACTGATTCATAATGCTTCAAACCGCTGAATCGACTCACTGATTCATAACGCTCCAAACCGCTGAATCGACTCACTGACTCATAACGCTTCAAACTGATTCATAACGCTTCAAACCGCTGAATCGACTCACTGATTCATAACGCTTCAAACCGCTGAATCGACTCATTGATTCATAATGCTTCAAACCGCTGAATCGACTCACTGATTCATAACGCTCCAAACCGCTGAATCGACTCACTGATTCATAACGCTCCAAACCGCTGAATCGACTCACTGATTCATAACGCTTCAAACCGCTGAATCGACTCACTGACTCATAACGCTTCAAACCGCTGAATCGACTCATTGACTCATAACGCTCCAAACCGCTGAATCGACTCACTGACTCATAACACTTCAAACCGCTGAATCGACTCACTGACTCATAACGCTTCAAACCGCTGAATCGACTCACTGATTCATAACGCTCCAAACCGCTGAATCGACTCACTGACTCATAACGCTTCAAACCGCTGAATCGACTCACTGACTCATAACGCTTCAAACCGCTGAATCGACTCACTGACTCATAACGCTTCAAACCGCTGAATCGACTCACTGACTCATAACGCTTCAAACCGCTGAATCGACTCACTGATTCATAACGCTCCAAACCGCTGAATCGACTCACTGACTCATAACGCTTCAAACCGCTGAATCGACTCACTGACTCATAACGCTTCAAACCGCTGAATCGACTCACTGACTCATAACGCTTCAAACCGCTGAATCGACTCACTGACTCATAACGCTTCAAACCGCTGAATCGACTCACTGATTCATAACGCTCCAAACCGCTGAATCGACTCACTGACTCATAACGCTTCAAACCGCTGAATCGACTCACTGACTCATAACGCTTCAAACCGCTGAATCGACTCACTGACTCATAACGCTTCAAACCGCTGAATCGACTCACTGACTCATAACGCTTCAAACCGCTGAATCGACTCACTGATTCATAACGCTTCAAACCGCTGAATCGACTCACTGATTCATAACGCTCCAAACCGCTGAATCGACTCACTGATTCATAACGCTCCAAACCGCTGAATCGACTCACTGATTCATAACGCTTCAAACCGCTGAATCGACTCACTGACTCATAACGCTTCAAACCGCTGAATCGACTCATTGACTCATAACGCTCCAAACCGCTGAATCGACTCACTGACTCATAACGCTTCAAACCGCTAAATCGACTCACTGACTCATAACGCTTCAAACCGCTGAATCGACTCATTGACTCATAACGCTCCAAACCGCTGAATTGACTCACTGATTCATAATGCTTCAAACCGCTGAATCGACTCACTGACTCATAACGCTTCAAACCGCTGAATCGACTCACTGATTCATAACGCTCCAAACCGCTGAATCGACTCACTGACTTATAACGCTTCAAACCGCTGAATCGACTCACTGATTCATAACGCTTCAAACCGCTGAATCGACTCACTGATTCATAACGCTTCAAACCGCTGAATCGACTCACTGACTCATAACGCTTCAAACCGCTGAATCGACTCATTGACTCATAACGCTCCAAACCGCTGAATTGACTCACTGATTCATAATGCTTCAAACCGCTGAATCGACTCACTGACTCATAACGCTTCAAACCGCTGAATCGACTCACTGATTCATAACGCTCCAAACCGCTGAATCGACTCACTGACTTATAACGCTTCAAACCGCTGAATCGACTCACTGATTCATAACGCTTCAAACCGCTGAATCGACTCACTGATTCATAACGCTTCAAACCGCTGAATCGACTCACTGATTCATAACGCTCCAAACCGCTGAATCGACTCACTGACTTATAACGCTTCAAACCGCTGAATCGACTCACTGACTCATAACGCTTCAAACCGCTGAATCGACTCACTGACTCATAACGCTTCAAACCGCTGAATCGACTCACTGACTCATAACGCTCCAAACCGCTGAATCGACTCACTGACTCATAACGCTTCAAACCGCTGAATCGACTCACTGATTCATAACGCTCTGAAGCTTCATGATGCTGTTCTGAAATCGGTCATCACAGGGAAACTGCTTTGCTCTTTTGCTGTTATGTTTGTTGGCCAATGGGAGTTTGCGCTTCATCATGGTTTCACTGGTATCTATGGTTTCTCCGCGGGGTTTGCAGCTTTTCGATGACGTTCACGTCGGGTTATAACGTCACTTCAAAGCGTTCCCATGGCAACAGGGGGAAATGGCGGCTCTTGTGTGAAGTAACGAACATCATCTTTCTGCTAATATATATGTGACTTTTTTTGCAACGAAAATGCGGGGATTATGAAATCATGCTAGCCCCGCATATTTTGCACGCGGAAATAGGCAATTTATGCGGTGTATTTGAAAAAATGCGGCCCCCGCATAAATATGCGGACTTTGGCTGATTATGCGTTAAATCATCTGATCGCATAATCACGCTTTTCTGGAGGGACTGTGAAGAGATCATCAGTGTTATTCACCGGTAGGGTCGCCACCCGTCCCGTGATATACAGAATCGTCCTGTATCAAACCAATACCAAATAAAATGTCCCGTATTTTACATAGGTCCACTGTCCACACATAGTTCAATAAGCACATTAGGATTTTGCAGTGTGGAGAATACTAATAGCAAATATAAAGAAATCAATTTAAGTAATAAGGAGTAGAGAAGCTCATTTGTGCGTGATTGCGTTTTAGCGGCGTTGTTGCCATAGCGCCGGCGAGAACGTGCGCTGTAAACTTCTTTTAAAAACATGTCGAGCTCGCGTCCACCGTTTGAACACAAGAGGATCTCTTCTCCAGATATAGGGCTGAAGAGAGAAACGGGATCAATGATGAACCTCAGAGAAGCCTTTCAGCTCCTCAGACTGACTGACTTAAAGCAACATCCCTGCTTCTTAAAGCAGGCCTATTAGTTTTTTTTTATGGATAATATATTACTATAATATTATCAGAGCTTGGCAGACAGAATTATTATATTTTTTAGACAGGTTAATCAATAGATTATAGCCTAATTAATGTTATTATTAATGTATCATTTAGCTAGGCTATATTAATCATACATAATAAATAATCCTGTCATATAAAGCTTATGCCAATAAAAAAAAATTATTTAGATAAAAATGGGACAAATAATTACATAATAATAGTCATAATTTAAATAAATTAATACAAACATTTTTGAATTTCAGAATTGTCACAAAACAGTGATTACTGGTTCAGAATGACTGCTTAAAGGGATAGTTCACCCAAAAATGAAAATTCTGTCATTATATTTACTCACCCGTAAGATGTTCCAAATATGTATAAATGTCTTTACGTTGAACACATTGGAAGATTCATTCCTATTATGAAAGTCAATGGTGCCCCCAAAGCAGCCTGGGGAGAGTAAATGATGACAATTTTCATTTTGGGGTGAACTATCCCTTTAAAGCAGGGGTCACCAACTAGCGGACTCCGGTCCGAATCCGGACCGCGAGATGCGTCCATCCCGACCGCGAAGCCTTTTGACGTAATGAAATAAATATGCCACATCGTGCCACGCCATTAAAAAAAATCCCATTTATATCAGGCAGCTCAGTAGAACCGTTTGAGTCCCATGTCGCCACGGGTTGCGACGACAGTTAACGTTACTCTGCTCACTGTTGCTGCGTTCAGACGCGCGATCACACATGCAGTGAAGAAGAGACTGATGGTGCGTTGACACGTCATGCACGCCGCTTAATTCGCGCCACAGAATGTCTATTTGCGTCTTTGCATTGCCTTAAATCACTCGCACGAAACGCTTCATCCGCGTCCGGTGTGAACGCACCATCAGAGCAGGGAGCAGCGCGCAAAAACAATGGCATTTTCAAAATTAGGAAAGTTGACGCTGAAAACCGAGTTTTTTTTAGGCCTGTGTGGCTCATTTGCTCTGATTCTGTTGCGGTTGTCAAAAGTGGAAACATTAACCTCTTAACTGTCACCTGGTGCTCTTTTTTTGATCACCTTTTTTCGTATCATATATTTTAGTAATTATCATAAATTAGGTATCAATCGAAAGCTTACAAACTCAAAATGCATCGTGTGAAAACCGTTTTGAAATTGGACGTTGCGTTACCATGGAAATGGTACTTTAAATTATTTTATCAGGCTCCTCCCCTAGTGGGCGGTGTCATGTTTCATATTACAACATTTATTTGAACTACTTTATAATCAAAATCTTTTCCAATCTTGACAAAACACATATCGATGGAAAGGTCTGAGTCTCAAGGGTCCATATTTGGTGACCGTTTTGTGATGGAAGTGACATTTGCACAGAAAATTACAGGAGAATGCATCAAAAAAACAATCAATGGAATTTGAATGACACCCGGTGGCTGTGTTTGGTACAGCGCCTAAACAAAATCTCATGGGAACTTCAATTTTTGTGATATCAACTTCAAATTTGGTTAGACATATGGCTTTGATTTTATAGTAATTTTAGATTTAAACATTTTTGTAAAATATATATTTTATATAAAATAAAATCAAATTTAGTACAGTATTTTTTATTTACAGTAAATTTAAACTTCCATAACTTTTTCATACTTTCATATTTTGAATTGATTTCACTTTAGAAATAATCTGCATGATGGGAAAAAGCTTTAAAACAAGACCAAGTTTTGGTCTATATTCTAAAGTATTCTTGAATTACAGCCCTTTAAGTTTGGATAGTGCATTTTCATGTGTATTCTCAAAAAGGGGGATGACAGTTAAGAGGTTAAAAAAATAAATTCCAACTCTGGTATTTTTGTGTTTCTGAGTGATATTGCTAATGATATTTCACCAGTGCAATGTGAAGCACAGCAGAGAGCAGTGTTCAATATTACACACATTTAGTTAAGACTATACATGTGAATAAACATAAACTGTGTTATGAGATTTCAGATGTTCTGATCCGGGGGTTTGCGTTCATTGACTGTTATTATTTATCTCAGTTCAGCAGGGAAGAGCACTTTAGTTGCTAGTAATGTTGAAATGAAGGGCAGATTTAGAGATGAAGGCATTTTTAGTTCATCATATTTTTGTCAGACATGGTTACTGGTTGAATTGAGATATTTTGTACCAAAGCAACTTAAAGGACAGAACAACAACAAAATGAGATCAATGTTGTGAAGGATTATGTTTGCTTTAACAATATGAACAGATTATATTTGTTCAATTAAGAACAAATGCTATCTACACTCATTTCTTTAGTCTGGCAATAAACATACATTATTGTTTTTAGGGATATAATTGTCCGGACCTCGGCCGGTGAGGAGGGTTCATTTACTGGACCTCAAGCAATTTTAGTTGAAGACCCCTGCTTTAAAGAGTCAAATATAAAATATTATAAAATGTGTTTTATTGCAAGTTCACATACTTGATCTCATGTTTTCTTATGGTTTATTGTTGAGCTGTCAAGTTGTCATGTTTGAAATAATCAGTTCATGACTTATTTTTTAATTGTGTCCTTGAAATTTTTTTGGGGGGGAGGGCGGTGTCGTGAAAGGGTGTCCCTTATTTTGCCAGATTGAAGATGGCAACCCTATTCACCGGTCATAATGTTATGCCTGATCTGTGTATGTGATCACCAAATGTCTCTGTTTGTAAACAGAAATGAGATCTTTCAGCAATCAGTGGTTTGTAACAGTGTTGTCGAGGACATTAGAAAACGATTGACAGCTGTGTTTGGTTTCAGCAAATAGACGGCGAGGCCTTCCTGTTACTGACCCAGGTGGACCTGGTGAAGATCCTCAGCATTAAACTAGGACCTGCGCTGAAAATATACAACTCCATCCTGATGTTTAAGACCTCGGAGAACTCGGCCTGCAACGAACTCTGACCCGAGAGCCATCATTACTGCTTCAGTCCAAGGGCTCGTCGTGAAGGTTCACACACTATACACACGGAGAACAGGACTAATAGGACATATAATTCATAATTCATCTAGACAGACGCGTGTATATGTATGCACTCATGAGGGTTTGATGTAGTGCCCTTTCATTACGGTGTGGGGGAGAATGTATATTTCGCTGAGGGGTTATTCTGAATTCAGGTGCTAAACGAATGTTTCCAGGTAGAGTTTCTCTTACATCTGACACTGGTGTTTCCCAGACAGGGACCGGATCTGGGATCAGGACACTGTTGCTGTCTGGGTTCTCTAGATGCAGATCACTGAAGCGTTTGCAAAGGGAAATCTGCGCCCTTTGACTTGATCATTCGCTTCCGTTCAAGTCTGAATATCTTTAGAGCGCATGTGAAGTCTCAAAAGAGCAAGAGTGAGGTGAACACACTGATCCTCCTGAGCATGACATTTGGACATCATATGACTTTCCAATGTCATGTTAAAGGAACACGTCACTATTTTTCAAAACTAGAGTTGAGTTTGACCGTTTTCGACTCCATTCAGCCGATCTCCGGGTCTGGCGCTAGCACTTTTAGCATAGCTTAGCATAGATCATTGAATCTGATTAGACCGTTAGCATCTCGCTCGCTCATATTTAAAACGTGACTCTTCTGTAGTTCCATCGTGTACTAAGACCGACAGAAAATGAGAAGTTGTGATTTTCTAGGCCGATATGGCAGGAACTATACTCTCATTCCTGCGTAATAATCAAGAGCTGTGAGCCGCCCCATGAGTGCAGCGGCGCAATGATATTACGGAAAATAGTCCCCAGCGCTCCCTGTGTAAGCACGCTGCGTAATATAATATAATAATGTAAAATAGGCTAACTTCCATCAACATAACCAACGGGACAGCCTGTTTACACAGGGAGCGCTGGGGACTATTTTCCGTAATGCGCCGCTGCACTCATGGGGCGGCTCACAGCTCTTGATTATTACGCAGGAATGAGAGTATAGTTCCTCCATATCGGCCTAGAAAATCACAACTTCTCATTTTCCGTCGGTCTTAGTACACGATGGAACTACAGAAGAGTCACGTTTTAAATATGAGCGAGCGAGATGCTAACGGTCTAATCAGATTCAATGATCTATGCTAAGCTATGCTAAAAGTGCTAGCGCCAGACCCGGAGATCGGCTGAATGCATTCGAAAACGGTCAAACTCTGTTCAACTCTAGGGGAGACGGAGAATGAGTCAAAAATAGTGGCGTGTTCCTTTAACGCACAGTCCTTCTCTTCTTCACTTAGTCATGGATTTGATGATATTTGTCCATGTTCTCTCTCTTTGTTGTTTCGATACGGCGGATGTAGAAATGGAGAACGGAGGGTGAAGCGTCACTCAAGGCACAAATAAACATTACGAGAGCCATATTTGGTATTTTGTAATAGAATGTAACTCAAGACTTATGAATACCTTCATCAGTATAAGAAGAAAAGAGTGGTTTTCCTTTAATATACAGACATGAGTATTAATTTGTTTGTGTTGCTGAGGCATGCAGCATTAAATACTTCACATTTATTCAAGTTTAATACTTTGACTATTTAAAATGAAGTGTTGGGCGTGTGTGTTTAACAGATCTAAACAGTTGTGTAGTGTTGAAACGCTGGTTATTATGATTTCAAAGCTCATTTTTCATGTAGGATGTTTTTCTTTCTGTCCCGGGAGCTTATAATGAACAGTTTGTTTGGGGAATTAAATGAAATCTAAAGCTGTGTAAATAAGGAACGGTTTGGTGTGGACGGCTAAACTTCACTGTAATTCATTTGCAAATAAACTTGATGATCCAAACTACACGATTGTCTTTTTAATGTTTGCATAATTAAGATTAAAACGCAGTGTGTGTTTAGCTGCTGGATTTAATGATGACACTTTCTATGAAGCCTGTATTTATAAAGAATCATAAGGGTGTTCTTAATGCATTATAATACATGCATTATGCCCTATAAACATCCTTATAATGTGCTGTATCAGCTTATCAATAATAATAACAGCAGGTACAATACAATAAAATACTTATTTGTGGTTATAACTTTTAAGAGCACAATGCATTATAACACTAGATGAAGTGTGATATAAATACAGGCTTCACTGTTTTGATGATTTGATTTCATTAGTATTCTATACCGGAGTATACCTCTACCACTGATTGATATCCCACACCTGTTTCTGATTGATCATGTTTTAATGATTGGCTTTGTTCAGAATAGGATACCACTCATACTTACAGTGCAGTGTTTATACCGAATGCATGGAAAATCTTAATGATCGACCTCATTTGCCAAAATGTGTGAAATACATATCCCACTATGCAATGCAATCAACTTGACGTCCCATTTCCAGTGTGATGAACAAACGAGGAAGTCGTGTTCGGCAGTAGTGTTCACCTAAATCCATGATTTAACTGCACTGCTTGGACTACACAAAGTTGGATAAAAATGGACACCACTGGCTGAATAAAACATGGAACATGAGCACATCTAGTCACTCTTGAAATGCGTTAAATGACCTTCAAAAATGGGGTACTGGTAGAATAGATAACACTTTAATAAAACCCTGAGAGAACATGCATTGTGAGCTCGCTGAACTCAATCTTAACTAGCGTCTGCAACTGCCCACAGACAAGCTGCAAGGAACCAATCATGCCAGCTTGGTTCAAATGGGCCCTTATCGAAGACGGGAAGATCTTTTTGATGCATAAGGTGCAAAAAGGTGTAACATTGCAAGAACCTAGTAGCTACTACTTGCTTCTTTCAGTTATGTGTACACTTACCAATGGCTCATTTTGTGTTGTGTTGAGATGACGATCAGCAATGACGATCCTCCAGGGATTAATCTGTTATTAGACCTGGGCAAGGCTAAACATGTCTCTGATGTTGGAAGGAAGCTTTATATTCGTTATGTCCTTTAAACTCATTAAGCTAGATTAACACACATCACCCATTTCACCCAGATTCATATTTGCTAATACATGCTGTTTGTTCATTTTTAATTAAGTGTTGGCGGTGTGAGGAATCGGGTGGGAGGGACTTCCAAGGCTGTATCTCAATGCTAGTTTTACTTGATCTTAGAGCTGCATTTGACGCTGTATAGATCATAAAATACTACAGAATTACACGGGTATTAAGGTGGTTTAGATCGTATCAGACCGCTACCATTTTGTCTATTTAAACTGGGAAAAAATCTAAGATAACATCAGTAAATTATGGAGTGCCGCAAGGATCTGTGTTCGGCCCTCTGCTATTTTCTGTTAAGTCTCGTCGTGAGTGAGGAATCTGGGTGTGCTCTTTAATACCAGTCTTTCATTTGAAAGCCACGTTTCTTGCATCTGTAAAACTCAGACTGTCCTCCAAAAAAACCCCACTCTATAGGTCGTTTTTCAAGCACCTTATCACAACCTTTATTTACGGTTTAAAGTCATGCGCCCTCTAGCTGGCGTAAAAATAATTGACACAGTGTCGTGTTACGTCTTTCATCAAGAAATGACGTAAGACTGTCGTTACCAATCAAAATGCGTGTTCAATTAAATGCAATGTGTGGACTTTTTACCATATTTCCATTTAGCAAAAATATTTTTTTATTAACAACTACACCCAGCCAGTGATTTACAGTGCATATACACTTTATGAGCACATGCGCTCCCTGGGATCGAACCCACGATTGCATGATCACATGATTACATGATGTTGTATTTTGCGATGCTCTATGAAAAACACGAAATATGACGCAAATAAAAGAAAACAAAGCATTAAAATGAAAGTGTCCTGTTATCGATAGGGCACAACTTTAGTAAATGCTCCTATGGGTCGTATTTCAGGGAAGTGACAAATGACCTATATAGGCGTATTGGTTGGAGGACATGTTGGTAAAACTGTATTCTTCCATCTTAAAAAAATATCTAAATTTCGACATATGCTCTTAATGACAAATACAGAACAGTCCATGCGTTCATGAGCTCAAGGCTACATTATTGTAATGCTCTACTGCAAGAGTCAAACTGCCCAACTAATGGGAACACTGATCACCATAATGGTGACCAAACATTTCCAATAAATCATTAACATATAAACCACCGTTAATTCTCAATAAGAGCTTCTGTAGATGTCTGACAGATATAAAGTCAGTCTGGTTAGTGATAAGTGAAGCTGGTAATGATTAATCCTCCTCTGCTGAGATCTTCAGAGATTTAATCTCAGGCTGTGGCTGAAGTCAGCTGTAGTTCTTATGTTTCTCTGTCCTTCAGTGGTTCTGCTTGTTAACAGCAGGTGTTCATCACTAATGCTCAATCATCACTTCATGATTCTCTTAATTATCTCATTAACTTTAGCACTGCTTTAGTGTTATTTTAACTTGTGTAGAGTGGGACCAAATGTACTCTGAGTTGATTTAACTCTAGGGATTCTGCTGTGTAATGTCACTAAATGAAATGTCGACCCAGGACGAGTGATAGGACTGTGAAGCTAGCATATTGCATATTCACATATTCATATAAAATGTTTTAATGTGAATACGTCTATGAAGGATCATACTGTTCCAAAAGAAGCCAAAGCATCAAGTCGCCAAACAAGTGGACCAGACATTTTATTAAAACCGATATTTCTGGTCTTGTCTTCTGACAGGACAGTAGAATGATTACCATGCTGTCATGTTCCTGTGAGTCCAGTCCGGGGTGGCTCTTGTCACCTTCAGTTCAGCTGATAGACTCACATTTGCTTTGTGTTTCCATGAGCAACGGTGACAGATCCTGAATAGTGTTCTTCCTGCACCAGTGAAGCGACTGCCATCGAGATGAATGGGAAATCTACAAGACAACTTCCTCTAGGTGTGATAGACCTACAGTGACTGTGTTTCGGACTGCTGTGTGGTGTTTTCAAATGAATAAGTGGACGATGTAGATCAGATCTGTGCTCACTGATCATCACACATGCATAACTAAATCATAACAGTCTGTGTGACCTAATAAGGCATGCGACTGAAACAATAACAGATTAACTCACATATTAACATGAGCAACAAAAAATCTGTAGTTACATATTCAGTGGCATAGCAAGTGTTTCTGTCCAATAATCAAAATTTAAGCATCAAAATGGATTGGAAATATAATATATCCTTCGGTTTGACAGCTAAAAATCTCAAATGAATTTGCTCTGTTATGCATTGAAAGCAGTTTTGGTCATTTATACTGTGCAACCCACAAAATATTCATTAAAAATAAACTATTTTTAAACTAACCAAGCCTCATTCATCCTTCCAATCACAACACTCAGCACAGAAACCGAGTAGACGGCACATAGTAACTGTTTCCTCCGTGTGAACTAGTTTTCCTCCTCCAGCGTCACGGCAACATGCATCAGCGTCACCATGGAGACCTCACATCCTAAATCTTGATGTTCTTAAAAGCTTCTGGTGACATTTTGTGTGCTCGATCATATTCAGATATGTTCTGGTGGGCTTTATTATTGCTCTGCAGTGCACCGTTTTGTTACATTTATGACAGCTGTGATTGTCAGAAAAATGTAATGACAATGTTACAGGCATCATGGGATGTCAACTGTATTATTATCACTGTATTTAATGTCACTAAATAATAAGATGTTGATTTACCGTCTTATCTAAGTATTAAAGTCTTGCTCAAAAGTTTACACACCCCTTGCAGTATCTGTAAAAATTTGAATAATTTTAACAAATTAAGAGGGATCATACAAAATGCATGTTATTTTTTATTTAGTGCTGTCCTGAATAAGATATTTTACATAATTAACTATTAAAAAAGGTTGAAACATTTACTGATGCTCCAGAAGGAAACACAAAGCCGGGGGTGAAAACTTTTGGAATTTGAATATCAAGGTAAATTGTACTTCATTTGGCTTCCAAGAAATATACAAGTATCTTCTGTTACTTCTGAAGGCCAGTCCTGCATGAAAAAATTTATATTTAAAAAAAATAAGAAACATTTGGACAGCTTCATCATGTGCAAAAGTTTTCACCCCCGGCTCTTAATGCGTCGTGTTCTGTCACCATTTGACATTGTTTCCCTCAAACACTGAAACAATATTTTTTATATGCAATGCACATTGTTTCCATGACTGTCCAAAGCACATGAATAGCTACAAGGTTCACGATTGGCTGTCGGTTGCTAAGCATCTACCCGTAACATTCTAACACGCAACAATTTAGAACATACTTCTTTTAACGGACCCGAAGTTTCAAGCTAAATGTAGTGCACAGTATAGAGTATTCAGTTTCATATGCAGCTCTAGTTTCTCATTTGTGGCTGTCCTGTATAATCTCTAGCACCTGTTGTTAATCAGGAGAGTAGAGCACACCCTTGTAGACCCCCTCAGGTCATTGGCTAACACTGAACGCATGCCTGCAGCTAATCATGTTGTTCTGGTTTACCTCGTGTAACCGGGAAAATAAACCTTGCAGTTGCACATGCATTCTGGAGTATGGAAGACTGTAATATTCTTTCTCCTTACATTGTCAGGTTTTGTTGTAGCTGTTAAACCTACTTATATTTAAGCAGTTTTATGTTAATCTTCTTCCTGCTATGTTAATAGTTGTTAAATGACTGCAGTTGTCAAACGTGAAGTGTCTCCCACTGTTTTGTAATGAATATGGAAAATATGACTCGCCTTCTCGGATTGGAAACAGATGGTATTCCATGGCTGTTTTGAGGAGAGATGTCCCGATGTCTGAACATGAGACACAGATGCACATGTGCTGTGATGAGACGCCGCCTCAGACCAGTTTCATCCATTCACACGGCAGCACAGAAAAGAGCAAGAGAGTGAGAAGAACTCATTAGATATATCCGAGGAAAGCATCAACAGTACATGGTCTGTTTTACTTAAAGGGACACTATGTAAGATTTTAGGATTGAAATATCCACTAGATCAGTGTTATATATTGTGTTGACTTTATCCCAAATGTTTCCAAGAATGTTTAAATCCAGAGAAATCAGTGATTTTCCCCAGGACACGGCCCGTGTGTGTGCGCCGCCCATCAGTGACATCATCCCCGCGCCCCCCTCCGGTGTTATTGTGTAGTAACCATGGCAACACTAGCGGCGCGTTAATATCTGATGTGTTTTATTAGACACTGTTTGGATCATTGATGGACAGAAACTCCTCATTGTTCTCCAGCTCAACACAGTTAGTCTGATTGTGTAAATCTGCTGTTGTTGATTTACCGCGTTTGTTTTGTATAAGAGACCTCTAGTGGTGAAAAATTATATATTGTGCCTTTTATGTATCAAATTGTATGCACGTTTCTAAATCTCCTGTTCTTTATTCCTTTATGTAGAGGCTTTTGATGCACACAAATGTGTTGTATATAAAGAACTATGCGAGGCCAAGTATTGACTTTTCTGTGATCTAATATACTCTCATCTCATCGCTCAGCTCCAGATGTGACTGATCACAACTCCAAGAATCATCACATCTTCATGCAGTTACAATATTACTTTGGGTACTCATGAAGCATCTAACAGCATGAAATATGATTTATGTGCGTTATATGTTGCTGGCAAAATACATACAGTCTTGCTCGAAAGTTTACACACCCCTTGCAGAATCTGTGAAAGTGAATCATATTAAAAAAAATTAAAGAGATCGTACAAAATGCATGTTATTTTTTTATGTAGTGCTGTCCTGAATAAGATATTTTACATAAAAGGTGTTTACATAAAGACAACAAGACAAATAAAAGCGGAATTTATAAAAATAACCCCGCTCAAAAGGGGGGGTGAAAACTTTTGGAAGGTAAATTGAACTTAATTTGTCTCCCGGGAAAACATGTGAGTATCTTCTGTTGCTTCATTTTTTTATATTTAAAAAAAAAAGCAAAATTTGGACATCATTATCCTGTGCAAAGGTTTTCACCCCCGGCTCTGAATGCGTCGTGTTTCCTTCTGGAGCATCAGTGAATGTTTGAGGCTTTTTAAAAAGTTGTGTTTGAGTCCCTCAATTGTCCTCATATCTCAGAATCACACAGTCACTGCACATATATTTATTTATGCATTTGTCAGACGCTTTTATCCAAAGCGACTCACAGTGCAGGGACTTACTACAGGGACAATCCCCCTGGAGCAATGTGGAGTAAAGTGCCTTGCTCAAGGACACACTGGTGGTGACCGCTGGGATCAAACCAGCAACCTTCTGCATATCAGTTCAGTGGTTTAACCCACTGGACCATCACTCACACTCACACACACACTCACACACACACACTTACAAACACTCACACACACACACACACACACACACACACACACACACACACACACACACACACACACACACACTCACACACACACACTTACAAACACTCACACACACACACACACACACACACACACACACACACACACACACACACACACACACACACACACACACACTCACACACACACACACACACACACACACACTCTCACACACTTACAAACACTCACACACACACACACACACACACACACACACACTCTCACACACTTACAAACACTCACACACACACACACACACACACACACACTCTCTCACACACACTCTCACACACTTACAAACACTCACACACACACACACACAATGACAGGGTTCAAATATGCAGAAGATGCTGGAAAACTGAAGGATTTGAGGATTTTTCTGAAGAACAAACATCACAAAACACACACACACACACACACACAGCCATGGATCATCAGGATTAAGAGTCAAGGGTTCACACACTTGTGTCTTGTGGACTCTATATGTAAACATATTTTATGCAAAATATCTTATTCAGGAAAGTATTAAATAAAAAATAACATAATTTTGTTCACATTTTCACAGATTTTGCAAGGGGTGTGTGAACTTTTGAGCAAGACTATATGCATATATATATATGTGATATAATCACTTTGTGTTGCATTAAGAGTGACGCAAAAGACCATTTGAAATCTGATTTGAGCGTCCAAACTGAGATGCATATGATTGGAATCACATTCAAACCACGTCCAAATGTTGGGGGGGGGGGAATCTGATTTTATGTCTTTTTGTTTGCTGTCCAGACTTTCAAAAACCCATCTAGATAAAATCTGAATATACAAAAAAAATGTTTTTCCTGGCGGTCTGAACCTATATTACACAGCCTATATTCCAATGGTTGGTGTTTATTGAGGCGGTGTGAACCCGTCTTCGGTTTATGCTTAATAAACTCCCACAAACACCTCTTTAAGGGTTTAATCTGTCACCTCCAAACACTCTGTGTTGGCAGGAAACGTAAGACACTGCCTATGTGTGTGTGTGTGTGTGTATGTGTTCTGAGAGATGGATCCCCACACACGAAGGGAAATCCATCTGTTGTCTGAATTACCCTGATCTGTCCTCCACATTATGTAACCGAAGGCTGTCGGAGCAGAATTCAACACAGAGCTGTCAGCGCGTTATAATGCTTGCACTTTACATAATCCTAACACATTATAAGTGGAGCGTTTACTCATAATGAGCTTAAAACTGACTCATTGTATGTAAGAAGCATGAATGCATTCCTCCATACACATATCTGGCATTCATGAGCACATCCGGCTTCCCTCTGCGGTCTTTAAAGATGATCGTCTTTACATGAGAGCAAATATCAAAATCCTGCGTCAATGCCAGGTGGGATTCTTGATATTTCCCCTCCACATGAGCAGAAAAGCACTCATTAAGAGCTGAACGTGTATTTTTAGAGTCTCTTTGACTGTAGTGATCACACCTACGCTGTCTGCGGCGTTAGCTTCATCCTCCACTGCTCTTCAGACTCGCGTCTCTATCTGTCTCTCCTGTAATGCTGGCTGATTTGTGCGCTTGTGTAGAAGATGAAGATGTTGTCGTAAAGTGCTCGCTCCACAAACCCAAAGGTTTAGCACACATTTTCCCAACAATTATCATGGCACTCGAGTAACAAAGAATTTCTGTTACTCAAAAACAGTAATTCATCATTTACTCACCCTCATGCTGCTCCAAACCCGGCCCAGACAGCATCATAGTGTCGGCCCACATCTGGAACATATGGATTACACACAGATCTGGGCCGACACTATGATGCTGTCTGGAGTAGGACTTCATTTCTTTCCATGGAGGAGATTGTGGCGAGGTGGGCGAGCGAGAGACGTGGGAGGAGCGAGCGAGACCGGTGCATGATTGAGATGTGTGTTTTGTTATGTGTGTGCTCTCTGTTTGTTTATTTATTAAAGTCTTTTTAAATGTTCGCCGGTTCCCACCTCCTTCTTCTTCTCCGTTACATAGATGATGGGTAGAACGTGCTCTTTTCCATTCAACAAAAGTTGATGGTTTATACCACCAATCTACAGAATGGATTAAAAAAAAAAAACACCATCAAAGTAAAAGTCCCAGACAGCAACAGAGTGTAAATATGTGTAGTGTGTGTGAGATTTGAGGTTCACAGAACACGGGAAGATTTTCATGGAAAAGCAAGTTTATGTCTATTCTTCTATAAGCTACACTCTTAAAAATAAAGGTTAAACTTGGCAGTGATGGTTCCATAAAGAACCTTTAACATTCATGGATTCTTTCCGTGCCACAAAAGGTTCTTCATGGTGGAAAAAGTCTCTTGAGATTCTTCAAATGTTCTTCAAACTAAGAACCAAAGGTTCTTTTTGGTACTTTTTTTAGTTTTACTTCATCGGAATGGTACGAAACTTGGTAAAGGTTTTGGCACTTGCTGTGTGAACCCATAAAAAATAATAATGGACATGATTTGAAAAGGTTAAATGATCATGAGAAAAATAGTCACACTTGTTCTGTTCGTGGTCAAATATGAGCGCATTGGAAAGGAATGGGAGATGAATCTCATCTAGTGGAAGCGTTTGGTACTGCACTCGTTTTTTTGAGATATCGACCTCAAATATGGAACTTATTTAGATATATGGCTTTGATGTTCTCACAGTTTTAGAGTAAAATGTGTTTTGAAGAATATATACTTCATATAAAAAGTGAAAATGGTATTATTGTGCATTTTTCATAACCCAGACAGCACCATAGTTCCAGATGTGGGCCGGATCTGAGCCAACACTATGTTGCTGTCTGGGAATAAATTTAACTTTTTTTGTACTTTTTTTACTTCAGCAATAATTTGCCAAGTGTCATCTTTAAAAATAGACCAAACTTCAGTCTGAGCTCTAAAACATTCAAGATTTATGAGTTTAAGTTGGAAATTAAATTTTCAGGTCGATGCTCAAAAAGTGAATAAATGGATTATAACGCCATAAATAATGGCATAAAATCGCCTAAAAATGCAAAATATTACATAAAAAATATTATTGAACTAAAATAGTGCAATCATTCGCAATCATCCGGTCATTTTTGACCGACCCGTGAACCGTCCCAGAGGGTTATCAAAAGTTATTTGGGGAATCAAAAATGGATCTTCCATGGCATCACAGAAGCTTTATTTTCAGCTATAGTAGTTATGATTATAGTTATTGTCCTTGGTGTAAACAGCCCATTATACTGTGTGTGTGCGTGCGTGCGTGTGTGTGTGAATGTACTGTACTCACCTGAAACATCTGTTGTGATGACAGCACTGAGAAACGCATGAATACGGCAGGAATATGTATTACACACACACACACACGCTCCAGCTGCCTACGCTCTGCTGGAATCAAATATTCATCAGACACAGGCTATGAGATCCTGTTCATGAGCAGAATTCAACAACCATACCAAAAATACTAATGTCAAAATCCTTTTAAGGTTTAAGGGCCTGTGTTGAGAAGCAAACAAAACTCATCCCGGATGTGCATCTTTCCATCTGAGATGTGTACAGATGTGTACAGATGTGTACAGATGTGTACAGATGTTTGAAGAGAGGAAAAAACATGTCACTTTAACAGCGCTGAACCGAGATCTGCTCCATCCAACGGGTTTATTAGACGCTAGTTCCTAAACCGCTCATTGGTTCCCTGTGTCACTCAGATAAAGGTGAGCTAGAGAAGAGGCAGGAAGACACACACAATTACTGTAATTCATAACTGAAATTAAAAATAGTGACATATTTGATCACCACAAACGGTGTGAAATAAAGACGTTTAGGAGAAAATAACACGTGTTGTCATAAACGCCCCTGTTAGTGAGAGACAGAGAGCACGAAGAGAGAGACTGTATATTCGTGTGTGTGTGTGTGTGTGTGTGTGAGAGAGAGAGAAAGCCTTGTGAACTCAGTTATGCACAGCATAAACACAGGAAACCAGACAGATGCCAACATCTGTAGGCTTTTAGATAAAGGATTTTAGAATGTTAACTCTTTAACTGCCGTGTGTGTGTGTGTGTGTGTGTGTGTGTGTGTGTGTGTGTGTTAGTCTGGATATGTTGCAGCAGCTGGTATCAAGATGAGTTAATAACCTTTAAACTAATGTTACACTTCAAATAAAGATCGTAACTATTACATTGTTATGCAGTGTGTGGCTTGTTAAAATGTATTTTATGTGTCAATTAATCATTCATTCAAGAGATTCATTCAAAACAAGTTTAGTTTAGTCATTACCGGTATTGTGTCTGTGCTATTCACTCTCACACTGTTGCTCACATACACTATATTGCCAATAGCATTGTGCCGCCCCTCCACATCACTGAGTTCAGGTGTTCAATCCCTTCATGGCCACAGGTGTGTAACTCAAGCTCTAGACCTGCAGACGCTTCTACACACATCAGTGAGAGAATGGGCCGCTCTCAGGAGCTCAGAGAACTCAAGCTCTAGACCTGCAGGCGCTTCTACACACATCAGTGAGAGAATGGGCCGCTCTCAGGAGCTCAGAGAACTCAAGCTCTAGTCCTGCAGACGCTTCTACACACATCAGTGAGAGAATGGGCCGCTCTCAGGAGCTCAGAGAACTCAAGCTCTAGTCCTGCAGACGCTTCTACACACATCAGAGAGAGAATGGGCCGCTCTCAGGAGCTCAGAGAACTCAAGCTCTAGACCTGCAGACGCTTCTACACACATCAGTGAGAGAATGGGCCGCTCTCAGGAGCTCAGAGAACTCAAGCTCTAGTCCTGCAGACGCTTCTACACACATCAGAGAGAGAATGGGCCGCTCTCAGGAGCTCAGAGAACTCAAGCTCTAGTCCTGCAGACGCTTCTACACACATCAGTGAGAGAATGGGCCGCTCTCAGGAGCTCAGAGAACTCAAGCTCTAGACCTGCAGACGCTTCTACACACATCAGTGAGAGAATGGGCCGCTCTCAGGAGCTCAGAGAACTCAAGCTCTAGACCTGCAGACGCTTCTACACACATCAGAGAGAGAATGGGCCGCTCTCAGGAGCTCAGAGAACTCAAGCTCTAGACCTGCAGACGCTTCTACACACATCAGTGAGAGAATGGGCCGCTCTCAGGAGCTCAGAGAACTCAAGCTCTAGACCTGCAGACGCTTCTACACACATCAGTGAGAGAATGGGCCGCTCTCAGGAGCTCAGAGAACTCAAGCTCTAGGCCTGCAGACGCTTCTACACACATCAGTGAGAGAATGGGCCGCTCTCAGGAGCTCAGAGAACTCAAGCTCTAGACCTGCAGACGCTTCTACACACATCAGTGAGAGAATGGGCCGCTCTCAGGAGCTCAGAGAACTCAAGCTCTAGTCCTGCAGACGCTTCTACACACATCAGTGAGAGAATGGGCCGCTCTCAGGAGCTCAGAGAACTCAAGCTCTAGACCTGCAGACGCTTCTACACACATCAGTGAGAGAATGGGCCGCTCTCAGGAGCTCAGAGAACTCAAGCTCTAGACCTGCAGACGCTTCTACACACATCAGAGAGAGAATGGGCCGCTCTCAGGAGCTCAGAGAACTCAAGCTCTAGTCCTGCAGACGCTTCTACACACATCAGTGAGAGAATGGGCCGCTCTCAGGAGCTCAGAGAACTCAAGCTCTAGGCCTGCAGACGCTTCTACACACATCAGTGAGAGAATGGGCCGCTCTCAGGAGCTCAGAGAACTCAAGCTCTAGTCCTGCAGACGCTTCTACACACATCAGTGAGAGAATGGGCCGCTCTCAGGAGCTCAGAGAACTCAAGCTCTAGACCTGCAGACGCTTCTACACACATCAGTGAGAGAATGGGCCGCTCTCAGGAGCTCAGAGAACTCAAGCTCTAGACCTGCAGACGCTTCTACACACATCAGAGAGAGAATGGGCCGCTCTCAGGAGCTCAGAGAACTCAAGCTCTAGTCCTGCAGACGCTTCTACACACATCAGTGAGAGAATGGGCCGCTCTCAGGAGCTCAGAGAACTCAAGCTCTAGTCCTGCAGACGCTTCTACACACATCAGTGAGAGAATGGGCCGCTCTCAGGAGCTCAGAGAACTCCAGCTCTAGACCTGCAGACGCTTCTACACACATCAGAGAGAGAATGGGCCGCTCTCAGGAGCTCAGAGAACTCAAGCGTGGGGCCGTGATCGCTGGACACCTGTGCAATAAGTCCAAATATTATACTAAATATTCCACGCTCAACTGTTAGTGGGGTTATAACAAAGTGGAAGCCATTGGGAACAACAGCAACTCAGCCACAACTCAGCGGGGTCAGCGCATGCTGAGGGTCACAGAAGTCGCCAACTTTCTGCAGAGTCAAGAGCTCCAGACCTCCAAACTTCTGTGGCCTTCAGATGAGCTCAAGAACAGTGTGTAGAGCTTCATGGAATGGGTTTCCATGGCCGAGCAGCTCATCCAAGCCTTACATCACCAAGTGCAATGCAAAGCGTGGGATGCAGTGGGGTAAAGCGTGCCGCCACTGGACTCTAGAGCAGTGGAGACGTGTTCTCTGAGTGACCAATCACGCTTCTCTGTCTGACAATCCCATGGACGAGTCTGGGTTTGGCGGTTGCCAGGAGAACGGGACTTGCCTGACTGCATTGTGCCAAGTGTAAAGTTTGGTGGAGGGGGGATTATGGGGTGGGGTTGTTTTTCAGGGGTTAGTTCCAGTGAAAGGAACTCTTAATGCTTCACCAAGACATTTTGGACAATTTCATGCTCCCAACTTTGTGGGACCAGTTTGGGGACGGCCCCTTCCTGTCCCAGCATGACTGACCAGTGCACAAAGCTCCGCTCCATAAAGACATGGATGAGCGAGTTTGGTGTGGAGGAACTGGACTGACCTGCACAGAGAGTCTGATAAGAAAAGTAGTGCAGGTTAAGGTCATCATGAAAGGCAAATTGCTCTTTTCTTCTCTATTGTGTCGTATATCAGAGAGACGCTTCTCAAACAAGAACAAATGTAGGCGGGGCTTGAGTGTGTGTGGGGAATTGATTGGATGGTTGTGGTTTGCTATTGGTGGATCTCATGTGAGTGACAGGTGGCCCCGCCCTCGTCATCAGAGAAGAAGATGTTCTAATTCAAGATTACAAGAAACATGAATTTAACAAACATTTAGAATAAACACTGCAATATTCCAAGAACTGAAATATAAATATGAGTTGTTAGACCCAAATAGGCGTGTTATTGATTCTGCTTATGTCACGAATCTCACTCCAGCTCAAAGTGTCAGTCAAAGTACAGTCTCAGGCCACGCCCACACTCGCTCACTGAACGCGTTATACTGTCTATATCTCAAACAAAGTGCATTGTATTGTAACTGGAGAGATTTGCACAGCTGTGGTTGTTTAAACAACGAGAAATGATCGTGTCTCTTGTTTTGTGTTAACACACTGTGTTACTTTTTTTTAAATCCCACGTGAATTAATTATTATAATTCGCACCCTCTCTCTCTCTCTCTCCCTCCCTCTCTCTCTCCCTCTGTCAATGTGCGTCATCAGGAATGGCGTCACGTGGGAGTACAAAGGCAACGCTCGCGCTCTGCTCGTTACAAACGATCCGCGCACGGTCTCCAGACCGCGCCTCTGAGGAGATACTTCACGAGCAACACTCACGTTTATCATTTACTACAATAATGCAACCAAACATGAGCGCCTTTCATCGACACGATCTGGGATTATCCGCGCGTCTGAGGGAACTCGCGCTCGCCTTTGAATGCTTTACTGTGGATTTATAGACGAGGGAAGACGCTCGACTGGGGGGCTGAAGGAAATAAGGAAGGGAAGAAAGAACTTTGAGATATTTTCATCCAGAACACTTTTCCTTTTTCGCTGGAGAATCGTGAAGTTTGTCGCGAGCGCGTCTCCAGCTGTTGGCGCGCGCTGGGTGGAGATGGAGAGGACGCGCGCGCTCAGATGGAAGTTTTCTCTCCAAACATCCAAACAGAGAGAATCCGACGGACTGAATCATCAAACTACAATAAAACAGCTTTTAAAGCAGAGTATCAGTTAAATCATCCTCTTCGCTGGAGCGGAAATATGATGATGATGATGACCGCGAGATCTGCTCGTGCGTAATGGACACATAACACCAGGAGGAGGATCTCACACACAGGTGTGTATTATTGATCAGGAAACATCAGTGTCAGGCTTTATCAGGCACTGAATCTGCACACACATCTGCATCTGCTGCTCGTTTTGTTTATGGAGTGCATGGATTGCGCGCCATTACGCACAGACTTCAGGGGCATTTCTTCACGAGTCTCGCGAGTCATTTTCTTTATTTACAGTTGAGTGGGTGTGTTCATGCGCGTGATGAGATGAAGGAAGAGTTCCGCGGGGTATTTAAAGGATAGTCTCTCCATCAGACAGATGAGAACATGAACACAAGACCAATATTGGAGAGCACATGATCGATATGATCATTGGGCTGCACACACACACACACACACACACACACACACACACACACACACACACACACACACACACACACACACACACACACACACACACACACACACACTCACTAAATATTAACTAATGCAAATTGATGTAACAAACGTGACAAACATTTGGGTCAGATTGTTTTTGTTTTTGAGTGTTTTAAAGGATGAGTTCACTTCAGAATGAGCATATCCTGATGGTTTCCTCTCCTCCATCTCATCAGATGTTCATGCGTTTCTTTCTTCAGTTTTTTGAGGAAAACACTCCAGGGTTTTTCTGCTCATAATGGACTTCAGTGGGAACCAACAGTTGAAGGTCCAAATCACTGCAGTTTCAGGCTTCTTTCACATCTCTAGTTCGGTTCATTTGGTCCAAACCGAGGGCAAACAATTACACACTGTAGCATTTTTCATCTTTTTTGGTTCCTTCTCACTCACACTGATTGCTTTGGTCTGAACCGGTTGAAACGAACCAAAATGCAGTCACATGACAACATCCACATCACTCATTGGCCATGGCGTATTTCCTAAACTGCGACTGCGCGGGCTGGTTTTGTCCCTGGCCATAATCTATTACATTGTTTGTATACACCACAATATGCAAACAACACATTTCTATAATGAAGCGATGCGGATGCGGCTTGAAAACAACAAGTGGAGATGGCGCTGTTCTTGTGAGTTTTCCAAAGTTGGGACCAGGGGCGATTCTAGGATTTTCATTGTAGGGCGGCTCAGCCCCAGTGAGAAAAAAAAAATGGTAACACTTTAGTTTAGGGTCCAATTCTCACTACTAACTAGTAGCTTATTAGTATGCATATTAGGATATTGGCTGCTTATTATTACTTATAAAGCAAATATGAACGCCTTATTCTTCATGACCATATTGTACATCCCTTAATCATACAATGTAGGCAGGATTATAATCACTGAGATCCCACATGTGAGGTCGTTAGGGGGGTTCGGGGAGGATATTTTGATTTCCATGATCTATGATGAGATGGTCCAGTGGGTTAAACCACTGAACTGATATGCAGAAGGTTGCTGGTTTGATCCCAGCGGTCACCACCAGTGTGTCCTTGAGCAAGGCACTTTCCTCCATGTTGCTCCAGGGGGATTGTCCCTGTGATAAGGCTTTGGATAAAAGCGTCTGCCAAATGCATAAATATAAATATATGCATGAGCATTTTAAGATGTTCTGAACGCCAACAAATGAGATAACAGCTTGAAAACCATGTCAGTGGGCAGATATGACTGATTAAGTTTTTCCATTTTTGTCAGTGAAGAAAGTAAACACACGTTTAACTGATATAGGTTTTATGAATAATTTTTTTAGACATGCTAATTTACAGAAGGCTACCAGGAAAGCTAGGTAACTAAATGTATTAATTCTCAATATGAACACATTCATTACTAATCTTACGCCCAATACCAGCTGAAAAAAGCTGAGCTTTTATATTTACTGAGAGCTAAACATGGAATTATTCATTTACAATATGCACACATTTATTACTAATATTACTTTGTTAATATTTCTTGTTTGATAATTATATTATAAATGACATTACGTAGGCCTATTTCAAATCAAAATGTCGAAATTAGACAAAAGTTGAATAATTTGCGTGATTATTTTTGTCATTTGTTTAATATTTCTGACTTACAGAAGCCGCTGTCAGATATGAAACGTTTAGTTTAGCTTCATATCTCGCACTTGACGTCGAGTCGAGCTGCTAAAGTTCCCGCTCAGCCTCAGCAGCTTCTGTGAACATAAAGCCCGCCTACTCTGATTTGATTGGTTTTCTCAAATATGTTGGCATTGACGAGCGGTGACAGACCAATGAGAGCTCAGATCAACACACTTCTGTGCTCTGCTCGACGCCGCTGCGGATTGAAGAACACGCTGATTAAAAGACGAGACGCAGCCGAAAGCCTCCCGCAAGTTTCATATGTTATAAAGGATAATCACACATTTTTTTAGGGGGGCTGGACAGAAGTTTAGAGGCTGAAGTCCCCCTAAAAAGGGCCTACACTATATACACTATATGGCACCAAAAATGGTTCTTGGCTCGTAATCATAGGGGAACCTTTTTAAGTGCTATATAGCACCAATTTTGGTGCTTCAGTGGTTCTTCAGTGGTTCTTCAGAGGTTCTTCAGTGGTTCTTCAGCGGTTCTTCAGCGGTTCTTCAGCGGTTCTTCAGTGGTTCTTCAGCGGTTCTTCAGCGGTTCTTCAGTGGTTCTTCAGAGGTGCTTCAGTGGTTCTTCAGCGGTTCTTCAGCGGTGCTTCAGTGGTTCTTCAGTGGTTCTTCAGTGGTGCTTCAGTGGTTCTTCAGCGGTTCTTCAGTGGTTCTTCAGTGGTTCTTCAGTGGTGCTTCAGTGGTTCTTCAGTGGTGCTTCAGTGGTTCTTCAGAGGTTCTTCAGTGGTTCTTCAGTGGTGCTTCAGTGGTGCTTCAGTGGTTCTTCAGCGGTGCTTCAGTGGTTCTTCAGTGGTTCTTCAGTGGTTCTTCAGCGGTTCTTCAGTGGTTCTTCAGCGGTTCTTCAGTGGTTCTTCAGCGGTTCTTCAGTGGTTCTTCAGCGGTTCTTCAGTGGTTCTTCAGTGGTGCTTCAGCGGTTCTTCAGCGGTGCTTCAGCGGTTCTTCAGCGGTGCTTCAGTGGTTCTTCAGCGGTTCTTCAGCGGTTCTTCAGTGGTTCTTCAGCGGTGCTTCACTGGTTCTTCAGCGGTGCTTCAGTGGTTCTTCAGCGGTTCTTCAGTGGTGCTTCAGCGGTTCTTCAGTGGTGCTTCAGCGGTTCTTCAGCGGTTCTTCAGTGGTTCTTCAGCGGTGCTTCACTGGTTCTTCAGCGGTGCTTCACTGGTTCTTCAGCGGTGCTTCAGTGGTTCTTCAGCGGTTCTTCAGCGGTTCTTCAGCGGTTCTTCAGCGGTGCTTCAGTGGTTCTTCAGTGGTTCTTCAGTGGTTCTTCAGCGGTTCTTCAGCGGTGCTTCAGTGGTTCTTCAGTGGTTCTTCAGCGGTTCTTCAGCGGTTCTTCAGTGGTTCTTCAGCGGTTCTTCAGCGGTGCTTCAGTGGTTCTTCAGCGGTTCTTCAGTGGTTCTTCAGCGGTTCTTCAGCGGTTCTTCAGCAGTGCTTCAGCGGTTCTTCAGCGGTTCTTCAGTGGTTCTTCAGCGGTTCTTCAGCGGTTCTTCAGCGGTGCTTCAGCGGTTCTTCAGTGGTTCTTCAGCGGTTCTTCAGTGGTTCTTCAGCGGTTCTTCAGCGGTTCTTCAGCGGTTCTTCAGCGGTGCTTCAGCGGTTCTTCAGTGGTTCTTCAGCGGTTCTTCAGTGGTTCTTCAGTGGTTCTTCAGTGGTGCTTCAGCGGTTCTTCAGCGGTTCTTCAGTGGTGCTTCAGTGGTGCTTCAGCGGTTCTTCATTGGTTCTTTAGTGGTGCTTCAGTGGTGCTTCAGCGGTTCTTCAGCGGTTCTTCAGTGGTTCTTCAGAGGTGCTTCAGTGGTTCTTCAGTGGTGCTTCAGTGGTGCTTCAGCGGTTCTTCATTGGTTCTTCATTGGTTCTTTAGTGGTGCTTCAGTGGTGCTTCAGCGGTTCTTCAGCGGTTCTTCAGTGGTTCTTCAGAGGTGCTTCAGTGGTTCTTCAGTGGTGCTTCAGTGGTTCTTCAGTGGTGCTTCAGTGGTTCTTCAGTGGTGCTTCAGCGGTTCTTCATTGGTTCTTCATTGGTTCTTTAGTGGTGCTTCAGTGGTGCTTCAGCGGTTCTTCAGCGGTTCTTCAGTGGTTCTTCAGAGGTGCTTCAGTGGTTCTTCAGTGGTGCTTCAGTGGTTCTTCAGTGGTGCTTCAGTGGTTCTTCAGAGGTGCTTCAGTGGTTCTTCAGCGGTTCTTCAGCGGTGCTTCAGTGGTGCTTCAGTGGTTCTTCAGCGGTGCTTCAGTGGTGCTTCAGTGGTTCTTCAGAGGTGCTTCAGAGGTTCTTCAGTGGTGCTTCAGCGGTGCTTCAGCGGTTCTTCAGCGGTGCTTCAGAGGTGCTTCAGTGGTTCTTCAGCGGTTCTTCAGCGGTGCTTCAGTGGTGCTTCAGTGGTTCTTCAGTGGTTCTTCAGAGGTGCTTCAGTGGTTCTTCAGTGGTGCTTCAGTGGTTCTTCAGAGGTGCTTCAGTGGTTCTTCAGTGGTGCTTCAGAGGTGCTTCAGAGGTGCTTCAGAGGTGCTTCAGTGGTTCTTCAGAGGTGCTTCAGTGGTTCTTCAGTGGTGCTTCAGTGGTGCTTCAGTGGTGCTTCAGCGGTTCTTCATTGGTTCTTTAGTGGTGCTTCAGTGGTTCTTCAGCGGTGCTTCAGTGGTTCTTCAGTGGTGCTTCAGTGGTTCTTCAGAGGTGCTTCAGATACCCCTTTTCCACCAAGGCAGTGCTAGAGCTAGATCGGAGCCAGAGCTAGTCCCAGTTCATAGTTGGTTCAACTGAGGAGCCAGCTAAGAACCGTTTGCGTTTCCACAGGCTAGAGAGCCACAACAGAGCCAGGTCTTACGTCACTGTATACGTCTCATCTTTCTCAGCAGCAACGCTAGCGGGAAACACAAACACACCAGGCTTGTTTGAGATGCATCGGCGTTGCGCAGACCGATCCACGTATAATATTAAAAAAAAACGCATGAGTGAATCAAAAGCATAAGGAGTCGTTTGCTCTCGCTGGACTCGTGATCATACGGCGATCGATCTGCACAGCACCGCTGCCAACAAGCCTTCCATCAACAATGCAAACGTTGTGTTACTGTTGATTCACACAGCTTTACGATCCTACATCGGCATCAAAACACACGAAAACACAGCGAATCCAACGCATTCGTGCAGTTCGCCGTAATTAGCATAGACGGAGATTACAAACGAGCAGCAGCTGTTAGCTCCATTAGCTGCTATTTCAACAATGGCGGATCTCAAGTCTGTGTTCGTCTTGTTGACCCCGCCCCCAGTGCCTGACGTAATCGGTTCTTACTCCTAGCCCTGTTCTAGCCCAGCAATGTTTTGGTGCTACTTAAGAACCACTTTTCCTGGCTCGGAGCTGGAGCTTTGGGTGTGGAAACACAAAGAACCGATTTGGAACTAGGCTCTGGCTCCAATCTAGCTCTGGCTCTGCTTTGGTGGAAAAGGGGTAAGAGGTGCTTCAGTGGTGCTTCAGTGGTGCTTCAGTGGTGCTTCAGTGGTGCTTCAGTGGTGCTTCAGTGGTGCTTCAGTGGTGCTTCAGTGGTTCTTCAGTGGTGCTTCATTGGTTCTTTAGTGGTGCTTCAGTGGTTCTTCAGCGGTTCTTCAGCGGTGCTTCAGTGGTGCTTCAGTGGTTCTTTAGTGGTGCTTCAGTGGTGCTTCAGTGGTTCTTCAGTGGTGCTTCAGTGGTTCTTCAGCGGTTCTTCAGCGGTGCTTCAGTGGTGCTTCAGTGGTTCTTCAGCGGTGCTTCAGTGGTGCTTCAGTGGTTCTTCAGAGGTGCTTCAGTGGTGCTTCAGTGCACTTCCTCATCCCATAATGCACAGCGCAGCTGACTACGGCAGCTGGTTTAGTCCAAAAGCGATCAGTACTTTTTGCAGTTGGGTCTGTTCGAGGTCAGATCACGTTCTCCCGCTCCAGAGTTTGTCTGAAAGTGTCCCGAGACCACCTCTTCAAGGAGCTCTGGTACACTTGTTTGGTCTGGTGCGAACCCGAGTGCGATCGCCGCTTTCACACCTGACCAAACGGACCGAGCCAAACGGACCGAGCCAAACGGACCGAGCCAAACGGACCGAGCCAAACGGGAAAACCAACTCTAGTGCGATTCAACCCAACGAAATGAGTCAGGTGTGAAAGCAGCCTCAGAGGAAAGGGCTTCAGAGGAATAGAGTCTGATCTGGACAAACCATCGCCACATTTACAACACAAACACACATTTATACACTTTAACCACGAATGCGTGACTTCGATTGTTGTTCTTTTTCACGGCGTATGATGTCATCACGTCGGAAAGGTCACATGACGTAGATGGAAGTGCTAAAATGAACCTGCAAAGACTAAATCAAACGCCCTTCACAAAAATAAAGGGAAAACAACGATGATGGACGATTTAACAGTTGGAGGTGAACATGAGATGGCAATGGGTCGGCACTTCCACCTACATCACATGACCTTTCTGACGTGATGACATCATGAAGAACACTGAAGTCGAGCGTCTGAGGTTAAAGTGTATAAATGTGTGTGTGTGTGTGTTGTAAATGTGGCGATGGTTTGTCCAGATCAGACTCTATTCCTCTGGGGTCGGTCAGAGCCTCTGAAACTGCAGTGATTTGGACCTTCAGCTGTTGGTTCCCATTGAAGTCCATTATGAGCAGAACAATCCTGGAGTGTTTTCCTCAAAAAACTGAAGAAAGAAACACATGAACATCTGATGAGATGGAGGAGAGGAAACTGTGAACTAATCCTTTAAGTTAGCAGAACTTGCAGATGTTTATTTTGTAATCATACATTTTAATCGCTCTTTAAATATTTGAGTAAGCTAATTCATGCATTTAACTTTCAAATATCATGCAATCGCACATTTTCAGTAGTGGAAACTTGACGTTAACTAGCTAATTTAGTAAATGCCACTGTGCTAATTGGTAACACAATGCTTTGATAGCATTAGCATTAGCATAGCACTTGCTGAATGAAGACAGCAATATAAAACATTTAACATATATGCTCCACTCGTCACCAAACCCAACTCTTCTAAACTAGCATAACAAAACACTAAACACTACTAAATCTCTCGCTTGATGTTAGTCTTGCACAAAAAACAACACCTATTGCTTCACTGTCCCTTTTGAGTGTCATGGCAAAGCATGCTGGGAAATGTGTCCGTTTTGAGATACGCATAAAAGTTCATTTGGTTGAGCTAATTTGTTTCATTTGAGTTGGCTCTACTCAAACCAGGGAATGAATGTGAAATGCAAATGGAGGCTGTTTACCTTCTGAATCCCCTTTTCCTCGCGTGTCTCTTCACGGCGAGAGGCTTCCTGTGGGATTGTGAGGAGTGTTTGTAATCACTGTTGCTGTCGATCGCTGTGCTTTTCTGTTAGCGGGTGTGAGGACAGACACTGGGAGTCTCACCGGTGGGCCGAGACCGGCCTTCAGAAAGCTTACGAAACCGCTTCTCATTACAAAACTGCTGAAATGCAATAGATTTCCATCCACAAAAATGTTACTCATTTTAGAATGAGCTGAATTTGGGGCACTTTTAAAGCAATCCAGAACCAGAGCGCGGCTTTGACAATGAAGTGCTTTGAGTGGCTCGGTTCACAATGAACTCTTTACAGGTGCTTTAAAAGAGCACCAAACTCAGTTTATTTTCAAATGTATAATATTTTAGTGGAAAATAGCCCTTTTGTTAACAGCTGGGTGTGAGCTCTTCAATGGAGAGTGTAGCAGCGCGGTGTGGAGTATATTTACTCACTGCGCCCTCTTGTGGAGGCTTGATTTAAAAACCTGCTGTCATTTTCTAAATGTGATTTATAGAACTGGAACAGTCATGTGTAGTATTTGAGCATTTTTATAACGCATATAAATTATTCTAGTTTTGCCAAGGTGTGAAATATTTAGCTTTTTTTGTCTTTTATAATGAATAGGTTAGCCTTACTGTTCTATAAGCGAGTGTGCTTAAAACCACTCGAAACCGCCAATATGGATCAGTGATTGACATTCAGCTTCTCATCAGATTTTCTGTCCAATCAAATGCTCTCTAGAATCTGAAGCCCCACCCACTTATTATAAACAGACACTGAAGCTGCAGCTGAAATCTTTCACTATATAGGGGATAGGGAACTATCAGACAGTGCACTATATAGGGGATAGGGAATGATCAGACAGTGCACTATATAGGGGATAGGGAACAATCAGACAGTGCACTATATAGGGGATAGGGAACGATCAGACAGTGCACTATATAGGGGATTGGGAACAATCAGACAGTGCACTATATAGGGGATAGGGGACGATCAGACAGTGCACTATATAGGGGATAGAGAACGATCAGACAGTGCACTATATAGGGGATAGGGGACGATCAGACAGTGCACTTTATAGAGGATAGGGAATGATCAGACAGTGCACTATATAGGGGATAGGGGACGATCAGACAGTGCACTATATAGGGGATAGGGAACGATCAGACAGTGCACTATATAGGGGATAGGGAACGATCAGACAGTGCACTATATAGGGGATAGGGGACGATCAGACAGTGCACTATATAGGGGATAGAGAACGATCAGACAGTGCACTATATAGGGGATAGGGGACGATCAGACAGTGCACTATATAGGGGATAGGGAACAATCAGGCAGTGCACTATATAGGGGATAGGGGACGATCAGACAGTGCACTATATAGGGGATAGGGGACGATCAGACAGTGCACTTTATAGGGGATAGGGAACGATCAGACAGTGCACTATATAGGGGATAGGGAACGATCAGACAGTGCACTATATAGGGGATAGGGAACGATCAGACAGTGCACTATATAGGGGATAGGGGACAATCAGACAGTGCACTATATAGGGGATAGGGAATGATCAGAGTGCAATATAAAGGGGATGGGGACGATCAGACAGTGCACTATATAGGGGATAGGGGACGATCAGACAGTGCTCTATATAGGGGATAGGGAACTATCAGATTGTGCACTATATATAGGGGATAGGGAACAATCAAACAGTGCACTATATAGGGGATAGGGAACGATCAGACAGTGCACTATATAGGGGATAGGGAACAATCAGACAGTGCACTATATAGGGGATAGGGAACGATCAGACAGTGCACTATATAGGGGATAGGGAACGATCAGACAGTGCACTATATAGGGGACAGGGAACGATCAGGCAGTACACTATTTAGGGGATAGGGGACGATCAGACAGTGCACTATATAGGGGATAGGGAACGATCAGACAGTGCACTATATAGGGGACAGGGAATGATCAGGCAGTACACTATTTAGGGGATAGGGGACGATCAGACAGTGCACTATATAGGGGATAGGGAACGATCAGACAGTGCACTATATAGGGGATAGGGAACGATCAGACAGTGCACTATATAGGGGATAGGGAACGATCAGACAGTGCACTTTATAGGGGATAGGGAATGATCAGACAGTGCACTATATAGGGGATAGGGGACGATCAGACAGTGCACTATATAGGGGATAGGGAACGATCAGACAGTGCACTATATAGGGGATAGGGGACGATCAGACAGTGCACTATATAGGGGATAGAGAACGATCAGACAGTGCACTATATAGGGGATAGGGGACGATCAGACAGTGCACTATATAGGGGATAGGGAACAATCAGACAGTGCACTATATAGGGGATAGGGGACGATCAGACAGTGCACTTTATAGGGGATAGGGAACGATCAGACAGTGCACTATATAGGGGATAGGGAACGATCAGACAGTGCACTATATAGGGGATAGGGAACGATCAGACAGTGCACTATATAGGGGATAGGGGACAATCAGACAGTGCACTATATAGGGGATAGGGAATGATCAGAGTGCAATATAAAGGGGATAGGGGACGATCAGACAGTGCACTATATAGGGGATAGGGGACGATCAGACAGTGCTCTATATATGGGATAGGGAACTATCAGACTGTGCACTATATATAGGGGATAGGGAACAATCAGACAGTGCACTATATAGGGGATAGGGAACGATCAGACAGTGCACTATATAGGGGATAGGGAACAATCAGACAGTGCACTATATAGGGGATAGGGAACGATCAGACAGTGCACTATATAGGGGATAGGGAACGATCAGACAGTGCACTATATAGGGGACAGGGAACGATCAGGCAGTACACTATTTAGGGGATAGGGGACGATCAGACAGTGCACTATATAGGGGATAGGGAACGATCAGACAGTGCACTATATAGGGGACAGGGAACGATCAGGCAGTACACTATTTAGGGGATAGGGGACGATCAGACAGTGCACTATATAGGGGATAGGGAACGATCAGACAGTGCACTATATAGGGGATAGGGAACGATCAGACATAGCAATATATATGGGATAGGGGACGATCAGACAGTGTACTATATAGAGGACAGGGAACGATCAGACAGTGCACTATATAGGGGATAGGGAACGATCAGACAGTGCAATATATAGTGGACAGGGAACGATCAGACAGTGCACAATATAGGGGATAGGGAACGATCAGACAGTGCAGTGCAGACAGTGCACTATATAGGGGATAGGGAACGATCAGACAGTGCACTATATAGAGGATAGGGAACGATCAGACAGTGCACTATATAGGGGATAGGGAATGATCAGACAGTGTACTATATAGAGGACAGGGAACGATCAGACAGTGCACTATATAGGGGATAGGGAACGATCAGACAGTGCAATATATAGTGGACAGGGAACGATCAGACAGTGCAATATATAGTGGACAGGGAACGATCAGACAGTGCACAATATAGGGGATAGGGAACGATCAGACAGTGCAGTGCAGACAGTGCACTATATAGGGGATAGGGAACGATCAGACAGTGCACTATATAGAGGATAGGGAACGATCAGACAGTGCACTATATAGGGGATAGGGAATGATCAGACAGTGTACTATATAGAGGACAGGGAACGATCAGACAGTGCACTATATAGGGGATAGGGAACGATCAGACAGTGCAATATATAGTGGACAGGGAACGATCAGACAGTGCACAATATAGGGGATAGGGAACGATCAGACAGTGCACTATAGGAGATAGGGGACGATCAGACAGTGCACTATATAGGGGATAGGGAACGATCAGACAGTGCACTATATAGGGGATTGGGAACGATCAGACAGTGCACTATATAGGGGATAGGGAACGATCAGACAGTGCACTATATAGGGGACGATCAGACAGTGCTCTATATAGGGGATAGGGGACGATCAGAGAGTGCTCTATATAGGGGATAGGGAGCGATCAGACAGTGCACTATATAGGGGACAGGGAACGATCAGACAGTGCACTATATAGGGGATAGGGGACGATCAGACAGTGCTCTATACAGGGGATAGGGGGCGATCAGAGAGTGCTCTATATAGGGGATAGGGAGCGATCAGACAGTGCACTATATAGGGGATAGGGAACGATCAGACAGTGCACTATATAGGGGATAGGGGATAATCAGACAGTGCACTATAAAGGGGATAGGGAACGATCAGACAGTGCACTATATAAGGGATAGGGAACGATCAGACAGTGCACTATATAGGGGATAGGGAACGATCAGGCAGTGCACTATATAGGGGATAGGGAACACGTCAACAAACACAACAAATTACGTCAACACATTGAATAATGTTCGCGCTTCGAGGCACTTCAGTGGGATGTTATCCTGTAAATGTATGTTTACCTGATATCTATAGTTAATACATGAACTGAATTCTAATGAATTACATCTGGAGCAGGGATTGAGAGTGAAGTGTGAGAGTTTGTTTGTGTGTCTGTGGGAACGAGTGTGTGTGTGTGTGTGTGTGTGTGTGTGTGTGTGTGTGTGTGTGTGTGTGTGTGTGTGTGTGTGTGTGTGTGCGTGTGCGTGTCTTAGGTGTGACATCTCCTACCTGAATCTGAGTTTCAAGTCTCGTGGGATGTTGCCTGTTATTAACACTGCGTGAAATGCTCTTGAAGTGCTTTCTTCTATCA